>CM021109.1:229298422-229641268 GCA_007115665.2 Sequoiadendron giganteum | reverse complement strand
AGGAAGAGGTAGGGATAGAGGGAGAGATATGGATGGAGAGAGAAAGGTGAGAGAGAGATTAATAGAGAGAGGTAGGTAGAGAGAGGGAGGGGGAGGAAGGTAGAGAGAATTTGAGAGGGAAGGAGAGATGCAGGGAGAGGTAGGGATAGAGGGAGAGATACAGATGGAGAGAGAAAGGTGAGAGAGAGAGTAATAGAGAGAGGTAGGTAGATAGAGGGAGGGGAGATAGAGAGAAGCAAAGAGGGAAGGAGGGAGGGAAGGAGGGAGGGAGAGAGAAAGAGGTATATGGGTAGGTTAGATAGAGAGTAGAGAGCTAAGGTTGGTGGAAGTAAGAGAGAGAGGAGGGAGGGAAAGGTAAATAGGGATAGTCGAGAGAGAGAGAGGTAATAGAGAGACGTGATAGAGAGAGAAGTTGAGAGGGAAAAAGGTGGAGAGATTTGAGAGAGGGAAGGAGGGAGGGAGGATACAGAACAATGTATAGAGGGATAAGTAGGTAGAGAGAAGTAGAGAGGGAAGGAGAGATAGAGGGAGAGGTATAGATGGAGAGAGAGGTGAAAGAGAAATAAAGAGAGGTAGGTAGAGAGAGGGAAGGAGAGAGGGAGGAAGAGGTAGGGAGGGAGGGAGAGAGAGTTGAGAGAGAGGTGAGATAGAGAGAAAGAGAGAGAGAAGTAGAAATGGAAGGAGAGAGAGGGAGAGAAAATTAGAGAGGGAAGGAGGGAGGGAGGGAGAGAGGTGAGATAAAGAGTAGAGATAGATATATATAGAGATAGAAGGAGAGGGAGGGGAGATAGAGAGATATAGAGAGTGAAGGAGGGAGGGAGATAAATATTACAAAGGGAAGGATGAAGATGGAGGGAGGGAGGGAGAGAGAAAGAGCTCAAGGGAGAGGGAGTTAGATAAAGGGATGGAGCTAGTGAGAGATATAGGTATAGAGCATAAGAGATGAAAATGAGTGAGAGAGAAATATAATACAACTTGCTAACTACTAAAATTTGACCTCCTGATTACTGAAATTTAACTAAGTCTAAAAATTATAAGATCTACCAAAAACTAGAATTTGCATTTAACTTCAAGAGATTCAAAACCACTCTCAAACATCCTGAAACTATATACATGGAATATAACTTAAAGAATAAGAAAATAAATGTCCATATGTAAATGTCAACTTAAAGTATAAGAAAGTAAACGTTCATATGTAAATGTCAACTTAAATGTTTATTTCATGTATATAATTTCTCTGGCAGAGAGAGAAAGATAAAGAGAAAAAACAAAAGAGTTCACAAAAATGCATTCCACAAATTCATGCACTTCATTTGGCAAGCACCAAATTTGGCACTCGCCAAATGATGTAGTTCACTTGGCGAGTGCGAAATTTGGCACTCGCCAAATGAGTTGCTTTGGAAAGTACCGACCCAAACGATTGGATTTTTTCTTGGGCTTCCAACCCAAAGGGTTGGACGACCATTTGATGCCATGGACGTGATTTTATCAAGAGGGTACCAAATTTACACATATTTTTGGTTGTGTAGAACTGTCTCGTTTACACATCTTTCAATGCAAGTTTATAAAAAACTGTGATAATATTAGGCTCTCTCTTAGCTATCTAATTTTATTTTTTTTACATTTTGATTATGTTAAGGTTTTCATCCACAACTTCTCTTGTTATTGCTTTTGTTTTTTGTCAAAAACCAACATGTGCTAGTTTTAGGATAGATTTTTACTCGTTCATTGAATCTTAAAACAAATTATATTTTTTTAAACTAGACTCCATTCTACACATGATGAAAAACAAAGAATTGATTTTGATTAGTTTTCAAAAAAATAAGGGGGGAGTACGCTCAAATTTTATCTTTTCAAGATGTGTTTACTTCGAAAATTCATAAAATATTATATATTCATTAAAAAATTAGTCGAAAGAACGGGGATAAACTACATGGTGTTAGTGGTGTTAGCTAATTTCTCACCATTCAAATTTTTGAAATTCTAAAAAAAGTTAATTAAAGTGGGGGCAGCTCAAACACTATGATATTTTTTTGATAAAATAGGACCTGCTTGCCCCTTTTGAACCCTTAATCTTCATTATTAAAAAAAAAAAAGTAGCTTAGAAACTAGACTTGGAGCACTACAACTCTTATTCTTGCCATGCCTTCAAATTTTGAGCATAACTATCTTCATTTTCTCGTGCACATTAGATTTTGCTGATTTCAAGGAAAAATAAAAGTGGCATCTTAAAAGTCATTTTTGTGTCACAGCTTGGTGCTCTTACCCTTATTCAATTATTATATTATAAATTCTTGGGTAATTATTTCCTTGTGGAAAGTTAATGTTCCATGCGTTTCTAGTATATAAATTTATAATTAATTCCGATGAGTCTCCTTATGCACCTACATAAATTGTAAAGTTCACTCATTTTCAAAATTTTATTAATAATTATTATATATACATATTTTATATTAAAATAAATAGTTAAATATTTACTCAATGTTCAAACTAAGTGTTTCATTTAAATTTCCCTTCAATAATTTATACATTCATTTATGAGTAAATTTCAAAAAATCCTTCAATTGTGTTTCCTCAACTTTTATAAATGACATTTCAAACTCATACTTTTATCTATTTATCCCATGGAATTAATTATTATTTTTTTTAATTACTGAAACCTCTTATTTATTAACTCTACATCAATTATTTTTCAAAAAATTAAATCTAATTACATTCTGAATTTTTTTCCCTTAACAAAAACTGATTTTTAACTAGATTTATTTCGTTATTCAAATGGAACTCTTTTTAATTCCTTGATTAGAAACTTCAGTTTGAAGAAGTTGTTTATTATTCCAAATTGAATATAGAATGAGATTTTTTCCTCTTTCTTCTCAGAAAACTTATTGATTAAATCCTTAACAGGTTATTCCATTATTATTTGTTTTTTTTGTTCTTATAATTCTTCAACAAATACTTATAAATTCATGTTCCTGGCAATCTGAAAGTTCATGTTCCTTTCCAACTTGATACAAATTTCACATAAATTTACACTGATAAAAATGGTTCTAAAATTCCAGATTTAATATCATAATCGGCTGCATTGGATCAACCTTATTTTATTTTTTAGACTTTAATTTTTCCATTGAAAAATTCTGAGGAAATGTTTACTCGCTAAACTTTACAATTACGGAGCAAAGTTAATAAAAGAAAGGTTATGAGGTTTGCATACGAGGCAAGATACAAAGTTAAGCACAAATTTTTTCTTGAAACAGTAAACTAGTATTCAGTGTATTCTCTCTTTAATTTCAGTTTTGTTTACAATAATGGCTCAAATCTTAAGTTATTTACATAACTAATAATCATGCAAGTTCCTTTTTATGCTAGGCAACAAACACTTAAAGTAACAACTCTTTTATTAATTTTTTTTAATTTTGTATTTAACAAAATTAATAACTACTTTTCTTTCAACTTTGAGGTAAATTTTTATTTTTATTTCATTAAATCTAAACAAAGTTACATACTTGAACACATCTAATCAACATAATCTTATTACTTTCACTACTTTACAAAAGAAAAGTAGAACATTTATATACTTATCACATCATAAAAATAAAAGTTTTTTTCTTGAAGCTTAAACAACATTTGCTTTCTTTCTCAAGGACTTGAACAATTCCAAACATCTTTGATCTACATCCAAAACCTAAAAATGAGCAAGAGAGTATAAACCACAACAACGTACCGATGGGCTCTCCTCCCATCCATAGGGTTGTAATTCAACCCATCCCCGAGCATGGGGAAAACACTTAGCCACAGTTACAACTTCAACACAACACAAATGCACACTCAATACAAAAAGCTCGTATACACATACAACAACCCTCACGTCAACACAACCCCAAAAAATAAAATACAATTCTATCACGATGGTTAACCCCAAGGGAAAACCACATAGGGGGGGTAGGGGCTCAACCAAAAGGGTATATAAATAGAATATCATGATCATACCTCCACATAATAACACCACATAAAACTCCACACAACACCACAATACCAATACACCAACCACCATAACACACCATACCAACACCCCTTATTCCTCTTCTCAAAAGTATGCAAAGCACAAGGGGATGCTCACATCCCATGAATAAAAAGGCTACTCATAGCTCGGTGATGGCCATCACCTAAGGGGGATACTCATACCCCATCAAGGAAGCCCTTGAGTGTGGGAGTCGCACCCACTCAATACCCTTACACTTGGAGGATCAAAAGCTCCTCTAAACAGAGGGGGTCATCTCCCCTAAAAAGATACACAACAACAATGACAACAACACATTATGACAAAGAGAGCAAGAACATTACACATGGAAACCCTCAACAAAATTCTTCATAATAATTTCCCATATGAATATGCATACAAGAGCAAGAGAGAAGAATACCTCCAAGATAAATGATCCCAACAATGGATGGCTTCTTCTTTCCTCTTCCAAGATCTCCTCCTTCTCTCCAAAATCTCCTCAAAAGAAAGAAACTCAAAATGCAAAGAGAGAAAATGGCACGGTAACCCCCTCTTCTCCATAAGGAGGGAGTTATAAAGGGAAGGAAGAAGTTACTTCCTCCCAACTAACTCAACCACCAAAACCATTTCCCCATTTTCGCCACTTTTACAAAGATGACATAAGAAGGGTCCTAAACACTTTTAAAAAGGAAACAAATAATAAAAACAAACTTCTAACCCTTATAGCTAAGGCATAGGCTATTCCCCAAACATAAAATATACCTTAGTTCTTCTAAAAGACTTCTAAAATTCCATTTTAAATTACACAACTAAAATTTACACAAGACAGAACCAAAAATATAATACCAAAATGAAATCCTTAACATCAAGGCTTATGGACCAAGAACTAGGATGAACATAATATAGACAAGACAAAAGGTGGCTAAGTGGAACCCCTATGTCCATCAGTATTAAAACTCTTGCACACTCTACAAAATGCGTCAATATGATAGGAATATGTATATACGTGTACATAATAGAAAAGAATGCATTACATAATATTGACATGATTGAATAACCTACATAAAACATCATATATATCCCATCATGATAAAGTGCATTAATCAAAAATCACATCCAAATTATTATAACGTACACTAAAACATGACATTCATTAGCATCACATCTGAAATATAATAGATCATCCTCATCATCATAATAAATAGCATGAGTATCAAGAATGTATCAAAATGAAATGTGCTAGGTACATCATCCAAAACAAGAAGGCACAAGTAGGCGGGTCCCACAATTTTGAAATGCGTGAGTCACAATAACCATATCAAATATTATTTGATGAACACTATAAAGCATAGCACCCATAACTACATCAATGCCTTCAAAATATGCACCGGTCCAATCATCAATCATGAAATCCTAATATGATATCAAATACCATCCTCAGTATGTGAATATACATCAACGACACACTAAGTCTCATAATCGTCTAGAATCGCCAAAAGATCACACCAGAGGACATCATGTGAAATTGAATGATTGATCACAAAACATTTCCTTCATAAGTAAGCTTGTTATCAGTCACCAACAACCCAAATTACTTGATGCATCAGATATACATAGTGTCATTTCTAATAATTGCATAATCAACAAAATAACACATCTGATAATCATAGAAAAATCACAATACCCATTGAACAGGTAAAAAAATTTAGTTAACCTTACCCCAAAATCAATCAAGCAATGATTGTCACTCCTAACTTAGGAATAACATCCATCACCGGCCACATGGATTATAGACAAGAGACATCAAAACGTGTAGACTCAACAAGGTCACAGAGGGTAGGGTCTCACACTACTCTCATTCCTCTCTTTCATAATTAATGATAACTTAAATTTAATGTGAATTTGTGCATACTTGTGTGACAAAATTCACTCATTGCACATTTTTCTTTATTTTGTAGGTTCCTATGGCACACACATGCTAAAGGAAAAACATACATGGTAGCATTCAATGGGTTCAACCTAAATATCCTCTTATGTCAAAAAATTACTTTTCATGCATGTTTGTGAATTAGCATACTTTGAGATACATGATCATTTTAGGATTCACATATACCTAAAAGTAGGCACAAAATGTAATGGTGAAATTTGCATAGCCATGACAATTCCCATTTAGTTTTCAGCCCATTTTGAGAGAATGGATTCATGCAATTACATATCGACAAATGGTGCAATCTTATGTAAAGTTGGGCTCATTCCCCTATAGAACTAATGGTCCTTGTTCATAGGAATTCCCATGTGTTTATTCCCACTTTATCCATAAATACACATATCTTGATATGTTCACCTAATTATCTATTTATCCATGCATTTATTCCCAAATATTTTATTTCCACCTCAATTTGAGGACATATTTATCCTAGATCAATCTTGTGACCATAGGATCAATCCCTCACCCATAGATTTATCCCCTAATAAGTTCAAATTCAAAATCGGTTGTATCTTATCAATTTTACTAGTTGTCACGAGTCAAATAGGCACAAATTTATTGACATGTTGCTATATCTTAGTATTAACTTAGGCATTTAATTATATTTATTTGACATCTTATTACATGTAAGCATTGTTTGCATATTATTCACATTTAAGAAAGGAGAATGCTAGGAACCTTTCAATTGAAGCACCTAAAATGAATTTTAGTTTGCATCATCATCTCCACGTTTGAAGGTTATTGTCCTCAATCATCTCCACTACCATGAATCCCAATCCTATCAAGGGGGTTGACTCAAGAACATGACCCTTGTGATCCAACGATCTGGCCAAGGTGTGTATAAATTGTTGGTGTGAACAAAGTATATTACCTAACTAATTCATTTAGTAGGTCCTATTCACACACAACTCACATGTTAATTTTACTTAGGGCTTTAGAAATATTTCTATAAGACTTTATTAGTCATGTGATCTTATCTTATCTTATCACTAGTTGTCTCCTTGCATAGGATTAAGACACTTGTCACAATCTCGTCTTGTCCAATCTCTCAACCTTACCTATATAACCAAGGCACCATATGTGCATTTTATCATATGGGATTTTAATCATAATATATTGTGCTCGTGATCAAGCAATATTTTGCTCTTGTTGTTCTCTTTTGGAAGGCATATTTTGTTGTTGTAGGTGATCTTGGGATCTTGAGTCTATTGGTGACTCTAACATGGTATTTATCGTGCCCTAAATTTACACTAAAAAAATATATGAACACAACTCTATTTTTTTCCTTTCAAGGTTTAACTAACGTTGGCCCACCCAACAATCTATAATTTCATCGATAACAATTTTAGGGTTATTAATTGGATGGGAAATGTAACGTCAGTGCTCACACATAAGAGAATAAAACCATTTTATGTGTGATGGTGTTCCCTTATTTGTGATACACAAGGTTGGGCTTGAGTATTGATGCTTACAATGTCTTTGCATTTAGGCTAACATAATTAAAAGTGTAACCTTAATTGAACATTTGTATGTATATGCCATTAATCAACCATAGGGTTACTATTAATAACATCATCTAATATCTAGGTAAAACATTCACATTAACATTTATTGTTAATACCATTAATTGTATTGATCTTAATGTTAATATTAAATTTATTGACATTATCATAATATTAGTATCCAACTATAATATTAACATTATTATTACTCCTCTTAGCATTAGCACCCAATATAATTTTAATAATTAAAATGCATACATTAATATCAATTTGAGTTCTATCCACCTTAATATATGTTACAAGATTATTGCAATTGTGGTGCTTATTGACTATACTTAGGTATGCTCATTAATGATGTTACGTTTTGGCCCCCTTTACATTTTTTATCATTATCCACGTAGTTACTAAACGACCACTAATTATACCTCTCAATACTAATACTAGCATTATCACCTCTTGGTAATATTGAAAATTAATATCAATACTCACACTAACCTTAAAACTAATGATACTTTAATGTCAATATTATTTCCAAGTATACTAATATTAATATCAATATTTAATGTTAAACTTACTAATATTGTTGTTAAATCCTAGCCCAATGATGTATATATTGATATTGATATTTGAATCCATTAATATTAATATTAATAATTTCCTTTTTTGCCATTCTCTTTTGGTTTATAATTCCAAGACACTCGTGATATCGAAATTGTGATTATTACAATTAAACTCCCATTAATAGTGTTAATATCATTAATAATTCCATTGAAGTTGATATATTTTTCAATTCAATAAAAAATAATATTAGTAGTACCACTATTACCATTATATTGTGCTTGAGCCTATTGAGTTCGAGCCTATAATTCCCAATGATGTTAAAACTTATTGTTTAACCTATAACATCATATTGTATACAAATACTATTAACACCAACACATTTTGTTTGATATTATTGCAATAATAATATTATCAATCGCATTGCCTTCTAACAATATCTTGGAGAGTAATATTAACTCAACCTTAATATTCTATCCACTAATTTTCGAAAATGTAAGGCGAATAATGTAAGACCAACATTAATATTCAATCAACTAACATTCTATGAAATTAATTTTACCATTACCATTTCACCCTAACTCGATGTAGACACTCAAATTGTCCTGATTGATATTATGCATTTGATTCTGATTATTTAATATCATTTCTTCCTAAATCACTTCAAACTAACCAATTAACTAAACAATCTTTATTATTTAGTTAAATTCATCAATTTCTACTATTAATCAAGTAATTAAATTTATTAGATTAATTCACTTCCTGCTCACTAATATTCACCATATTTAATTAAATAAATCAAATTATTTAATTAAAACCTTAAAGTCCTCTCATTTGATTAAACAAATCAAATTACTTAAATCAAATGTCATAAATCCCCTAACCAACTTGAGTTGATTAGATTTTTAATTAATTATCTCTAATCTCTTCCTAATCCTCATTACCCATTTCTCTAGCTTTTGACTTAACCTTGGTCAACTAAACCCATGATCAACTAACCAACTTGCACATGAAAATAATCTTCTAATTAACTAATTAGCCTATTTTCCTCGCAAAGGCATATTCTTTGGTTCATATTCCTCTCAACTAACCATTCATAAATTTCCCTCCAAAAGGTTTTTAAAGCCTTTTAAAAAGGTCTTATATGATCTTATAAGAGTCACCTTTGCCTTAAATGGCCTCTTACATGCCATCTTGTCTCTCTTACATCTCAACCATATTCATTCAATTCCCTTACATTGTTTTACAAATCCACCTACATGCTTTAAATTCTTCACATCTTTCAAAATTTGCTCCACACACATCTTTATGGCTTTCATTAGCCTTGTGACAAGTGTCACAAAGCTATTGGCTCCCATCTTAGTCTCACATTCACCAATTTCATCCATTTTTCAACCCTTTACTCCTATAAGTAGAGGCCTCTTCTACTTAAAATGGGTCCACAACTTGAAGCATTGTTACTCTACCCATCTCATTGCTCAATCACTTGCTTTTTTGTCATTTTAGCTTAGATTTATCTCTTTGCATCAAAGCCATATTCACATCAAAGGATCAAGAACTTATCATAAGGGATTGGGAAAAGGTCACTTTCCACATCAAAGTGACACCAACCCCCTATGGGATAATGATTTGAGTAGTTTAGAATAAGATTTCATGTTCATTTACTTATTGTTTCATGTTATTTTGATAATGTTTCAATTTTATTTGCATGCTCAACAATTTCATGGGGAATGCTTTATTTGGTTTGTTTAAAATGACTAATATTCTTATTTTTTTCATGTTTGAGCATAGTGAAGATTTGCATTCACACTCGATATGTAAGGTGAACATTTTGTTATTTTTGGCATTAATAAAATAGTGGCTGATACTGGTTCAAGTTACAAGTTATTGACTTATTGTATCAGTTGTCCCCATCAATTAAAGTCGATTTAATTACGTTTAACATCCATTTCAAAATGGAATTAACATTAAAAAATCAAAAGAGAATGAGTTGCCCTAATTTTTGGAGTGCTTGGCTCCTCTTCCTTCCTCAAACCCTATTTTCCTCCATGCTTGCTAGTCTTCCTTTACAGGAACAAGGTGATTGTTTATTTGGTTTTGCACTGTCATTGCAAGCATCGATAGGGGGTGAGGGGTCGACAAAGCTCCTCTTGAGACAATGTTGTTTACTATTTAGTTTGGTGTTTTATTTAAATTGTTTTTTTCTTCTATACCCATCAAAGGTTCCATTGAACGCTACATAGCAAATTTTGGTTGATAAAATGAGGAAAGAAAAATTACATAAATTTAATCATTTAACTTATAATCTTCGTCTTCATTTCACAAGTAAATGCTAGCAATAAGTTTTGTTTTGGAAGGTCTCAGTTCTAGATTCTCGACTTATAGAACATGGACAAACATATATGTTGCCTTAGTTCCCATATTTCAACCCCATTTATTTCCTTGGTTCTCTACCTACTCAAATTTCCTAACCTCATTTGTTTACAGGATATGAAACACAGAAAAAATTCTATTATTAATTTTTCTATAGATTGTGTTTCACAAACATCTTAACTAGGGATGCAACTGAAATAAATGCCTGAAGGATAATACAAACAAAATAATTACCTATTTACATGGAGTTCCTTTGTTCTTGCTATTAAATGCAACTAAGATAATTGCATTTCAACATTCACACATCTATCTTTAGATTGCTATAGCATGACATTTTTTGTACAGGTTATTACCAAAAAATGATTTCTACATATTCTTTGTTTAACTAGAATATATATTATTATTATTATTAAAATTTTCAAATTACTGCAATCGACGTCTCTTGAATGCAACATATGACTTTTGCAGGAATTCCACATTAGTTTCATTTCAACTATGAGTAATGAACTTCCCATAAAAAACTAAGCAATGACAATACTGTTAATCTTTCTATCTAACACATTTCACACATCCTTTCTTGCAAGTCTAAGTGCAAGTTAAAGGTAAAACAACATTACAACTATTGAGACTTGAATTTTTCTTTCAATACAACCTTGTCCACCTTCCTACTATTTTTTTTTAATATTTTTATTGTAGGTCTACATCTCAAACAACAACGGTTACATTCAAATGCACATACAATTGGGTTTTACCCCAGAACTTAAGATTTCTTATACAAACACATTCTAAGTATTTTACTCATAAAAATTAACCAAATTTATAGAAACTTGCTTTCATAATAATATGTTGCTCTATTGAACTTTAAATGGAAATTTTACATAGTAATAAAAATAGCCTCTCAACCACATGTTTTCATATCATGTTATTTCATCCTATACACCACATTACAATCATAATCCTCTTCTAAATGGAAGACAACACTAGAAGATTAGTGGATAGCCAATCTCTTCATCTACAACCTTCTCCTCTAGCAAGTTTTTTGCACAAAAAAACACATGACCAATGGGAGCTCTCCTCCCAACCATAGGGCTGAAACAAACCACCCCCAAGCTAGGGGAAAACCAAGGTAATAGGTTCGTTTACATAACACAACAGTTATGACATAACATACAATGCAACCTCATTTTCAATTTTACAACAACATATTCCAGTAAAAATTTCCACATCATTTACACAAATACAAGTGTTGAACAACACAAACATCACAAACACAAGCCTCTTCTTCAAGAGCCTTTAAGGGGGAGTGGGGACAACAACAAGGAAGGGGATAACAACATAAAATTGTGTATACACAACCACATATCTCCTCATTTCCTTATTACAAAACACCAACCATACTTCCACTACCCAACCTCCATTTCACACCCAATCACCACCATACAATACCATACCATACCATATAACACACTATAACCAAGCAATTTTTTCATGGGTACTCATACCCTTACAACAACCCCCTCTATGGGCATCTCACCCACTCAACCCAGCACATGATGAAACCTCCATACAAATGGTAGGTTCATTCCTCATGGCAAGCAACACACAACAGAACAACCAACACAAAAATCTTTACACACAAATTTTTTACATTCATTTTCATAAAAGGACACAAAAATGGTAGCAATACCAACTTAGATTGTCCTCAAATTGGAAATGGTAGATGCAAAACCAGCAATACTTTTCTTCCAAGCTTTCTTCACACCCTTTAAGGATGATAGCCCAAAGCTAGAATGCATGAGTCAATCCCAATGTTAGAGTTTTTCCAAAAACAAAACTCCCATAAGAACCCTAATTCCTCATCTTCAATTGTGAGGGTGACAAGTGTTGCCTCCAAAATTGATCACCCGTCACTCTCAACCTAATATTTCACACTTTTGGTGTGAGGGTTATTTTAAGCATGCATAAGAGTCCCATGCCTTATCCACTTTTTGAATTTCGTCACTTATGAAAAAGGCTTCATAAAAGGGGTCTTAAGGCTCTAAAACTAACTTGTAAACCCATGAAATTACCCCCAAGCCCTAGCCTTATGGCCTAGGGTCATGAAAACACCTTAAAACATAAATAAAACACATTGAATCACATTAAAACTTGGACTTCAAAATTTTCAACATAATCAATTTGCACAAGGCACTGCACTGGACATTAAAACCACAAGTCTTACTAGCACATGACGCACACTAATCACATTACATATAAATACGACATTTAAGACCTTATCCTCTCTAATGAGTTAGGTCGGTTTCACGAGGGATGTACATATATCACCTTGGTATTTCCCCAGGTCCACTAATCATGGACTAAACGTGCACACTCAATTGCAAATGTTAATCCATCATCATAATAAAACGAAGCATCAAAGATGAAACATGATATCTATATAATAGCATTTAAAGAACTAAGCAACTCATCACATTCATTCATCCCATGACATTAGAATAATAACATTAACATAATCAACTTCAAATAAAATAGATCATAATGTACTACATGCGATATCTGTCAAAATATGTTCTAACCATATTAACATATTCTCATAGAACAATGATAACAAAATCATTAGATTAGTTCAATTATTTGCATAACACTGGAAAACCATATTGATGAAGATAACATACATGCATGAGTGTAATATATCTATGGTAACATCGAAGCATGTCAAAGTCAAAATCTACGATATCAAAGCATCCATAATAAAAAATTGTCTATGTGGATCGTACAAATCATCTAAGTCACAACAATCCTTGGTACTGAAATGATAAGTGTCATAGTATCAAAGCTTCAAATCTGCAAGCCCCTTCTCAAATCTAGAGTTAGTCAAGTATGATATTTTTCTAAGTTCACTTTGAGGCAAAAATGACTTCACCATTTAATCCAATTTTTTTTTTTAAACCACTATTTTCATATAAAACACTTGATAATTTGGGGACAATTTTTTGGGTATTTTTGCTAGAGTTTGGTAGAGTTGCAAAAAATTGTTTTTACAGTTGTATGAAATTTGTACAATCTATATGGATTTGTATTGTATGGTGTCATCATAAGCATTAACTGAACATATTTGTAGTACAATAAATAGTTTAACATATTCTAGCTTGTAGATGAGTTCCTACATCACCCTACGCCAACATAGTCATCAAAGGTACAAACAATGATCTATTTTAAAAATTAGAATTTAATAATAAAATTTGTTTACAAATAAATTAGTGCAATATTATCGCCATTGGTCATAGGGAGCCCAGAGCCCCTGATCCCACTCAACTATAAGGGGCTTAAAGCACAGTAGGCAACATGCGAGGAGCTGCCACACCCAACACCAACATCACCCTGTCTAAGCACCCTGACTGCCCAAACATCCCAATTGATAATCATATGGCAACCTGTACCTAGTGAGCAGGGTGCTTAACCCATTTTTTGCTCCTAATCTAGCTATATTTTTTCAAGTCACCATAACGTTTTGCTAGAGTGTCAAAATTTTGCAAACAAGATATCATCAAAAAATAGTTCCAAGAACTTTGCAGTGGTGCAAGCTATTTTTCTATTTTTTTTGTACGTACTTTTAGTTGCTATTTGAAGTTAGATCTTCATTTTTGGTCTCCAAGCTCATAATTTTCTGCCCATATCTCTGATGGTTTTTGTGGTGTTGGAAAGGTATTGAGGAGCTCTATCAAGCCATCCATGCCCTTTTTCTAGATTGAATCCCAAGTGGATTTTATTATTATTTGTTCCATATTTTCATTTTGGATGATTACTTGGACATCCTAACACTTGGGAAAGTTTTTTTGATAAAATCATTTCATTTTAGCTACTTAATATGTATTGATATTTGATTTTATCATTTGAGGAGTGTATCATTATAATATCATGGGTTATGCAACACATCCTTCTATAATAATTTTGGTTGAGAACAATCACAAGTCTTGGTAAAAAGGAAAATTTACATCTTAGGTGGCTCAATATTTTACCTCATCTTTAAGGACTCGTCCTTGAGCCAAATACACCTTGAAAGAAATAAGTTTTGGGTGATTAAAATGATCATATCATAGTATTGATTAGAACAACCATTGATGCTAGCACATTTTAAGACACTTTGTATCAGGTCTCAATATTGAGGTACCCACAAACACTTTGGACCAAAATTTTGGAGATCTATAGAGACCCACATAATCCTCCATTCCCATATGATCCTACATCAAATTGTCTCATTCCACTTGATGATATAGACATATACCCTTTGATGATGATATATTAGAAGAGCTTGAATATGATGCAACATTTCAGCATCTTGACGATCAAGAGGCCTCTTTTGTTGCTCATAATCCTCTAATTGAGATCACAAATTCATTGTCTATTACTTCATCAGAGTTCAAGGATACTTCTTTGAGAGCTTCTAGTGATTCTTTGCAACAATTATCAGTGGATCCTGATTTGTTACCTTATCTATTGATTGAGAATGCACCTAATTTGACTATGGCATATCATATTCCATAAACATGGTGACACATGAGAAAATTTCAGAGACATTGTCATACATTTAGATTCTACTTCGTACTAATTCCTATCTAGAATGGAAACCATTCTTGCATCTATACTTGGTTTTGTTTCTTCACAAGGAGAGGAATGTGGTTTGCAGGCACTGGATCATGTTTTCTCTTTGAGCATTCGCATTATTGTAGAAGATTACACATTGTGGGGGGCTAGATAGTCTCTCTTTTTCCCTCTTATGGGGGACTATTGATTGTATACTTGTGATGGATCTCATCCTTGGGGGCTCTTGAGTTCTCCATCCATTACTTGTCCATGTTTCTTTGCATCTTTTCTCTTTTGGGGAGGATTTTTTTCCCACTAGATTTTCTCTTTTCCTATGTTTGTGAGAGATTGCATTTGTACATGGGTACCTAATATGGCCTAGTAGCCATGACCCATAACCATCATCATCCTTTATTTTTTGCATCATTTGCATCATTCTCACCAAGTTGTACTTAAGGGGGGTGTTAGTGTGAAAAGGTATATTACCTAACTAGTTCACCTATTAGGTCCTATTCACACATGTTCACATATTAAGTTTACTTAGGGCTTTAGGAATCTTTCTAGAAGTCTTTAGTAGTTATGTGATCTTATCCTATCTTATCACTAATTGTCTCATTGCATAGGATTAAGACACTTATCACAATCTTATCTTGTCCTATCTCTCAACCTTGCCTATATAAGTAAGGCATTGTATGTACATTTGTATGAGGTAAATCTTTGATCAATATATCTAATCCATTATGCCCATAATCAAGCAATATTTTGTTCTTACTTATCTCTTAAGAAAGGAATTGTTTGGTGTTGTAGATGATTTTGAGAGTGTTGGTGACTGATTTGTAGGCCCCAAATCCCTAAGGCTTGGTAATCTCCCAAGTGTCAAGGATGTAAAACCTAGAAGATCATCACAAACATGTCTTTAGGTTGGGAAGCTAAGGACCAATTGTTGAGGTAGGTAAGACCTCCTTCACTTCTAGCTCTACAAGAACAATGAGGGTTTCCCTAAGGTATTGTAATATATTTCAATATAGCAATATTCACCCTGATACAAACCATACCCATTGCATAGTGCATCCCAATTTTAGTTGTCACTTCGTGCCTATATGATGGTTTGGGAGACTCAAGGTTAAGTACCTTCTTATAAGATATGATTTTCCACATGATTATTTGTGAATATGTTTTGGGATAACCCCTTAGATGTTATAAATATTCAAACATGGTAGTTGGAACACACTATAGTAATAAAATTGGAAAGATGTTTAAGTTGATGTATTTTAGAATGTGTTGAGGATGGCAGAGAGAGAAAACTTGTAACATGTTGGTTCCTTCATCCAATTGGGCAATATAGTCTCTAAATCTACTCAAACATATACTAATTAAAACTAAGGTGATGCATTAATCAACACACCACAAAAGACTAGGTCTTCCAGAATGCACAAGTAAGTTGGGCTCTACACACACATCTAGAAAAAACACATATAGTTTGATAATGTTAAATGATTCTACTTAGTATTCCCTACACGCATCCATACACTTCCTTTATTGTTTTGAAAAGATATCTTGCAAAAGCTTAACAAGAATTTGACAATCGTTTGGTTGGCTAACTAATCATGGACACATTAAGAAGTGGACACCATGCACAATGAGACACTCAATCAAGGTCGAGTTTTCCTTTAATCATCCAATCTACAATTTAGTTATAGATTTTATTATAAATTTTGGATATACCCAAATCATTACAACACAAAAATAGCTTTACCCAAAAGCTAGAATTGTGAATCCTTTGGTTTTGTGGCATGTGTTCATTTCTCTCCTATCTCTTCCTCTCCAAAATGGTATCCTATCATCTCTCTCTTTCACAACAATGACCAAGGAAGATATAGCCATGGCAAGAAGGTTTGCATAATGTCATAAGGTCATGCCACATGGGAAACCCTATCTGCAACCTCCATTGACACACAACAACCAAGTGTCCACTACAAATCCAATCTAATCCATAGGAAATGTGGAAGAACATTATTTTGACCTGCACCATACATTTGGATTGATGATTCATGGGTTTGAGTGTATGAAATGAGGCATGGGGACTACAATTTCCCTTGCATCTGTGTCAAAATGTAATAAAGGCCATTAAGGAATGTTCCTAGATAGAGGTGTAGGTAGTTGCAAAGATGGTTAAGCTTAATGGCATTGCAAAGGAAGAAAACTATTCATTCCAAGCTTTGTGAAAAGTCAATGCCCATGGGGTCATGTAGGAAACAAACCTTTAAGTGGTTATGCATATTGGCCCTTTGTTCGGTTCACTTGGGTCTTCATTACTATTTACCTTTACCTTTACCAAGATGGCGATTTTCAAGAGTGCATTCGAAACAAGCAAAACATCCACGATTATCTAGCCTAAGACCAATTTAGCAAATCATTCCCATATATTTTTCTTGTTTCTCTTTTTGGTATTTGTGAGACTTCAAGCTATTAATAATCATATCGAAAAGCTAGCCACCAAGTGAGCACTTTGAGAAGTTGGTTGTCATCGAGTCCCTTGTGGAAGATGGCCTCCAACAAGTTCATGCAGATTTGGAAGCCCATCAAGTTCAAGTAGATCAAGGATTTGCTATTGAACTATGCCTTTTGAAAATATACCCGATTCACATGAAAACACTTGCAAATCCTTTTCCTTCAATTTTTTGGGGTCCATGCAAGGAAGGGAGCTCCATTGGGATCATGCAAAAAATTGACTCCCATTTGCCCCTATAGAAAAATTACCTCCTATCAAACTTGCGAGAAGTTTGCTTCCAATTAAACTTCACCTTTTGATTTCTATAGGAATCAAGGTGCCAACTAAATTTTGTGAAAAAACTAATGATAATTGGACATGTGGAAAGTTCACTTTCATTCGCTCATAAAGGCTATACTTAGCTAATTTAATTCCATCGAGTTTTGTGGAGAAGCAACCAACATTTGAACTTCACCTTTTTGATTCCATCTGGTTTAGTTGGAAATCCCCGTAAATTTCAATCCTCCTTATGGGACTTTAGCTTCCAACCATCTACAAAATCCAATAGAGCCCAAAAATTCCACAAGCTCACATAACTTAGTCATTTTTTACTCATTTTTTTCCAAATTTGAATTGGAGAAACCCATTTGGCCCTTCTTCTATTCTACAAGGTAAGTAGTTTTTTGCAATTGTATACTTAGCCCAAATCTTGAATTTTGGTGAAACCTCAAGTTCAAGTTCTATGTGACACCTAACACCGATTGATTGGCCCATAGGAAATGCGAGCAAGCCACCATAACACTTTGTCATTTTTCAAACACTCGAGATGGTTGCAAAAAAATAAGGGTCAATAGGGCATTGTGGGATTTCAAAGGGTATGTGGATAACATCCACATAACATGCAAAGTTTTGCAACAATAGGTCATTGTAGGGAATCCAAGACCACAAGGAAATGCAAAGATCCAACTGAAACTAGACAATGCAAAAGCTACAGAATAGGTGAATAAAGAATCTGGTGGGGAAATTGAGTTGATAGGGAATTGTGGGGATTCAATAGGGCTTTGAGTCACTCCAAATGTCTTGCAATGTCCAAACAAGGGTGAAAAATCCGCAATCCCATAACTTGCATAATTTTGATCCAAACTCCACCAAACTTGAAATACAATCACCCATTAAACTTCATAACAAGGTGAAGGTAACACTTGGTTGAGAAACAACTATAAGCCTTGGAAAATTTGGACTTGGGTACTTGACAAAGGACCAAAAGGGTAAGAGCTGCAACAACCATAAGCACACCCTAAGCAACAAACCTAAACATATTTTCTTAGATTGATTATCGATAATGGGCAATGAAAAGCAAAAAGCAAGCCACAAGGTCAAAAGAACACAAATTTTTGGAGTGTCAATAGGGAGCTTGAGTCCATTGGTGACTCTAACATAAACATCATCAATCCTTAACACTTAGAGAAGTAAGGTGAATCATGCAAATCAAAAAATAAGAGTGCCTATTGTACTAAATCAAATACGTGACCAAATATCAAATCTACACCCATGGGTATGAGCCAAAACTATGGATGCAAACCTTCACAAAGATGACTAACTATTCTATTCCCAAGATTAAGTACAAACAAAAATCTATGTTTTCTAGTCTTAAAATAACAATTTTAGCATGTTAAAAAATTTATTCAACATAATCATTCCTAAAACTAAATATGTTTATTTCTTACAATTAACATCTAATGCTCCAATATTACAATATTTGTACTCTCAACTCTATTATCTAAATTAACATGCTTTTACTCCATTAATTTATTTACTAATATTCAATATGTAAAATTAGTTCAAAATCACCACTTATTAGAAAACCTAACAAATGTTGAAATGGTGTGATAGTTTGGTACTTTAAAGGCTTTAAAAAAAAGTCAGTCCATTGTAAAATTAGATGACTCCACTTTCTTTTTGAGACAAAAGTCAATCCATTAGACCCTCCTTATGTAACAGTTGCAAATAATTATGTAACAATTATGTTAAACCAATAACCCCTATTAAAAAAAGTTGCTATCAAATAGTTATTTATTTATTTATTTTTGATGGAGGTCATCCACAAATTTTTTTTTGCTATCCGATATGGGAGCACGAGTCTTTTTGGGCTGAATCTCTTCGGCTAAGGGCCAAGAATTGAGGGGTATCCATTCCGCCAAATTCACCCGGGGCACGATCCCAGCCTCGTTCTTTTTTCGGTTTCGAAACCTTTGCACTCAGCAAAACTTGATCCCTAATGGGCTCATTTAGAACCTTTGTGCTGCTTATCTGAATTATATTTATAATTTCCTTCATCCATTAAAAAAGAAGATGTCTGTCTACAAGCTTGAGGTATTTATCAGCACTCGAAAGGATTAAGACAATGACAGAGACTACATATATAGGTAAGTGGTAGCCAGTTACATTGGCCCCGCGGCAAATGTTACGAAGTTTCTTTATCATTGTGTTCGGGACGTTCTCTGCCAGTTGCACAACTTTGTGCTCTACAAACTGGCAAACAAGATTACAAGGGCCCTGGGGCCCTTCTCAATAGTGATTCTTTGCATAGCCTGTTGATCAAACTTGGAATACAGAAAGCACCATACTCAAAACAACCGCATTCACTCAAGCAGACTGATCATTGAACAGAATCATGTAAGCTCAGAAAGCTTCCGAGATCTTGACCCGAGAAAATGTCCTACAAACGAATGGCTCCAGTAGTATAAAAGTAGTGCTGGAAACATGGTGCTGTTTCAATGGGAAACAAATAAATTCTTTCATCTGTTTATATTTTCCCAACAAGTACCTAGCATGGAATTATCAAGTCAATTGGGTTTTTTGGGATTCTTTTCGCAAATTTAACATTTTTGAGAATTTGTTTTTGTTTGGAGATAACAATGTAACATATCCTGTGTCTTTTATCAATATCAATCACCCTGGTAGTATTCAGGGTGTCAAATAACAAAGTGGTAATTATAAGAAGACTTGTGGCTTCAGGATGTGAGAGCCATGGAAAATCACAAGGAAAAAGTACTGCCAGGACTGGCTCATTCAGGCCACAACAATCAATTGTAAAGACTTCTTTAGGGATATAACACTTGATGCTCAAAATGAACCTCTACTACTCATGGCAGCATGGTTCTCAAATATGAGCTCAGATGCACAAGAAAACATATGAATAAAGTGAGCAACTAAGAGTATGTTTACTGTTTCCCACTTGTCATTCTCTGAAATTGTAGCAGGCCAGCCTCTTAGGAAACTCATCTCAACTAATGCAGAAGTATACAATCATTGTAAAGAGCACCTAATTAGACAAAAGGGCCTCTATTCAGAGAAAGTAGCTGACCCTGTATCTAAAAGAAAATAAATGTGAACACCTGCAAAATGAATAATCCTATTTTGGCTCCAAATAGGAGGTCTGCTAGCATCCTAAGGCATCCAGGCATGCATTTTCTTTTAGTAGTAGAAATTATTTGGCCACCGAATTCTTTCTGAAGCTTGAAAACAGAGTAGATACAGCCAAGAGAAATAAAAAATGAAAGAAGACTGTCATTCTCATCTCTCTTATGGTTACCGATATACATACTTGACAAACTGAAATTAGTTTCTAATCACACCATGGCCTGATAATACAGTCTCCAACAAACAGTTCAATAGCTCACTGGAATTGATATTGTCCTTTTTTCTTGAAAATCATTCCACATATTTTGGGTTAAAATTTTGTAGAAAATGTAACAAAATACTGTGAGACGTTCAGTTTTCAAAGCTTAGGAAAATAAGGAGAGTGGGTATCTGCAGGATTAAGTTTAATCCTGTAAAATAATTCCCCAAATTTTAGGTTAAAAATTTGTAGAAAATGTAACCAGATACTGCGAGATGTACAGTGATCAATTCTTAGGCAAATAAGGAGAGTGTTTATTTGCAGGATTAAGTTCAACCTCCACTACATAAGGGAAAATCGTAAGTTTTCAAATAATTATCATTGATATAAGTCTGAAACAGCAAATCATGACTGTTGCCAGCCGGACAGACAAGAAAGATGTCAAAACAGTATTTGCCCTCGCTGAAAGCCACAATAGATATATAGCTATGTACCCTTATGGTGACCATTTCTGATCCACAAGTAAGAGTAAATAAGAATCTCTACATTATCAGGAGATGCTTTATGAGAGAGCCAAGTTATACAAGTTCAAGCATCTTAGCCTTATCAGAATGCTCTAACATAGTGCTGAGTGAAACAGGGTGATCCAATCCTAAATCATTTATAACTTTAGTATTTTGTAAAGAGCGCAAATGAATCCACTTTCTCTATCTATATGAGTAATTCTTCTCATCAAACTTCACCATAAATTTATTATAATTTATGTTAACCCCAATACAAGCCTGTTTCTACAATCAACAGATACAATTGCAGGTGACTAATGAAACTGCTGCATCAAGAAGACAAGAAATACCGATAAAATCTTCAAATGATTCTATTACAAAATTTATTATGTGCACAGATGACAAGGAAAAGAATCAAAAGATATAGCTTCACTTCTTGACTGATACATTTGAATGAAAATCATGGATCTAGAATGTACCAAAAGAAGGAAAAGTTTTGAAAAAATCCCTCTCATCAGCCTCCGTGTGACAAAATTTATCACGCTCCTTACCCACTGCATAACATTGTTCAACTCTTATCATAAGGTGCTCACTAGCAAAAGAGAAAAGAAAGGAGCAGTTTTTAAAAAGTTATATAGTTCTATTCTTTGAAGCATCTCTCTCTATGGCGTCGGGAACCAGTAAACTTGAACCTTCCAGCTTAACTCTCGTTGGGCAAGACTCTGATCTTCTGAAGCAAAAATGTAACTTGGACAACCTCAATCTCCATTCCATCAAATGAACAGAGGGCATACTTGCTCTATATCCTCTTACCTGCTTTCTCTGCATAGACAACATAACTAACCTAATTCCCTCGCGAGCTACGCACAGATCTTCTTAGCCTAGACATAAAATGTGACTGTACTGCTTCTGTTTGATGCCGATCATCCTGATTCTCATTGTATTCCACAACTGAAGTAATACCCAGTTCAGGGAGATGATTTTCTTGCAAATCTAGCTTTGAATCAGTCTCTATCAGAATCTTTCGATAGTGCCATTGCTTGGCATCCCCATTTATGCATCTGTGCTTATAAGCACTTTTCGCTCTCCTGATGACTTTCTTCTTATGCAAACCAGCATCAGCAAAGGCCAACCCAACCTTACACTGTTTATGGACTGGAATAACCTTGTTTCCCCAACTTTCCAGCAGACAAATGGCTTCAACAAGCAAATCCAATCCTTCTGATGAGGCTTTGAGTTTAGCAATTCTGCTGCCAAGTGGCCTGAGATTTCTTAAGAATCCCCTGGTGGGCATTCTAGAAATCAAGCTCTGATCCTTCTTCAATTCGAGACTCTCAATCTTTGGTGATTTTGACACGGATCCCATCTGTTCTAGGCTTAGATTATTGTTATTGCAACTGGATGGAGAGCTGAAATCCATAGATTGTAAATGCATCCCGTCTTCTACAGCTTCATCGTGCACAATGGACGCAGAGGACGAAGAATCTGCAGATGTCTGTCCACAGACAGAAGAAGAAAAACATGGAGAAGTAATGCTATGAAGTTTCGACAATTCAAGCTTCCCGGTCTTCCTAACAGGATCATCCAGATCTGGTGTTGTGGGCTGCTCTACTGGCTCCACCAAACACTGCCTATCGGAAAACTTGGTAGATTCACCAATGGATTCATAGTAGGAGAAAGATAAAGGATCATGAGATGAAAATACAGAATACCTTTCAGTCTTCTTCTTCTGATACTTGATTTCTTCTTGCTCTTTCAGTGGGTTCACTTTTGTACTCAATGCATCATACCCTGCTGCTGCTGCTACTACTGCTGATCTCTGATGGCACATTTTCTTCCTGGCATTGCACCACTGCCATATGTTGTCTGAATCAGCCATCGCGTTAACTAACATTTTCTGAAATCAGAAAGCGGCCCAGAAATCGAATCAAGGAGCGTCACAATTGAGCTCAAATGAACAAATATTAATTGAAAACACACAGATCAAGCCCCATAAAACCTCACACGTTAAGCCCACATGTATAGCTACTCAATCAAATAAGCTGCATTCCTACAAATATCAATAGCCCAAAACAGCATCTCGTCAACTGAAGAGAAAAAGAAAAAGAGATTGACGATCAGGCTAAGTACAAGCACCCAGAATGCAAATTCACGGTGTGCTCATTAAATATTGGGAAGAATTGAGAAAGCGGGATTTTAGCAAAGGCCAGAAGTAGCAGAATTGAAGTGGGCTCTGAGAGATCTAGGAATCAAATACTCCCAAATCGATCCGATGCTGCAATGCTTAGAAAATCAGTCCACCCAAAAAACCATTTCATCAATCCAGAGATATGATTCGTTTAGAAAAATCTGCAAATTTAAAGCAGGAAACAGTTCAATTCTGGAGAAAGTAACAGCAAAACAAATTGTAGAGATGCCGAGAAGAAGAACTGTTGAATGAATCATGGGTATGCCATGGAAAGGACTGTGGAACGCAGACAAGAGTTCTAACACAAGGGACAATTTCGATAGACCGAATGAGAAAGGAAGCGGGACTACAAAGGCCTCTGCGCAGGTAGATGAGACCAAATACATATCAAATATATTGAAATTACAAGGTTTTTATTTTCTTAATTCATATCCTTAATTTTACTTTTATTTGTTAATCAAATCCGTGCCCCTACACACAACTGTGTCTTAGGGGTTCTACGGATATTAGGTTGGTTTCTTTATAGAACTTCAATGGGTAGAGTATACTCTTTGTAATCGAGGATTTTTCTTTGTCAATTTTTTCCTAAATATATTTAAAAATTGTGTCTTCGATTTTTTATATATTTATAAAAATTTCGTTTTAAAAAAGTTAATTTTATATTTGTTTAAAGGTTTGATTTACAACATATATATTCTAATATATCATGATCTTTATATTAGTGGGGTGATGTTACAATGGAAGTGACTCTCCTATTAAAATAATAGACAATTAGTTGTGGATGAACATATTTTCTTGATTTACCTCCCTTGTCCTCTTCTATGACTAAATTTTTTTTAAAATCATTCATTCAATCTCAAGATATAAAAATAAATGTATATATATTTATAAAAGAGGTTGTCTCAAGGCATTGCAAGCAATATAGTTATTTCTATCACAACCCAAAATATAAAAATAAATGTATATATATTTATAAAAGAGGTTGTCTCAAGGCATTGCAAGCAGTATAGTTATTTCTATCACAACCCAAGAATCTGACTATTAAATTTTTACACTTATGCATGCTTAAGGTATGAGATGAATCAAGCTAGAAATTTAATTATGAAAAAAGCAATGTGGATAGCTTAATTGGTAAAGATATCAAATTGGTTTAGCAAGGAGATCATGATCCTATGGACAACCCTTGCACATGCCTTTGTACCATATTTTATTTATTTTGTGTGATTAGTTCCAGATCTATAGGAAGTTGTGTATTTGTCATTTTGAGGATAAAAGTCAAGTATTCAATCTTATAGGAGAACTACATGTCAAGTCGATTCCCATGGTGTGGGATATGTAGGTGATTCATGATGGATGGAGGAATTAGGTTGATTCCAAGGATTTTGTTTGGTGACTAAGACTTGTCTTAAATTTAAGAGTGTAAATTTTAAGTCTACTAGTTGTGTCATAAGAAAGAAAGTGGTGTAACATGTCAAATGAATGGTTTTCTATAAGTGAAAATCTTGTAAGGATAATTAATACCAAAATGATTTATTTACTAGCCCAACAAACTAAGCTATGACACCTCCCTCTAGTTTTAATGGATTAAGATGTAGTTATAGTGGATCTTAAAAAATCTAAATTAGACAAAATATTATCATTGGCATATTTGCACACTAGTGACAACCTCTAGAAAGTAGTGGATGATCTATAGGTCATTGACTTGTCCTAAATGAATAACTAAAATTAAATGATGCAACAACTCATGACCCAACATGCCATCAATCACATATTGATTCGAGATTAAACAAAAAAAGGTCCAATATGTTAAGGCTAATATTCAATGTAAATT
This sequence comes from Sequoiadendron giganteum, assembly GCA_007115665.2. Lineage (NCBI taxonomy): Eukaryota > Viridiplantae > Streptophyta > Pinopsida > Cupressales > Cupressaceae > Sequoiadendron > Sequoiadendron giganteum. The sequence goes on along the minus strand of CM021109.1, from coordinate 229,615,632 downwards.
TGTAAGGAAAGCCTCTCAAGGGAAAGGGGAGAGGAAAAATTTATTATTTGTATTGAGTACTAAACAAAGAAACATATTGTAGTGTTGAAAATCACGTACTTTTTAATTTTGACACTTCAATTTGCAGTTCATTCCCACAGTATATTTTAAGACTAATTTTGGCCCATCTCATACCCTTTTTCCTAATCCATATGCCAATTTTATGATGTTTTGTACTTGTGTTTCATGTGATTTTTGATATATTTTTATCTTTGTTTTATAATTTAGACCATTCTCTAATAATTTTAATCTTTGTCCATTTATAATGTAATCATGGTCCTGCAAATGTCAACTCACAATGACAAATTCATCTTAAATGTCTAGCTATAAAAATGCTCATTAGCAACCAAAAACTATTTAGTTTTGAATTCCACATGAACATAACCATCATCCATTGAGGCCTGAATTTTTTTCTAATAGTCCTCTCCTCCTTTGTCCAAAATAATACTTAGTGTGGTTGAGATTTTCAAATTGATTTTTTTTCCTTTGAATGGTCTACTACATTCTCAAGTTTTTGTTCAACATTTTACATTCTCAAGATTTCCTATAACACTCTACAACATACTAGAATTCTAAAAAAATGCCTTAGTTCTTTGTGCATTTTCTCTTCATTTTGTGAAGCTTTCTACATACCATTGGTCTCCACTCTCTTCGAATGATTTTTTGTACTTTCTTTTATTTGTTATTTTGTATTGTATTATCTCTTGGGCATCTCTAGACTATACATCTCCTAACTCACTTCCATACACATAGGGATAATAGTCAACACACTTATTATTGTTTCTTTTCGCATTTAAAGTATCACTCTTATTTCTAGATGCACATAGACTAAGTGTATGCACTCTCCATATACTTTCTATTATACTACCCATGGAGGTCAAAAGACTAAAATGGGGGCTTGAGCATTTTGGCAAGCTCCTTGGAAGTTGCTCCTTTTTTCTCTATCTTAGGTATTGGTGATTTTTGAAGCTTCTTCTTTGCATTTAAATCTTCACTTGATGGTTTGATATTTATTTCTCTATTGTATTTATATTATTAGATTTAATTTAGATATTGTTTTGGTTACTTTACATTTTTCTAATTTTTGTATATTGGTAGGTGCAAAAAGGTGAGGGGCCAAAAAGTGGCCAATTCACTTTTTCATCCCAAAATAGTGAAAACATGAGCGTGTTTTATTTTTGTATATTGGCAAGTGCAAAAAGATGGGGGGCCAAAAAGTGGCCAATTCACTTTTTCATCCTAAAATAGTGAAAACACGAGCGCGTTTTACTAAAACACGCTCATGTTATGGTTTGAATTTCAAAAAACATGTGTTTTTGAATTCAAAAAAACATTACCATAACGTGAGCGTGTTATAACGGGTCGCATTATGACATCCTCATGTTTTGGTCTACATTGATTTTTATTTTTCTCTTTCTTCTTGTTATGTTTCAGGGAAACTATATACATGAAATAAACATTTAAGTATAAGTTGACATTTACATATGGACATTTACCTTCTTATACTTTAAGTTATATTTCATGTAAGTATAAGTTGAAATTTACATATGGAAATTTACCTTCTTATACTTTAAGTTACATTTCATGTATATAGTTTCAAGATGTTTGAGAGTGGTTTCAAATCTCTAGGAGTTATAATTCAAATTCTAGTTTCTAGAAGATTTACAGTTTTTTAGACAACCAAATTTGAGTAATCGACATGTCAAATTTCAATAATCAGGAGGTCAAATTCCAGTAATCAACAAGTTGTATCATCTTTCTCTCTCTATCTCACTCATTTTTTATCCCTTACGTTATAGACCTCTCTCACACTCTATCCTTCCCTCTATACTTCTATCTATCTAAACTCTCTCTCTCCCTCCATCCTTGGACATCCTTTCCTCCTTCCCTCTCTAATTTTCTCTATCTCTTCCTCTCTCTCCCCCTATTCCTTCCTCCCACCCACCTTCCCTATCTACTTCACTCTATCTAACCTATCCCTCTCTACCTCTCTCTCTCCCTCCCTCCTCTCACTCTCTCTCAATCTCTCTACCTTCCTTCTTTCCTCTCTCCCTTCCTTCATCCCAACCACCTTTCCTCTCTACTTCTCTATCTAACCTATCCCTCTTTGCATTTCTCTCACCCTCCCTCCTCTCTCTCTCAATCTCTCCACCTTCCTTCTTCCCCCTCTCTCTCATTCTCTTTATCACACTTCTCCCTCCCTCTATCCCTGCCTCCTCCCCTCTCAACTTCTCTCTATCTCTCTCCCTCCCTCTTCTCTCTATATCTCACCTCTCTCTCCCTCCCTACCTCTCCCTCTCTCTCTACTTCTCCCTCCCTCCTCCCCCCTCTCTATCTATCCTTCCCTATATACTTCTCTCTACCTCTCCCTCCCTCTCTCCCTCTCTCTTAATCTCCCAACCTCTCTCTCTCTCTCTCTTTCCCTCCCTCCTCTCTCACAATCTCTCCACCTTCCCCCTTCGCTCTCTACTTCTCTCTCTATCATCTCTCTCTCCTTCCCTCTCTACTTCCTCTCTCTCAATCTCCCAAACCTTATACTGAATATCATAAATCCTAATCCCTATACCCTAAACCCTACACCCTCAATCCTCATCCCTATACCCTATACCATCAACCTTATAATCTAACCCTTGAACATTATCCCTCAACCATAAACTTAAACCCTAATCCCTACATTAAATCTTGTACCCTAAACCCTCAATCCTAAACCCAATACCCTCAACCCTGAATCCTATCTCTCCTTATATACTTATCCCTATCTCTCCCTCTCTCCATCCCTACCCCTCCCCTCCTTCCATCTCTCTCCCTCTCTCTCAATATCCCAACCTTCCTCCTCTCTTTGTTTCTATCTCTCTCCATCTCTACCTCTCCCTCTCTCCTTCCCTCTCTCTCCCTCTCTCTTCCTCTCTCCCTCTCTCTCCATATCTCTCAATCTCCCAACCTTACTCCTTACCTCTATATTTCTCTCACTGCCTCCTTCCTTCTCTACTCTCTATCTCACCATTATCTCTTCCTCCCTCTCTATTTAGGGTTTAAGCTTTAGTATTTAGGCTTTAGGGCTTAGACTTTAGGCTTTAGGGTTCATGTTTTAGGCTTTAGGCTTTAGGATTTAGGATTTAGGATTTAGGCTTTAGGGTTTAAGCTTTAGGGTTTAGGGTTAAGGGTTTAGGCTTTATGGTTTATGGCTTAGGCTTTAGGTCCAATCCCCTCTCTCTCACTCCCTCTCTCTTCCCCTCTCTCTCCCCCACCCCCTCTTCCTTTCCCTTTCCCACCCCCTCTCTCAGGTCTCTCCCTCCCACCCCCTCCCCCTCTTTCAAGTCTCTCCCTCCCAACCCTAATCCATCAACACTATACATTAAACCCTTGACCCTCAACCCTAATCCTTCAACCCTCAACCCTTAAAATCTCAATCCTAAAGCCCTCAACCCTAAAGCCTCAACCCTCAACCCTTAAACCTTCAACCCTAAACCCTCTACCCTTAAAACTATGCCTTAAACCCTAATCCATCAACCCTTAAACCCTTAATCCCTCAAACCTTAAACCCTTAAACCCTAAACTCTCAACCCTTAGATACCCTTAAACCCTATACCCTATACACTTAACCTTGAACATTATCCCTCAAACTTCAAACCTCTAACCTATACCCTATACCCTCAACCCTCATCCATATGCCTTATACCCTGAACCCTAATTCATTAAACCATTATGCATTAAACCCTTAACCCTAATTAATCAACCCTATACCTTGAACCCTAATCCCTTAACCCTAAAACCTTAAACCTTAAACCTTAAACCCTAAACCCTCTAACCTCAACACTATGTCTTAAACTCTAATCCTTCAATCCTTAAACCCTCAACCCTTAAACCCTTAATCCCTCAAACCTTAAACCCTAAAATCTCAACCCTCAGATACCCTTAAACCCCATACCCTATACACTTAACCTTGGACACTCAACCTTGAACATTATCCCTCAACCTTCAAACCTCTAACCTATACCCTATACCCTATACCCTCAACCCTCATCCATATTCCTTATACCCTCAAACTTAAACCCTGAACCCTAATTCATTAAACCCTTAACCCTAATTCATCAACCCTATACCTTAAAACCTAATCTCTTATCACTCAACCATTAAACCTTAATCCCTTAAGCCCTCAACCCTTAAACCCTTAAACCCTTAAACCCTTGACCCTTAAAGCCTTAAACCATAATCCCTTAACCCTAAACTCTATCCCTAAAGCATCAAACCTCAACTCTTAAACCTTAAACCCTAAACCCTATCCATAAACCCTCTACCCTTGACATTATACCTTAAAAACTAATCCCTCAACACTTAAACCATCAAACCTTAACCCTTGATCCCTCAAACCTTAAACCCTTAAATGCTTAAACCCTAAACGCTTAAACCCTATACCCTATACACTTAACCTTGGACACTCAACTTTGAACATTATCCCTCAACCTTAAAACCTCTACCCTATACTTAAGCCCTAAAACCTCATCCATATGCCTTATATCCTCAACCTTAAACCTTGAACCGTATATCTTAGACACTCAACCTTGACCATTATCCGTCACCCATATACTTAAGCCCTAATCCCTCAACCCTATACCTTAAACCCTGAAACCTACACCCACAAACCATCATCCCTATACCCTATAACCTCACCCTTATACCCTAAACCTTGAATATTATGCCTCAACATTGTACTTAAAACCTAAGCCATACACTCTCAACCCAAGTGACCCTATGCCTTATACCCTCAATTTATATCACAAACCCCAAATCGAATATCCTAAACCCTAATTTGTATACCTTACATACTTAATCTTATGCACTCAACAAGCTAAATATTATCCCTCAACTATAACCCTCTACCCTCAACCTATTACATAAGCCCTGATCCGTCAACCCTCAAACCTATACCTTAAACCCTAAACCCAAAAACCTCAACCCTCAACCCTAAACCCTAAACCCTAAATGTAATACCCTCAACCCTATACCCAATATCCTAAACCCTAATCCCTATACTCTATACTCTTAACCCTATACCCTCAACCCTGAACACTATCCCTCAACCCTCAACACTATGCCTTAAACCTTCAACCCTCATCCCTATACCCTATACCCTCAACCTTATAACCTAAACCCTAAACATTATCTCTCAACCCTATACTTAAACTCTAAACCCTACATTCAACCTTGTACCCTTAACCTTAAACATTAAACCCTAATCCCTATACCCTATACCTCAACCTTGAACACTATACCTCAACCCTCAACCCTATACCATAAACCCTAAACCATGAACCCTCAACCCTCATCCCTAACCCTATATTGTCAATCTTATACCATAAACCCTTAACATTATCCCTCAACCTTATAAATGGTAAACCCTACACTGTCAACCCTTAACCCTATACCTTATACCCTGAACTGTACAACCTAAACCCAATACATAAAATCCTAAACCCTATACACTTAATCGTATACCCTCAACCCCAAACATTATCCCTCAACCATCAACCCTATACCTTAAACCCTAAACCCTAAACCCTACACCCTCATCCCTATACCCAATACATGAAGCTTATACCCTCAACCCTTAACCCTATAATTAAACCCCTAAACCCTAAATTCAACCTTATACCCAAAACCCAAAACCCTTAACCCAAAACCCAATACCCTCAACCCTATACCCAATATCATAAACCCTAATCCCTATATCATATACACTTAACTCTATACACTCAACCCTCAACCTTATACCTTAAACCCTAAACCTTACACCTTCAACCCTCATCCCTATACCCTATACCCTCAACCTTATAGCCTAAACCCTGATCATTATCCCTCAACCCTATAATTAAACTCTAAACCCTACATTCAACCTTGTACCCTAAACCCTATTCCTTGAACCCTAAACCCTAAACCCTATACACTTAGCCCTATACCCTCAACCTTGAACACTATCCCTCAACCCTCAACCCTATACCTTAAAACCTAAACCCTACACCCTCAACCTTATACCCTAAACATTATCCCTCAACCCTGTACTTAAATGGTAAACCCTACACTCTCAAGCCTTAACCCTATGCCTTATACCCTAAACCCTAAACCCTAAACCCCATACATAATATCCTAAACCCTACATTCAACCTCGTACCCTAAACCTAATATGCTCAACCCGATACCCTCAACCATATACTGAATATCCTAAACCCTAATTCATATACCCTATACACTTAACCTTATACCCTCGATCCTGAACACTATCCCTCAACCCTCGAACCTATATCAAGTAAACCTTAAACCCTCATCCCTCATCCCTCATCTCTCATCCCTCATCCCTATGCCCTATACCCTCAGCTTTATACCTAATATCCTAAACCCTAAACTATAATCCTTATACCCTATACACTTAACCCTATAACCTCAACCTTATACCTTAAACACTAAACCTTACATCCTCGTCCCTCATAAGGTGAGAGAGAAAGATGGGGGAGTGAGGGAGGGAGGTAAAGGGGAGATAAAGATATGGAGAGAGGGAAGGAGAGGTAGAGAGACATAAGAGATACATAGTAGATAAGGAAGGATAGATGGAGGGAGAGGTATGGAGGGAGAGAGAGGTGAGATAAAGAGCAATAGAGAGACTGTGGTAGGGAGTGATGGAGGGAGATACAGGTAGAGAGCGATAGGTGAGATAGAGAGAAGTAGAGAGAGAGATGGAGGGAAGGAGGGGGGTAGGAGAGAGAGGGGAGAAAGGGAGAGGTAAAGAGGGATAGGTGTGATAAAGATAAGTAGAGAGAGAATGGTGATATACAAAGAAGGAGAGAGTTACAAAGAGGGAAAGAGAGAATGGTGAGAGAGAAAGAGGGTGAGGGAGGAGGGAGAGAGAGTGAGGGAGAGAGAGTGAGGGAGAGAGAGTGAGAGAGAGAGAGGGGTAGAGGAAGGGAGAGGAGAGATAAAGAGTAGATAGGGGAAAAGGTAGGGAGGGAGACATAGGTGAGAGAGAGAGGGCGAGGGGAGATAAAGATAATTAGAGAGGGAAGGAGAGGTAGAGAGGGAAGGAGAGGTAGAGAGGGAATGAGGGAGGGAGGGAAAGAAGCGAGATAGAGAGGTGTAGAGAGAGTGGTAGGGAGTGATGGATGGAGAGGTAGGTAGAGAGGGATTAGGGACATAGAGAGTAGAGAGGGAAGGAGAGGGAGAGGTATGGATGGAGAGAGTGGGAGGTGAGATAAAGAGTAATAGAGAGAGAGAGAGTGGTAGGTTGTGATGGATGGAGAGGTAGGTAGAGAGGGAGAGGGGATATACAGATAAATAAAGAGGGAGGGAGAGAGGTAGGGATATGTAGTGAGGGAGAGAGAGGTGAGATAGAGATAAATAGAGAGTGATGGAAGGAGAGGTAGATAAAGAGAGGGAGAGAGGAGATACAAATAAGTAGAGAGGGAAGGAGAGGTAGAGAGAGAGCAGAGATAGAGATAAGTAGAGAGGGAATGAGGGAGAGGTAGGGAGGGAGAGAAAGGTGAGATAGAGAGGTGTAGAGAGAGAGTGATAGGGTGTGATGGATGCAGAGGTAGGTAGAGAGAGGGATTGGGAGATAGAGAGTAGATAGGGAAGAAGAGAGGGAGAGAGAAGTATGGAGGGAGAGGGAGGGAGGTGAGAGAGATGTGAGATAGAGAGAAATAGAGAGAGTGGTAGGGAGTGATGAAGGGTGAGGTAGGTAGAGAGAGAGGGTAGGTAGAGAGAGAGGGTAGATAGAGAGAAGTAGAGAGAGAAGAGGGGGAAGGAGGGAGGGAGGGAGATAGAGATAAGTAGAAAGGGAAGGAGAGAGGAAGCGAGAGAGAAGTGAGATAGAGAGAATTAGAGGGCAAAAGGATGGAGAGAGAGAGGGGGGATGGAGATAGTGAGAGAGAGGTCTAGAGTGTAAGGAATAAAAATGAGTGAGATAGAGAAATAATATAACTTGTTGATTACTAAAATTTGACCTTAAAGATATCAAGTTTCCACAATCCATAAAAAATTTGACCTCTTGATTACTGAAATTTGACATGTTGATTATTGAAATTTGGTTAAGTCTGAAATTTGTGAGATCTTCCATAAATGAGAATTTACATTATAACTCCTAGAGATCTGAAACCACTCTTAAACATCTTGAAACTATATACATGAAATATAACTTAAATTATAAGAAAGTAAACGTCCATATGTAAATGTCTACTTATAATTTCACGTATGCAGTTTCCCTCAAAGATAACAAGAAGAAAGAAAAAAGAGAAGAAAAAAAATTCAATGTAGACCAAAATGCGAGCGTGTTATAATGCGTTCAGGTTTTGTCTTGCTTTGGGAATCCCCAAGCCTTTAGCTTGTATTTTCTTTGGATTTCCAACCCAAAGGCTTGGAGTGCCTTTCCAATGTCTAAAAATGTGTTTTTGCATATTCTACAAAATTTCACATAATCTCATTTGTGCTAATCGTCAGGTTTGCACGTGTTTCAAGGTTGAACAAATCAAACACTTGGGTAATGTTACGCTCTCTCTTAGCTATCTAACGATGTAATTTTTTTCACATTTTGACAATGTTAAGCCTTTGATATATAATTTATTTTATTTGTGTGTTTGTTTTTTGGCAAAAACTAGTGTTTGGTGTTTTTTCGTTATAAATTAACCGTTCATCGAAATTTAAAATAAATTACAATTTTAGAAACTAGAATCCATTTTACAAATATTAAAAAAAAAAATTCTATTAATTTTCAAAATTTATAGGGGTAGCACGGCCAAAATTTTATTTTTCAGGAAGTGTCCACTTTGAAAATTAATAAAAAATCAAATATTAATTAAAAAATTATCAGAAAAATCAAGCATAAACTACATACTGTTAGCTAATTTCTCACTGAAGCAATTTTAAAAATATGAAAAAAAAGTTAACCTTTTGAGGGAGCCACAAAAGTTGCTATGATAAAAACACCAATTTTTGTGCCCCCTTTTGAACTCCTTAATCTCTACCATTTAAAAAAATAGTAGCTTAGAAAGTAGACTCAGAGCACTATGATCCTTGTTTTTGTTGCATCTCAAAATTTTGAGTGTAACTATCCCAATCCTTTATTCTAGCCTAATATATACTTTTCAACCTCTATACCAAGTCCTTCCTTCTTTTCCATATTTCTAGAGTAAAAACATATTATCTCCTCAGGAGTGAACATAGATTTATGTTGTTAAAAAACATTTTGATAAGAATAAATATTGCATTTGTCTATTATTCTATATAAAATTCATATGTTATTGTTCTTATATAAGAATATAGTTAAAGTGAAACTTTAAAGTTTTAAAAGAAATCAATATTAAATTTTGGTAAACCAAATGCTTTAACACCAAAATATTCTCCTTTCCTTTCTTTTTTCTTCTAAAATAAACCAAAATAAACTTTTCCTCAAAAAAATTGGGGCATAACCCCAAACCATGTTTTTGAAAGGAAAACAGTGTAGCAATATAAAATATTTCCACATAAACCCAAGAGAGAAAAAGTATGAAAAGTAATCATAATCGATCATGCAAAGGAATAAATAAACATATCATCAAAATGACACAAGATATACCCTAGGAAGACCCTTGTGAGGGAAAAAATTAACCTCTAAAATGACCCAAACTCAATGTATTATTTGGTAAAGGAAACACTGTTACAATACACTTATAAAGTCTCCACGAATACTTCTAAGACATCAACCTCCTCTAATGCATCCTCCATGTGGTTAAGCATAATGGGTAACCATGCAACCACATATTTGATGACATGCTTCAAATATTAACTCTACAAGAGAGCTCAATACAAGTGATAGCCAAACCCAACCACTAAACATGTGTTTGCTTTTATAGATTCAATCTCACACAAATAAAACTATAATATTATAAAAACCATGAGAGCACAAAACCATTGACCCAAAAATTAAATATTTTCTATAAATGTTAAATATTTGTCCCATGTCTCCCACATATAAATTAACAAACCAAGGTTCCAATTTTTTTTACAAGTGTAACCAAATAAATATTTAGTGTTTCTAAACATATCTCCAAATACGTACCATAAATAAATATATATTTTTAAATAGTTAAACATATTCATTCTTGTGCAAGGTGTTCAATGCCCTTTTTCCTTAAAGTTCCTAGATGCTAAAGGAGAAAATGACAAGCTTTAGCTAATCCATTCCTTTTTACTTGATTCACCCTTCACATCATTCTATTTATTTATTCCCAACATCTCTTTTACCATCTCTTGCATCCCAATTTATATTCTACCACAGATTATCATGATTCTTCCTCTTGAGAAAATGTATATTCATACCTCATGGAATGTCATCTAATTTTTCGATGTTTTGATTCTATGCATATGTTCTTAAAGATGTATCCTTCTTCTATAACATCAATGGACCTACATGTTCAATGTACAATATTCTTGACTACTTGTTAGATCTTTCCTTCTTTACAAACCTTATGTGTGTCTTTCCTTATATTCTAGAAGATTTTTCTTTATTTTTCTGCATGACCCATCATGATAGTACATTTTATGAGACAAATTATGTTGACACCAACTCTATTGCATTTCATCCAACTTCTCATATTTTTGAGAAGTTGTCTTTCACTTACACCATTTCTTCCTTCGTCCATAATGGTAACATATATTTTCCTATTTCTCTTCCTCTTTTGGCTATGTGTTTAAAATCCATCGATCTCTCATAGGATCTTAAGTCCTTCTCTTCCCTCACTACCTATGAGGATCATATTCTTACCATTGATTATACCCCTTCACCACATGGATTACAAACTTATATTAATAATATTTCTTTCAATACCTTTTGTGGCTCTTCCTCAAGTGATAAGGAGGCTTAGGGTTACATATTGATTATTTCTACTATCCATATGGAATCTTCTCCTATTCTTCCCCTCCTCTTTCTTTTAAGGATGAAATGCATATTGTAGATATTATTGAGCATGCTAGCATTATTTATCACTTTCTTAACATCACATTGGTTTAATTTAATCAAATAGTGAGTATTGATCCTTATTCTTGGTGGAACCCTTAAGTTTTTCTCGGTTCCACTGAACTATTAACGTTAAACCCTAATGGTCATTATCCTAGGGTCTTGGTTTTGTGAAATTCCCATGTCCATGTCCTTTTTGGCTTCTGGATTTCTATTTTCAAGTTGACTGGTTGTGTCAGTCATCGGTCTTTTCATTAATCCTTCATGGCCTTACGTCTCATGGTTTACTGGCCCTTTCATTGTCTTACCCATCATGACTAGGTCATCCTTTAAAACAACCTTTGGGACATGTGTTGTTAATTTCTCCTTAAGTCGAGTTTTAAGTTTTGCATCGCCCATCGCCTGTCCATTTTCAAGTTTCAACAAGTAACCTACGATGGGTGATGCCCTTCCTCTTTTGTGTTGGAAACTTATGTGTCTTCACGTGTTCGTTTGTTTCCATAAGGAAGTAACACCCGATGAACGATGTGGTCAACATTTTGAGCCATCACTACCCTCTTAACGATCACTGGTTGTCTTGTGTAGGATATGGTTGAACCCACGATTGCTGATGGCTGGGTCATATTCCATCGCTAAGGTGCAAGGTTTTGCTGGTATACCCTGGGCTAACTCGTGATGGGTGATGGATTACAGTTTGGTGCCTAAGAAGTATTTGTGGCTTGTATCGTTGGTTTCTCCATTGTTGCATGTTGCCATTTGCAGGTTAGGATGGAACCCGCGATCGTCGATCGGTTAAGTTTCTCCATCTCACGTGCTTAGTCTATCGCGGGTTAGGATACCTCGGGCGGTCGTCAACACGTGATCAATGATGCAGTTAAGTACCAACGGTCAGGATCCTTGCATGATTAAGGTCTACAGTTGATGTTTCATTGATGGCTTCTTAGCCCATCGCTTGATGAAACACATATGGGAGGATGAACTGACGATGAGCGATATTTTTAATTTCTTGCTAGGATTTTCTTGTGGTTGTAGGATTGATGACGCGCGTGCCAAGGATTAATGTTCTTTGGATATGGCCAGGTACGTGGTGATTTTGAAGTAGTTCTTCGTTGTTTCTAAAGTACAACCAGTAAAGCAAGTGGCGATCCTTAATGATCCTCGTTGATTGAGCTTTAATCCACGACGATCGATGACTAAGATGCGACATGCAAGTGATTGATTTTTTTAGTCACGCGAGTGAACCAGGATGGCCATTAATTGTAGCATGCTAGGAATTCCTTTATTTAATGAGGATCATCCTTCAAATTATTCAGCATTTTGTTTTCAAATTTGTGCTTGTGGCTAATTATCACAGGTGTCGAGTAGTAAATGTCGTTGTGTGGTGAATTCTTGGCAGGGTGGTAGGCTGGCGCCTTGATGAATATGTTATTCTTGTTGCATTTCGGTAACCTCTTTTGTGTCTAGCGCTGGTGCAATTTGCGTTGCTTTTACCTAGGGGTCTCTTGGTGAAGGTTGTTGGTTTCCTCTCACATATTAGATTTGTGCTGCTAGCAAAATGAGTCAGCCGACCTCTCCCTCCACACCAATGCGTAGGTCATGCCATTTGAGCTTGCAGGATCCATTAACTTATGAACCTGAGAAGGTGATTGCAGTCGAGGAGGCACCGATCATTATGAGATCTAAGAGGAGCGCTCATAAGCAAACCACGAGAGCTGCTACTGCTAGAGAAGCCTACAACCTCCGACCATGAGCTTGTTAAGGGGAATTGGCCCAATGTGAGAATAAGAAGCCCGAACTGTTTGTGAAAGAGTTAATGAGGACAGAGGCAGGCCATGGGGTTTGTTCTTACAAACCCAGTTCTTTGGTGGTGATTAGCGATATGTCTTTGGAGGAGAATGAAGGGGTTGGCCTTGGTAGTGGACATTTCCCTATTTCCCTTGTGCCCTATGCAGACTCTAATGAGGAGGTGGTAGTTTCAACCCCACTCTCTATAAGGAGGTCAAGTGAGGGCGTCCACTCAGCTAAGTAACAGGGTTGGGTGATGCTCATGTGTTTTGATTGGTAGTGATTGCATCTCAATTTTGATGATGTGGTTTCCTGACATGGGTGTTACGAGGGGTTTTTGCTGTTAGGCGTGATGGTGAATTTTATTGTTTTGGGTAAAGTGCGGATTACGATGGTGACGCCTTTTGGAAGGCTTGTGTGGCATCTCCGCCTGACGGATTGGCGCCTCTTTTTGATTTTTGCTTTCTCGTGATACATGAATGAAAATATAACTGTCCGAGAACAAAGCCCCACGAGGCAAAATAAACTCAAAATTATCGTGAAGTGTAACTGAAATGAGCCCTTTGATTGTTGCTTCCTTAACTTATAAAAGGGATTTCAAGGTTCATTTCAGAGAGAGATATTTTGAGTCTAAAAAAAATGGCTTAGGTATAGGCTGAATATGAATGTAATACAAATGGTATATATGAAAAACTAGGGTATTGTATTGGGTATAAGTCCTGTACATGATGATCTTAGATAATTTTGCATAAGTGTTTGACACTGTGATGAATGTGTAAAATTAGGAAATCTACTCTCTTGTAAGTGATTATTACAATACTATGAATGGGAAACCAAGCATTTTATCATTTGTCTTTCAATGTTTAATAGAATGTATGATTTTGATTCTTGTTTTAGCCTAAGGGGTTAATTAAAAATACTTGAAGGGATTCGTAGGTTTGTAAGAAATTACCCAAGATTCTGATAAGAAGTTATGTCTTGATGATTGTGAATTTTCATAATGTAAGGCATTATGAAAATAAGCCATTAATTTCATGATTTATACATTACCGACTATCATGTGTTCGACCCCGTCCCCAATGGATGAGGCACTGGTTTATCTTATGTACATCCCTGTAATTTAGTGAAGCGCCCAATATACCTTGTAAAGGACTCATAATGGTGATAAAATTAAATCAAAATTTTCTTATTCCAAGATGAAAATCTAAAATGAAACCCTATTCCCAACAAATGGAGGATTATTTGTGTGAAATTCGACCAAACATTTGCTAAATAATATCTATTTGGGTGAAGGGGAACATATTTGTGCAAGATGTTCACTCATTTAGTTGAATCTATGTGAACTTCACTGGGAAATACCCTCCCTGGTCCCACAGAGCCTAAAGTGTGGACGTCGAAGGTTTAAAACCCTTCACCTGTCAAGTTGGCCATTCATCTGTAAGACGTTTGACAATGAAGGATGGCTACCTTCTAGAGCTCTCTTAAGGTGTATTGGAAAAAACACCAACAAGATTGGCGACTCTGTTGGGGAACAATTTTGCTCTCCAGACACAAATCTTTGAATCAGAGAGTCAAATGGTGTAAACAATATGGACAATTTATTCATATCTTAAAGAACTCTTCACCCTGGTTGAAGAATGGACTACAACGTAACTCAAAAGGATCTTAAAGTGACTGCATTGAGGAGTTAGACTTAAAACATGCTGATGTATTTCATTTAATTCCTCTCAATGGGAGGTGGCGAATCTAACTAAAGAACCTGACGAAAGCTATGTTGAAGATCTAGATCTGTGTGCTAAAAAGAAAATCTAAGTGGACGCTGCAGGAAGGCCAGGTATTTTCGTATTACTATGAAAATAGATAATGAGAATTCTTTTATTTCAAAAGTGTAAATGATTTCCCACTAAGTGAACAGGCACAAATTAAGGGAAAGGGTAGTTGAATTTCACATGTTTCTAAGTAAGGGATATGGAATTATATGTATAAAGGGAACATGTAAATCCTAATCTTAAGCGAATATAATTTGGAATTTGTGATGAAAGAGGCTTAAGGCTTCATTTTTAGTAGGAGGATTTTGGGTGTCCCTAGTAGTGCATGTAGAAAATATTTCTAGGAACAACAAGATGTCTAGTCAAGCCATGTTTCCTGATAGGGATGTAAACAATGGGCCCCCCTTGTCACATCAAGGAGGTTTCAATAGTGAAAGGTACAATTCCTTGGATTTTAGTAACATTTGTGGGTGCCCAAATTTTGTACCATACAAGATCAGGGATAAGATACCAATATTTAAAGGTAAGCAGACTAAGTCAACAAATCAACATCTACAAAACTTTGTTGATGTGATGGGAGACTATGAGGTCACCTTCGAAGATGTAGTTATGAAATTGTTTGTTCAATCTTTAAAAGGAGATGCTAGAAATTGGCTATCTTATTTGCCTATGTCCTTTATACACTCATGGAGAGAATTCAAATTGGTGTTCATGGAATAATTTGGAGAAAGGATTGATCCGATCCTGGTTGGGCAAAGATTTATGGATATGGAGAAGGATGAAAATGAGTTGGTCCATTCATTTAATCTTCGATTTTCAAAGGTGTTAAGGGAAATCCCAGCACATATAAGACCAAATGATGTTGAGTGTTTGGATGTATACTTGAGAGAATTTGATAAAAAGATGAGTTACTTGTTGAGAGATAAGGAAGCTACAACATTACAAAAATCATATCACATAGCCATAGACATTGAGAACAATTTAAAATACTCAATCATGAGGGGAGATTTTAATATTTATGATGAGAATTTAAGAACTCCCCATGATGTTTCCATAGTAGATGAGTCAGTCAATAGTGAGTTAGAATAGGGGAATGGGATCCCTACTATTTATAACCCATCAATAACACCACTGGAAGGTTATATTGCGGTTGAAAGGGATTGTGTACTTGCTCATGACAGAGATGACCGAGTATCTACAGTTTGGAGGTTATGTGACATGCAAAATCATGAGGGGGAATCCCTTGACCATCTCTTCTCTAGATTCACTGGTGCTTTGCTTGGTATACTTGAAAATTTTAGGCCCAGTGCCCTAACATGCATTGATGTGTTTTATGAATTATATCAACCTAGATTGAGTGCTCTGCCAGAAGAGGTAAAGCCCCATGCCTTGAGCCAAGTCACTGATTGGATCAGGATCATTGAGGGAATTCATAATGAACATGCCAGACACATGTCACATCAAAGTGACATCGATGAAGCCCAGTACCAAGAGGATCAGGAATCTTTGTTGTTAGGACAAGTTGATGTGTCTAAACATGAACAATGGGTTAATGATATTGTTTGTTTGGTGAATGATGAAGCTGCTAAGGCACCATACCATAATGATGAACTAGTGCATGATTTACACCCTTGGGATATTGTGAGAGACAAGCATAAGCAGGGGGAGGTGTCATTTTCTATCCTGGCTGATGATCCTGGCACACAAACTAGTGGTTCATCTGGTGATGAGCTGGATTCAAACCATTGTTTTATTGGATATAGGTCATCCTATGTAGTGGAGATGGAGTTTGTGACCTCTGCCAAGGGATATTTTGGTGATCATGAGGAGATCCAGGTGTCTGAGGATGGAGATTTTTCCTCATGTGACGAGTTATTAGAATGTGGATCCATAATTCTGAGTATAAGTGATGAAGATGATTTCAATGAAGACTTTCAAGGTGTGGGAGATTGTGACACGCATACCCAGATAATAGGGGCAAATATAAGTACAATAAGAGTGTGGTATAACCCCCTATATGATGAACCTTCACCAATAGATGATAAGATAGGAGATAATTCTTATTGGTGTATAAATAACCCACTATTTGTGGAAAGCTTTGATGATATCATAACAGATATGCCATGCAAAGATATTAAAGATGGCATGATTGAGATGACCAAGGATGAAAACCAAGGTAACATAAATAACTCAAATTTTACTATCATGATTGGTGACTTGGATAAGTTAGCCCTCCAAGTGTCAGACATGTGTAATGATCAAGGTACTGATATTGACACCAGTAGTGAATGGACAGAGGTAAGGAATGTTAATTCTTGTAATGCTAAAAACAATGCCACTATTAGTGAGATTATCTAAGGTGACTTGGTATATGCCTATTGTGATAAGATAAGGTCTGATGTGCATACACCTGATCTAGTATATGATGTTGGCCAGTACGACTGTGTGCTTGAATTTTTTGTAGACTCTCCCCAGCTTCTGGGCCTTGTTATAGACTTGTTCCCACTATACAATGATAATACTCACTTTTCTTGTAAAAGGGATATCATTAACAATGAGTCATTTCTTTTTGATTTCATAAAAAGTGATTCCAGTTTACAACAAGGCATGCATGAGCAATGCCAATATGATGTCCTAGCATACCATCGGGTAGATTATGATTTTTTTGTCTTGATATCTCAATCTGATGAGATTTGGGTCCTTCAGGCTAGCAAAATTGAAAACAGTATACAAGGCATGAGTGGGGATACCATTTGGGATAATTTGAATTACCTTGGTACGCTTCACTCGTGGGTGTGCTCGTTGTGAGAACAACAAGACAAGGTCTTTGACATAGAATTGAATGTCCTCCATTTGGTGGCCTCAGGCCATCAAACCATACCAGAGCAATGAAAGTTGAAAGCATACCCAAGAACTAATTGTTTGTTTTCAAATGGTTCGCTTCTACCCGAGATTCAAAGATCTTTCTATGCCTGTAAGAGGCATACATCCCCAGTCGGAGCCACTGGTAGAACCCTTAAGTTTTTCCTGGTTCCACTGAATTATTAAGGTTAAACCCTACTAGTAATTGTCCTAGGGTCTTGGTTTTGTGAAATTCTCATGTCCATGTCCTTTTTTGCTTTTGACTTTCTATTTTCAAGTTGACTAGTTGTGTTGGTTCTCGATATTTTTATTAATCCTTCATGGCCTTACGTCTCATGGTTTACTGTCCCTTTCATTATCTTACTCGTCGTGACTAGGTCATCCTTTAAAACAACCTTTGGCGCACGTGTTGTTAATTTATCCTTAAGTCAGGTTTTGAGTTTTGCATCGCCCATTGCCTACCTATTTTCAAGTTTTGTCAAGTAACCTACGATGGGCGATGCCCTTCCTCTTTTGTGTTGGTAGCTTATGCGTCTTTGCATGTTCGTTTGTGTCCATAAGGAAGTAACACCCGATGAGCGATGTGGTCAACATTTTGACCCATCACTACCCTCTTAACGATCATTGGTTGTCTTGTGTAGGATATGGTTGAACCTTCGATCATCAATGGCTGGGCCACATTCCATCGCTAAGGTGCAACGTTTCGCTGGTTGAGGCTGGTCTACCCTGGGCTAACTCGCAATGGGCGATGGATTAGAGTTTGGTGCCTAAGAAGTATTCATGGCTTGTATCATTAGTTTCTCCATTGTCGCATGTTGCCCTTTGCGGGTAAGGATCGAACCCGCGACCGCCGATGGGTTAAGTTTCTCCATCGCACGTGCTCGGTCTATCGCGGGTTAGGATACCATGGGCAGTCGTCAATGTGCAATCAATGATGCGATTATTTACCAACAGTCAGGATCCTTGCATGATTAAGGTCTACTATTGATGTTTCATCGCTAGATTCTTCACCATCACTTGATGAAACACATATGGGAGGATGAACTGGCGATGAGCGATCTTTTCAATTTGTGGCTAGGATTTGCTCGCGGTTGTAGGATCGACAACACGTGTGCCAAGGATTAATGGTCTTGGGATATGGTCGGGTACATGGCAATTTTAAAGCAGTT
This sequence comes from Sequoiadendron giganteum, assembly GCA_007115665.2. Classification (NCBI taxonomy): domain Eukaryota; kingdom Viridiplantae; phylum Streptophyta; class Pinopsida; order Cupressales; family Cupressaceae; genus Sequoiadendron; species Sequoiadendron giganteum. The sequence goes on along the minus strand of CM021109.1, from coordinate 229,597,030 downwards.
CTTCATTGTTTCTAAAGTACAACCAGTAAAGCAAGTGGCGATCCTTAATGATCCTCGTTGATCGAGCTTTAATCCACGACGATCGACGGTTGAGATGCGGCATGCAAGTGATTGATTTTTTCAGTCCTGCGAGCGAACTTGGATGGCCATTAATTGCAGCATGTTGGGAATTCCTCTATTTAATGAGGATAATCCTTCAAATTATTCACCATTATATATTTGAATTTGTGCTTGTGGCTAATTATCACAGGTGTTGAGTAGTAAGTGTCATTGTGTGGTGAATTCTTGCCGGGGTGGTAGGTCGGCGCCTTGACGAATATACTATTCTTGCAGCATCGGTAACCTCTTTTATGTCTAGTGTTGGTGCAGTTCATGTTGATTTTACCTAGGGGTCTCTTGGTGAAGGTTGTTGGTTTCCTCACGCATATCATATTTATGTTGCTATAAAAATGAGTCAGCTAACCTCTCCCTCCACACCAGTGTGTAGATCACGTCGTTTGAGCTTGCAGGAGCCATTAACTTATGAACTTGAGAAGGTGATTGCGGTCGAGGAGGTACTGATCATTCTGAGAGCTAAGAGGAGCACTCGTAAGCAAACCACGAGAGCTGATACTGCTAGAGAAGCCTACGACTTCCGACCACGAGCCCGTTCAAGGGAATTGGCCTAGTGTGAGAAGAAGAAGCTCGAAGTGTTTGTGAAAGATTTAATGAGGATAGAGGCGGGCCATGGGGTTTTTTCTTACAAACCTAGTTCTCTAGTGGTGATTAGTGATATCTCTTTGGAGGAGAATGAAGGGGTTGGCCTTGGTAGTGGAAATTGCCCTGTTTCCCTTGTGCCCTATGTGGACTCTGACGAGGAGGTGGTAGTTTCAACCCCACTCGCTATAAGGAGGTCGGGTGAGGGTGTCCACTCAACTAAGTAATAGGGTTGGGTGATGCTCGTGTGTTTTGATTGGTAGTGATTGCATCTCAGGTTTGATAATGTGGTTTCCTAACATGGGTATTACGAGGGGTTTTTGTTGTTAGGTGTGATGGCGACTTTTACTGTTTTGGGTAAAGTGCGGATTACAATGGTTATGCCTTTTGGAAGGGTTGTGTGGCATCTCCGCCTGACGGCTTGGCGCCTCTTTTTTCTTTTTGCTTTCTTGTGATACACGAATGAAAATATAACTATCCGAGAACAAAGCCCCACGAGGCAAAATAACCTCAAAATTATCGTGAAGTGTAGCTGAAATGAACCCTTTGCTTGTTGCTCCCTTAACTTATAAAAGGAATTTCAAGGTTCATTTAGAGAGAGATATTTTGAGTATAAAAAAAATGGCTTAGGTATAGGTTGTATACAAATGTAATACATATGGTATATATGAAAACCTAGGGTATTGTCTTAGGTTGAAGTCCTATACATGATGATCTTAGATAATTTTTCAAAGTGTTTGACAGTGTGATGAATGTGTAAAATCAGGATATCTACTCTCCTGTAAGTGATTATTACAATACTATGAATGAGAAACCAAGTGTTTTATCATTTATCTTTCAATATTTAATTGAATGTACAATTCTATTTCTTGTTTTAGCCTAAGGGGTTAATTAAAAATACTTGAAGGGATTCATAGGTTTGTAAGAAATTACCCAGGATTCTGATAAGAAGTTATGTCTTGATGATTGTGAATTTTCATAATGTAAGGCATTATGAAAATAAGCCATTGATTTCATGATTCATGCATTACCGAATGTCATGTGTTTGACCCCATCCCTAATGGATGAGGCATTGGTTTATCTTATGTACGTCCCTATAATTTAGTGAAGTGCCCATTATACCTTGTCAAGGACTCATAATGGTGATAAAATTAAATCAAACTTTTCTTATTCCAAGATGCAAATCTAAAATGAAACCTTGTTCCCAACAAATGGAAGACTATTTGTGTGAAAGTTGGCCAAAATTTTGCTAAATAATATCTATTTGGGTGAAGGGGAACATATATGTGCAAGATGTTCACTCATTTAGTTGAATCCATGTGAACTTCACTGAGAAATACCCTCCCTGGTCCCGCAAAGCCTAAAGTGTAGGGGTTGAAGGTTTAAAACCCTTCACCCGTCGAGTTGGCCATTCATCTGTAAGACACTTGACAATGAAGGATGGCTACCTTCTGGAGCTCTCTTAATGTGTACTAGAAAAAACACCAACAATTCTTATTATTCTTTATCCACTATTTATTTTCATAGATATGAGCTACCACTCCTATATCTCAATCTTTCCAAATTCATTTATTTACCTTATTTACCTCTTATTCCTTCCATACCCTTTCCTTTTCAAGAGACAGATCATCATTTATTTCTTATGAGAGCTACCACCTCCTATCTCTACTCCAATTGATATAACACTTGTCTAAGCTATTACACCAAAATTTACCTCTCCCCTTATGAAAGAGACATCATTCTCTCATTCCAACTCACATGCTACTCCTTGTCCTCTTCCCCTAATTTATTCTATGTGCATGCCAAACTCCCAAAAATATTCTAAGTTTGAAAATTCTATTTGTCCTCTTTTTTCTCCCTCTATACCCTAATGGATATGCTCTCCTTTTTCTCCTAAGATGATTATATGCCTCTCTCCTACTTACCCATGGGGTTTGTTAATTTTAATTTTTTTTTGTACATGGCAATATTTTGTACCATGTGATACAATTGTACACTTTCCTAACCCATACCTATGATGGTTATGTCAGAAAAAAAATTCCCTGCACCTTGATAAAGGCTTTAAACCAGTTCTATACCTTACCCCTTGTTCCCTTCACTCCTTTTTTTAAGTTGTGCATATATTTTTATCTTTCATTTCTAGTTATATAACTTAGAACCCAAAGTCTCTCTTACCCACTTGACACTATAAAAATAAGATATTCATAATAAATTTCAAGGACTTTTCCTCTTGATTATCTTCTTTTATTTTCTAATGGGGTTATCAACCTCCTAATGAATTTATCCTACTTCTTTTTATAGAGAACCTATTACCACATATCCAACAAGTTCTAAGTTATAGCCATATCATTCCATTTTAAAATGATCTCTTTGTGTCATAAAATTTGCTCAAACTTTTCTCGAGCATCCTTACCTCAAATACAATGAACCCTATCTTCCCCTCCACCCATGCATCCCCCTTTCCATGGATACCCCTTGCCACGTTTCTCTATAAACCCAACTTTATTTCCATCCATCCAAACACAACACACCTATTAGTGACCCTCACTATAAAATATTACCCATTGTCTTATAATCCAATCTTATGACCCTCCCACCTATCTAATTCAAGCACCCTCCTAAATTTAGTCCGTCATCCCACCATTGTTGTGCATATCATATGATCTTTGGCTATATTAAAAATCACTACTACAATGTAAAATCTACAACTCGAGATATTCTTAACAAAGGTGTTATAAGTATTTCCTATGATTCACCTCTTTTTTAGATTCTCTTCATGACACTCCTATATTGGTAGACAAGATCAAGCCAAAACATAACACCTCTTTCATCTATGGTACAAATTAGGTTGTCCATTACCCTTTTACTACACAAAATTAGGTATAATGTCTTATTCTGAATCCTTCCTCAACTCTCATAGTATCACCTATTATTGTTGTAGATCCCATGACCACTCCTATATTGGTAGACAATATTGAGCCAACACATAACGCCTCTTTCACCTATGATAAAAATGATGATGTCCATTTTGTTGGGAAAATGTGTCTCAACCTTGCAATTAGATAAGTTATTGTTGATACATAAGGTATTTTTCATACGACAATGATGGGGGGGTGTGATGGGTCCCCCCATGAGGGGTTCAGGGGGATCATACCTTCAGCTGGGGGTCCAAGGGCAATGCCCCCAAAAGGAAAATTTTATTTATAGTTTATTATTGTAAATTTGGATTGTTCATCATTAGGTCTTAGATCTTAGGACTGATATTTTATTAGCTAGATCTTACGACTGATATTTTATTAGCTTGACTTTCCCTAGAAGGAAACCTTATTTGTATGAGGGTATTGTATTAATACCGTGTATTGTGATGTATTCTGAGAGTCTGATAGCGGTCATGTTGCCTTTGGATCTCTGGTTGGTGATACTCCTGTGAGAATTTTTCTACAAGTATATTTTAATCTTTGTGATTTATGACTAATATATTGGGAAAATTTTGAGTGTGGGGTTTTTTCTCCCAAAAGGGTTTTCCCTACGTAAATCATCGTGTTGTGGTATGCATGATATTTATGTTTATTTATGTTTAAGTTTTTGTAACCTTTAAAGATATATAAATTTTTTCATTGTCCTCCTCTCAAGATTAGTGTAGGAATTTGTTCCACTACCTTAGCTTCCTTACACATTTCCCTTATACTACACAAACTTAGATAAAACATCACTTCCCTAATCCTTCGACAACTCCCCTAGTATCACCTTTTTTGTTTGTTGTGGATATCATGACCACTTGTGTGGCCTCTCTTATGCCCATTTGATTCCCTATTCCTCTTGTGAGTTATTCACTTCTCCCTTCTTAATGACGCTCCTATTTTGATAAACAAGATTAAGTCAACACATAACACCACTTTCACTTATGATAAAATTTTGTCCTTTGCACTTTTACTACACAAAATTAGGTAAAAAATCACATTCCCAATCCTTCCATAACTCCCTTGGTATCACCTATTATTTTTATGGATCCCATGGTTGCTTGCATGGCCTTTCTTATGTCCATTTGATTCCATATTCCTCTTGTAACTAATACACTTCTCAATTATATCAATAATATTTTTAATACATTGTTGGAATTCCTTCTATAACGTCTATATTCACTCATGATAAATCTCAAAATTTAGATAAATATCTTCTTTATTCTCCTTTCAAGGTGCACTTGGTCAAGTCACTAAACTATTTCATCTCTATTGTTGATTGATATTACTTCTATTTTTCCATTCAATTGTGCTATCACCTCTTATGTAGTACTTGTTTTTTTCTTGTTATGCATGTTTCAATTTAGTAACGACATGATTTTATGTGCAACCGTCTCCCTTCATTAGAGGATATTCTCTCTTCTAATTTGGAAATAACCTTAATTCCTTTTGTCCCACCCCTTTCTTTTAGAAGAAAACACAAAATCTTCTTTTACCTATTCTAAGGGGAAAATGCTATTGATATTAAGGGCATGTATCCTACATACATCCTTCCTAAGGAAAAAATTTCCCCTTTAAACACACCTTAAAATTAATTTCTCACAATTCATATATGTAATTATTTCAAAGGGGCATATATCCATATCCACCACTTACAAACTTTTGACAAGTTTTACTAGCATTGAAACAATGAATTGCCCCAAGTATTGAGTACATGTGGGCCTAGCTACCTTTATCAAGATCACCTAGTAATAGAGCATGATATTACATGTGATCCTTGATATTTTATTTACATATGAATCACCTAGAAAGAGAGCATGCTAGAAAATATTTCCATCTTTTCTCTTACATCTCTCTTCTTTGTGTGCAAATATATTTTTCCTTTATGTATGTGTTACCCAGTTACCTTCTATATGTGTTGTGTATGTTGGATTATATAGGATTTGTTTGTGTTGTAGGTTTTATATTTTATGACATCTCTATGTTATAGGTTTTATTTGTTTAATGATTTATTCCTCAAATTGTTGTGTATTGTATTTTACTTTTAACCTTTGTTTTATGTACTTTAGCATAGATTTATCACCCAGTGGAAAAATCACAATAAAGTGGGTTAAAAATGTCATGTTTTTAACTAGATAAGCAGGGAATGGCCCTGATCCCATGGTTACAAAAGCAGACAAAAAAAAACAAAGAGGAGGTGGGAAACAACACTACCCGCAACCCAAAAAATAACAACCTTATAATTAATCAGTCCAGTAGTAATTTTAGTAACCATAGACCAACCAGTTCTAATCAAAAATAGTAAAATACTAGCAACATACTTAGTTTTACATAAACCATTAATAAGGTCCATAGTGTCCCAAGTGGTATTTCACCATAACCTATCCATAAAAACAGAATAGTCTAATAGATTATAACTATACAACAAAAGACTCATCAAAAAAACAACAGAGCAACACAAGAGGCATTATTTTCCTTTCTTCAATAGGTCCCTATACTCTCCCATGAGAGCAATATAATCTTTCCAGTCAAGTCCCTCTGTCTCGTCCAAATCCTTCAGGGTATCTGGTTTCCCCTGTTTCCTCAACTTCTTGGCAATTTTGAGTTCTCCAAAAGTCACACTCATCATTGCCCGCCTCATAAGTCTATTTGTAACCCTCATGAGAGTGGTTAGAGAGTTCTCCATGTCTTCAAACTAAACCTACAGAAAGCTAAGTCTACTCTTTAAAACGTCAATAGTAGAGTCTTTTCCTATATCCAAATCCTCAACTTCCTACACATTATCTTCCTCTTTCTTGTCATCCTCAAACTAATCAGCTTGTTCTCCCTCTTCCTCATCCTCATCCTCTTCTGAGCCTTCTTCACCCATCTCATAGGGAATATCCTCAAAATCCTGATCCTCAAAGTCATCATCCTCCTGGGCTTCGAATTCTTCATACTCTTGTTCCTTCTCATCACTCATAGACATCTTTTGTTTCCCTTTTTTCTCCTTCGACAGTGCTTTTGCAAGCCAGGCCAACCGTCTACCGCCACTCCCACCACTTCCCTGGCCCTACATAGTATCCTTCACCTCCCCATTATGGGTCCTTTCCTCCATTATGTTTATGACATCCCTAATATTAACATCATATTTGGGTTTCTTCACCTTTGGAAGTTCAAGAAACAGAGGCGAATGCTTCCTTTTTTCAGGTGTGGCTCTTATAAGCTCTATTTCATAGGTTATTTTCTCCTCACATTTTTGTGACACAGGGGTAGAAGGGTTGGAAACATTGGAAATCAGGGATATGATTTTAGCAGTTACAAGCACTCTTCTAGCAATAACCGTAGGAGGCAAGTTGGGAATAGGATCCTCAGTCGGGATATCAATCGCACCAAGGTTTTTGTCTTGAGCCTGTTCTTCATTAGCCATTTCAACACGGCCAGGATTACCATTTCTTCCCATGAGAGGATTGCGATGGGGATTCAACAACAAAGCATATTTATAAAAGGTTAGCATTAGGCCTTGATGGAGAGGAGGGTTGGCACCTTCCTCAATGTGGAGTTGCAGGGAGGACATGTAGAAAGGAAAATTAACTCTTTCCCCATGTCGAATGTGGTTTAGCAAGGGAAAGTGGTACACGTAAACTGACATATACCTTCCCTCCAGAGTAAAATATCTCATTATGAATAGACTAACTAAGGAAAAAGCAGGAGGAAGTTCCAGTCTAGCATACCCATTTTGGAATTGTTTTAAAGCCTTTCACCTTCATGCAGGAATTTGTCAATGAACATCTGATCATCCGCACCACCTTTTTTAGCAACTTTTATTCCCAAGTTTTGCAGCCCTGTAGCTTCGGCTATGAGTTTGGTCATCACTTTGAACTTCACAACGCCAATTGTGACCTTACCATTCTACCAGGAGTTAGTGAATTTAGCCGTTAGGTTCTCATTGTATCCCTTTAGGGATTTGAAGAATGGAACCATACCGGCTTCATCAAACATCTTCCATAAATCCACATTTTGTTGCAGGGCTTGACAGTTCGACAACTCCATTCTCTTCCTAGGACATCCCATTTTACTCTTCTGTAAATTCTTTAGTTGCTTCACACTCTTCATAATCTCCCACTCATTAATTTTCAGAATGCAAACAACAATCTTACACCATAAGACACAACAAACAAATGAAATATTGTGAATCGAGAAGTTTCTTTTAAAAATGTCATGTTGAAAATTTCATACCCTACAATTTAAACACTACAAATTGTACCTATTTTAGTGTCCATTCACATAACATGTTTTAGGACTCATTTTGACCCATGATGTAACTTTTTTATTAAATATTTTTGCACTTGTGTTTCATGTGATATTTTCTCTATTTTTTAATCTTTATTATACAATTTAAACCATTTAAGCTTTGTCCATTTAGGACAAAAGGATAAGAGCACAAATAGGGTGCTAAAAACTAGCAAACAAATTTTTAGAGGAAAAATAAAAGATAACATGTTTGTGTTCTAGGACACATTACATATTCATGTTAAGGCTTGATTACAATGCAAGTACATTTAGGCTCTATTAATAGAAACATAAACATGAGTACATTATGATGTGCTCACATTATGTCTATGGAAAAACATAAAATAAATAATAGTTGTGAGCAACCCTTTCTTGTTTTATTTTCTCAATTTATAGAAAATTCAAGTGAGCCAATAGATTTCCCCTTATTGCACTCTCTATATGGTGTTAGTGTAGGATGTATCTGGATTAAGCATTAGATGATTGTAATATTTGAGTGACAATAATTTTTTAGTATGCCTAATTGGACCCTAATTCCATCCTAAATAAGATTTAGTGGAGATCTTGATCTTCTGCTAATAAAATCAAACCTTTTTTAACTAGAGAATCTACTCAAGTAAGAACCCAAAATATTATAAACACGTCACCTATTAGTATTGGAGAAATGGAAGAACTCATAGGAGCATGAATCTAACCAACAAGACCAAATACCTTCCACATGAGAGATGTAATTTAATAGAATTATTATATTGCCAAAAAAAATTAATATAAAATTGTCCAAAGTAATGGAATGAATGAGAGGACGTTGTTATAAAGGAAAGAATCAAATAATAAATGAAATCCTATGATAAACTAAGACTGGGTCAAATATCTTAATCATATGACATGAGGCACAAAAATCAAAATACCTAAGTAAGATTTAAGTAACAAGGTGTTAATAGTTCCTAAAGTGAAACTAGTTAGGTAATGTACAATTTTCATAGTAACAATTACTAGGTTTATTTCAAGAGAAAACCCTCAAGTATTGGTTTAACCATTGAGCTATACTTTGAGAAAGAGACCTTAGCTACAACCCCAACAAAAAACTCAACCTATAGATCAAGTTATGGACAATCCAAGAAACTCCCCATCTTGGAATATTGTAGGTCCTTTGGTACATCCTATAACTACTATAGTATGGGATCACATCCCAAATGTGACAATAATATTTTTCCCCATTTCACAATAGAAGATGTAACAATGCCCACAAAGCACCTCCATTAAATCGTTAAAAAATATTATCTAGACAATATAAAAATAATAATGTGGCTCTAAGATTGGGGGCCACATCATTGGATTGGGATATAAGTCTTACTCCCCATTCAATACACAATTTGAATAATTTAGGAGATTCTTTATTCAACAAGTTTATAGAGAAAGGAGATAGTGAATCCCTCATAAAATAACTAATGACCATGAAGATGGAACCCATGCAGACCTTTGATGACTTCTTGATACTAAATTATTAAATATGTTGCAAAGGATTCCAATAAAATTTTGACCTCATTTAGGTGTGATATATATTTTTTATTTAAAGGAATTTAAATTTAAAATCACCCGAATAATTAACTATAAATGGGGAAACTCATTAACAATAGTAGTAGGGTGTGATAGTTAAGTTGTGTTTTTATTCTTGCCATCAAGGTTCAAACCCCATTGGGGTGTAATTGTTGAGAATCTATATTGGGGATGAGGTCCCCCGTATCTGACCTCACCAGTTCATAGCTCTGAGTCAAAAGTGTTTACCCCTCTTAATTTAAAAAAAGGGGGGAAACTCATTATTGTATGATTATAAAATAGGCATTAAGGAAAATAATAAATTCCTTCAAATAGAAAGGTTATCTCCTAGGCCACCTCTACTCCCATTTCCAAATATAACACCACCTTTTCAACCTCCATTAATTGTATAGCCTACAACCTTTCAAGATTTTGTGATAAATCTAGTACTAGCCCAAATTATATTCCTATCTTAGAGACATTTTGCAATGCCTCACTTCTCTTATGAAATTAACTAGGTGAAAAACTTGCTTAGATCTATTTTCAATGAGGTCATAGACCTTAAGGGACAAAAAGATACCCAAAGGCCCTCATACTAGAACAACTAAAGGCCTCCACTCCAACAACATAGTTACTAGAATAAACAAGGATATAAGCCTCCCTAAAATAACCAAGGGCATCAAATCAATCTAGTAGGTACTCGAATCAGGCCCATAAGTAGTTGGTCATACATATGTTCCTATATAACAAATTCCTAATAACCCAAGTGAGGATTTGTTTATGTGCAAAATAACTATGTGGAGGACTCAAATATGTGTTGCTACCAAAGTTAAGTTTTCCATGCCCTTAATAAAATCTTTGGTAATACAGTTTAGTAATGCTAAATAAAGTTATTAGTGATTCTCTAAATGCTTAGATGCACAAGATGTCTATGACGGAAATCTCATGTAGCCCCAACCAAGCCTTGGTGTCATGGTATGATGGTGAAGTGTATACCCTTAGTGAACCTACCTCAATGTCTGGAATACTACAAGTCCAATTAGACCACTTCATCAAATCCAAGAAGAGAGTGATAAAAGAGTATAATCTACCAAAGGTGATCAGGTTGGTCCTTTTGATGGTGAAAATGACACAAACAACGTTAAATAAAATATTTCTACTCTATTTCTGCTGAAAAAGAAAGACAACATGTAGTAGCCTAACTCCCAAGGTCTTGGTAGTTGGTTCTCAACTGTCTGGTGTCACTCAATTGGTCCATGCAACTGTAATATTCAAGAGGCCTTTGCTGGTAATAAGGAATCCAAGCAATGACTTATTCATCGAATTGTTCTTAATAAAGAAAGGGGGTTTTAAAACAAAAGAAAAAGATAGATCAGGGCGTACATCAATAAACATGAATAAAAATTATCTAATATCCAAACATATATCTTCAACAACAAATGGTCTTCCAACAGATCAAGAAAACCATAGCATGATACAATTTACAGAATAGTCTATACCATTGCATGCATCTAAGGTGCTTAATTTAACATCACAATCACACATCATAAAAAAAATTCAAAGATTCAAAAGAACAAACTCCTCATTCGTTGCCAATGTCATAGATCAACAAACTTCAATAAATTTGATTCACAGATAATCTAATGAAATAATCCTTAAATCCGGCTTATTCTAATGATTTTCATCACATAAGAAACACTCATGCTTCAGCACAATCACTGGCATACAGATAGATTATATTCATCAACCTTATCAAGTAAAATTCAATTCTAACACCATATTACGTAAAAAGAAAACCTGTAATTTTATTCAACTGTAACTAAATCATAACAAAGTATCTCTGTAAAGCTATGAAATTCTATCTCCTACTATCAGGTGGCCAATTCTATTCTCTTATTAGCCGACCCTTACAATATGATACCCTATGGGTATTTATAGATGTACAAAAATCTGAAATCCTTTCTATCTTAAGTCAATCCACCCTTTTAGGAATTAAAGTCTTCTTGGAAACTCAGATCAACTTGATCTATAGTTCCCATCATGATCATTTAGTTAAACTGGAGAAAAGAAGATAGAAGGGAAAAGAAAGCCATGCACCTCCAAGACTACCAATCCTGCATGCAGAGAAGAGAAGAAAGCCATGTAGACATGAGATTTTATCAATTATGCATGCAAAGTTTTCTCTGTAGTATACTCGTCATAACTAGAGAAGACTTGTTGAAGTATGTCCAATTCCAGCCCATCAACTTAGCTGTCTTCAAACTTGATCCTTTCTAACTCCGCAACAGTAAACCCTCTCATATATTTTAGCTTCGTTAACTCCCTTTTAGCTGCCCTTGTCTCTTCTTTAATATCCATTAACCGATCTACTAGTAGATCCTCTCCATCATCTCCTTTTTGCATGACCTCTTTAAACCTATCATCCCATTTCTCCTTTATTTGGCTCAAAGGTAGGCCCTCCTTTACCAGTATATTAAAATTTACTATAACAGCAGTAACTGCTTCCAACTCCTCAAACTGTTCATTCAGATCATAGACAAAATCTTGAACTTCATTTTTATGCTTGTATAAAAAGTCCGATCTAAACCGGAGTATGTGAGAAGTCTTTTCCAATAAATCTTTGTTATCTTCTTCAAGTATTGATTGTTCTAGAAGAGTGGACTTCATAAATTTATTTACCTCTTTCAGCTTTTGGCTATATCCTTTGTACTCCTCCTCCTGTTCTCCCAATACTTTGACTTACTAATTCATTTCTTCTATTAATTCCTCTATCATCTTGTGAACCTCAAAACTATTGACCAACACCTCACTTATTTCTTGATTTAGTTTATCAGTCCATCTATCTAACATATCTGCCTTACCCCTTACCTATACCAAATCATCCACCTCTTTCTTACGAAAAATTGGTGTCTCAATGGTGACAAGTTGTTGTGACCTCGAAGCAGAAACATTCTTCAAGAAAGTATGCAACTGATCCAATTGAGCCTTAAGCTCATCCTTTCTCTGCTTATATTTCATCATTCTTGATTTAGTGGATGAGGCTACCACATCTATCAAGTTCATCTGTTGATCTCTTGTGGGTCTCCCTAAGTTAAAAGTTCCCAACTGATAATCAGTTAGCTGCATGTCCCTCACATCCTTATCCACCATCGATATTGCACATTCAACCACAATTTCTCCTTCGTCTATGAGTCTAGTGGAATGTAGGATTTTGGCCTTCTTCTTGGGCCTTTCCTTTTCAATTTCCTTCATCATATCATTCCAATTGATAGGCTGTGAAGGTGTCACTGATCTCTTTTGAAGATCTAATTTCAACCAAGTGGGAGCACTTGGAGTAGCGGTCATTATAGTTGAAGAAGAAGAAGCAGTAGTAGAGGGTTGTGGCATATTTACTTTAGGCTGAGAATCAAACCCTTGTACCTTTGTTGTTCTTGCTCCACATTTGTTTGTGCTAGCTTTTTAGCTTCCTCCCCGTCCTTCTGTTCCTGTATCCTCTTGTCTTATTCTTCCTTTTTCAACTTTTCTTCTCTTAATCTTTTCTTCTCAAGTTCCTGGTTTCTCTCTTCCTCCAATGCCTTAAGTTTATCTGCATCTTCCTTTTCCTTTTGTAGCTTCTTGGTCAACTCCTCGGTATCTTTCTCCTTTTGCACACGCTCTGCTTCCTCTTTCTCTTTATAGGCCTCTTCAACAAGCTTCAATTTGGCCACAAGAACTTCTCTTTCCCTTCATTGCTTTTCCTTTTCTTCCTCTAGATCATGAATTTTCTGTATTAATTCTAGCTTATCATTCTCTTCTTTGATCTTGAGCTCTTGCTCCTTTTTCCTTTTTTGCTTCTCTATTTCATCAGCCCTTAGCTTAGCTTCTATTTGTTGCTGCTGAAGTAAGGCATCGAGTTGTGCGTTAGCATCAATTGCCTTTTGCTTCTCTATTGCCTCTGCATGTGCTTGAGCATCGACAACCCTCTTTGCCTCTTCAAATAGTGCCCATTGATCCTCCTCTATCAACACTTGTTCAATATCCTCCTCTAGAGGCATCTTTTCTTGTGTATCTTTCTCTGACAAAGTCTCATCAAAGTCCGTTCCAATATCATGGATCTCCACCTCCACTTCTTTTCCCTTCATGGATTCAACAATATCATGAAGATTCCCCTTAGGCATCTCTTCACCTTTTTGTTTTGTAAGTGGGACTTGAGTAGATGACTCACCTACTGTCGGTGTTGAAACCATAGGTCCTATTTGGGCATCCTCTTCCTGTACTCCAGGTAAATCTTGAGCAGAGGCTTCAAGCTCAATTTATTCAATATTAGGCGGGAAGAACTCCAAAGGCTCCTTGGGAGTCAACTTTCTCTTGATTCTTTTATATCCTTTCCCATTCTTAGGAGCTGGTCCTTAAGGAGTTTTGGTTCTTAGAACAACCCATTGAATGCTCCTATCCAAGATTGCTCGCCCTATCTACTTGATGTCTATGGTTTCCTCACTATCCCAATCTACTAGGTCCAAAATTTTAGTCCCAATGTTCAAAGCTTCATATGATGGATCCAACACTACTCCATCATCTACAAATGTGTCAGGGATGTCATCTTTGATCCCAAATTCTACCATGAGTGCCACAGGCAACCTCTCATAATTCCTTTTCCTGAGGTCATACTCATCTTGTAGATCACTCTAGAAGTCCTCTAATATGTTGAAATGCTTGTCAAAGACCAAAGCCAATAAAGCATTCATTTTCTTCTTGGGATCAAAGTGCTTCCGAGCAGTGTACAAACCTAGCTTCAAATGTATCAATTCACTGCACACTACCTTAGCTCCCACAAGATGTGGGAAGCTGTATTCACCCAATTGCATGGGAAACTTATGACAACCTATTTTGTGCTTTAACCCAAATCGGGCATTAACCCCCAGAGCTTGATAAAAAAATTCCATTAGCACCATCCTTTTTCTGCAACACCTTGGCAATAAGTGGGGATGACCCTCAAATCCAACTAACTAGAAGTATGTGAACTTGGGGTATTGAATGTACCAGCATCCCCATTTTGTAATAAAGGCCATGGCTTCTTGACTCAACCTGTATCCGACATCTCCATTAAGTTGGTTAATGACTACATATAGGAATGCATCATTAACCCTTCTAAATTGTGTTTCAGACACCTGTAGGGATAGCTGGTCATAGTGATTCCATACTTTCTTCTGCCCATCAGCTTCTCCCAATATTCCCACTCTATTCAGACCTGGAAAGATACCTACTCTTGCTACTGCATAAACAACATAAGAGGTCATGAAAAAGCTTTTGGTTTCCCTAATTCTGGTTAATTGATCATGAATGGCATTTTAAACAATCATCAGCCAATCAAATTGTTGGGTGCCATTAAAGATTGTCTAGATTAAGGGAAACATCCACTCCTTGAAATGAAATGCATCCCTCTTCCCAAAGGCTCTATACAACATCATTATCAGGTCCGATACTTCCTTGTAAAATTATGTTCTCTTTGGTTGATCATGGAGCTTGGTCAAAGACTTCTTCTCTGTTCTCAACCACTTCTTGTTCAAGTGAGCCTTGTTGGCCTCCTTGTGCTTGCTATACATCTCTAAAGCACTTGCCTCATTTAACTATACCAAGTTCTTTGGATCGGGGACACTAAACATGTGTTGAAACATTTGGGGAGTTAGATCAATGATGACATTATCCTGTGAATCCATACATTGCCTAGTGGTTGAATTGTAAGCTCCTGTTGTCAGAATCAACTCCAGGCATTGGATGGATAGAGGAAATAAGGTGATGTGAGCCAAGTCGAACTCAACAATTCTTAAATTTCTCCTTGTCACATCTTTAGTGAATGTTTCAAAATATAACTCCTCAAAATTGTATTGGCCTAGATTAGTGTCAGTTATATCAGACCAATCAAATTCCACTTTGCTTGCAGTGACAGCAGGACC
The DNA here is from genome assembly GCA_007115665.2 of Sequoiadendron giganteum. Lineage (NCBI taxonomy): Eukaryota > Viridiplantae > Streptophyta > Pinopsida > Cupressales > Cupressaceae > Sequoiadendron > Sequoiadendron giganteum. The sequence goes on along the minus strand of CM021109.1, from coordinate 229,581,633 downwards.
CCTATGGTTATACCTCAAGGTATAAGGTAGCTGCTCCGGCTTAATCTTCTTAGGCTTAGTTGTAGCCTTTGAAGTTTCTGTGGTCGATTCCTTTGGGAAGCTTCTCCTGATACTCCTGACATTTTTTAGCTTCCTGCAACAAAAACCTCTGATTAGATCCTTGAATAAACATCATAAAACATGCTTTAAAATCTTACCTTTCATATATATATATATATATATATGTATATATATATATATATATCGGAGGCGGAACCAAGTAGAAAACATTCTAACTCTTTCTAACACAATGTCGGGATCAAAGTCAAAACAAGCATTGAGATTACAGTAATAACAAGTGAGACCGGAGTCGGAACTGGAATGGTAACCAGAATTGGAATCAGAACGGAAACTGATTTGGTTTCATGAAGATTTTCTAATTTCACATTCAATTCCGGTTCCACTTTTGCCTAGGTTATCATTATTTTGAGAGCCTGCTTCTAACTATAAGTGAAATCAAAGACAAGATGGAAAATGGAATTGACACTAATTATAAAATATGTTCAAAGTCTAAATCAATTCCGATCCCGCTTCCGCCTATAATAACCATGACATCATAAGTGATTTTAACACTTCGATAAATAACTTCATGATTTAAGAACTAGGCTATACCAAAATGAAAGGGGCTTAACAATAACCTAATAAGACCACCCCATATGATAGAGAGGCGACTGTACTATTTAGGGCATCATATTTAAATAAAAAATGTGTAAAAAAACCCTAAACTAAACCCTTGATTTCAAATACCTAGGGCACGAATTTAACCCTATTCAAACTAAACAACTCGAGGCGAAACAAGATTCCTAAGTAAAAATGACAATTTACCAAACCCTACTCATTGTAAACAACAATTAACCTATGCATTTAAAAACTAGGGCATCACGATATAGTCACGATTAAAATGTGAAAATGACCGTGTTAAAAACAAACAAATAGACAAGAAACAAAACCATAAAAGCAACACGAAAACAAGAGAAACAAACAAACAAAGAAAAACAAAAGATACGAACTCACAAAGAAACACGAATTCGCCCAAAGCCAAACAATCCAAAACGAAATAGAAACAAAAAACAAGAAAATACAAATGAAAGACGAGAATAGAAAACCCTACCTCGAACGCAAATAAATAGATCAATTCCCTGAAGCAATCCGCATGCAACTGTCTCTCTTTCAATCGATTCACTCGCACAAAAGCTCCACTACAAATTTGGGTCACTCTTCAATCTCTTAACAATAATGATGATAACTACATGTTAATCCCTGATTAAGGTAAAAACTAGCAGTTACACGCGTGCATGGCACCTGCAATTAATGCCACAAATGTGGTAGAGCGAAGTCAGAACTGTAGAGGGAGCTGGCACATCATTGTTGTACAACTTCAGTAAAGTCAACGACAAAAACCGGCGGGAGCGGAATTGGGATGAGAAATGATTTAGAAACTTGTCTAAATTTCCAACTTGGTTCCCATTCCGGTTTCGGTTCCGCCAACAAAGAATAAAGCAAAACATCACATCAAAATAAAACAAAAATCCCAAAAAGAGAAAACTTAACATAATAACCTATTTTAAAACGAAAGACCAAAAAGTGGAGGCAAAGGCGGAACGGTATTTGATTTTGAAACCTCTAAAAAATTTGGACTTAACTTCCACTCTGGCTCCGGCTCCGATAAAGACACAATAAAAAAATGCAAAAGAAGACCGTCAAGATGGGGATTGGAACGAGTTTTGAAAGAAGTTTTAAAACCCGATTTGGTTTCGGTTTTGATTCCGACAGAAGAAATCAAAGAAAAAAAAAGTGTTGGAAAAGAAAGACTCCAAACTTTGTTTGAAAAACAACCAAGGACAAAAACATAAAGGGGGACCCATTTTGACCAAGGCAAAAGATGGGGTGGTTATGCAAGGTATAATAGGTCCCAATGCATAAAAGACACTAATGAATCCCTAATAGAAATTCCTAATAACATATGCACCTAAATAGAAAATAATAGTTATAGTCAAATTCAATCTTCTTGATGCATCCAAACAACTAGAAATTGCTCCTAGGTAACCTAAAACTACATACCATTTAGTTGAGAAACCTAGAGATCAATGGAAACTAGACACTACTCAAGGAGTGTAGTCCATGAGCTCATTCGATAAATTAGACCAACTAAAGAAATCTACATTAATTGTACCTCTGGGAATTTCTTGTCTATCCATAACAAATTGAGTTTCTATAAGAATCCTTGAATTGACAAAAGGTAATTGGTAAGTAAAAGGATTGAGCCACATACACATTGAAGATTGCTCAAAATAAACCCATTGTTCTTCAAATTACTTAAAATGAAGCAATCCAAGTGAAGATAATGCCACTTTACCTCACCTTGATATATGGAGATAAATTGATTCATAATTGTATGATAGACTCTCGGTATATAGTATACCATTTTTTGTTTAAGAAGCTAGAAGATGCATTGGGGCTAGTTTATGAACCCATTGATAAAGGAGTAATCTAGTTGGATGGGATATAGGCTACCGAGATATTTGGAGTTATAAAATAATAACCCATATCCTTGCATGATTTCCTTAAATTGGAAATCACTAAACACATTGGTGTAATTAATCTCCTTGTTGCTTACGGGTTGTGCATATCAAGAGATCTCATTACAAGAAAGGATATTACCTATCCTTATATTACACCCATATGTTCTTAAGTACTAGAATGAAAATTCCCTCAAAATCCCTAAATATGCACCATATAGATCACAAGTCATTGGTCCCATCAACCCAATCAATCTTTCATTGTTGAAGAAGAATATTCTAAATTAGAGACATATATGAATGAGGTTAACACATATACTCCAAATGAGAAATTGAACCAACGGGGAATAGAGAACCAATCCAATGATCCTTATGATACCTTTGAGGAGATAGGCATAGATACCTATATAATTTACGACAAGGATTATATGTTGTTTTTAGGATAATGAAGAACGATGAAGACCTTATAGGGATCTAGAAGCTATTATTCAATGGTGCCAAGTATAAAATAGGAGCTAGAGTAAGTGTGTGTTTAATTTATCCAAGTGGAAATAAAACCTTTCATCATTATAAACTATAATTTAACTGTTTAAAAAGCATATTAGAATATGAGGCCTTGACTCATGGCATTCTACTTGAAAAGAAGAAAGGTGTCAATTTACAAGTCTTCGGCAACACCAAGTTAGTGATCAAACAATCTAAGGTCCCAATATCTAACCAATAATTCTCTAATGAAAATAATATAGACATAGGGTCTAAGATTTGATCGAGTCATTTAATGCTTTAAATTTTTAAGTCATTCCAAGAGTCCAAAATGCAGATGCTAACTATATGGAAATAATAGGCTCTTAATTTGAGCCTATTGATCACCTACTATATAATGAGCACCATTTCAATTTAATTGTAAGATCAAATTAATCCTATACAAAGAAAAACAACTTTCATTTTTTAAAAATAGACACGTCTTAACTTAAATTTGACAATCATTTACACATCAAATAATTAATATTTGAAAATATCATAAGAAGTGGGACATTAGAGGATATACTCCCCAGTCATGAAGAATGGTAGCATTGACTACGTGTCAAGTGAGACTTGCATATGAATGGTAACATGACAAGCTTAACTAATCTCTACTCGCCTACCATGCAAAACTTAGACCAAGTGAAGAAAGGTTATATTTTTAAAAGATAGAAAGTGTCAAATGCTCCTCCAATGAATATATCATGAGTAAATAAGTCACAACCATCAAATGAGTCCTAAAAAATAATGTTGCAGTACGTTGAATGTAAAAGGGTTAAGCCCACATGGTGTCACTTTGTACATGTCTTTCTTGGAGTTGAGTGTGATAAGCTATAAACTAGTAAAAGCACCCAAAAGTTCAATTGGATGGCCCATATGTACATATATAAATAGTCATATTAACCAAGTAATACACATTTATATTATTTTTCAAATTTATTTCACATAGTTTGGTAGGAGAACTTATATACATGCTTATAGGGCATTCAATAGCACCTTTAGGTGATTTTACTAGTTTGTAACAATCTCATGGATTTAATAATTTAATAAATTTTAATGAATATACTAGAAAAAATAATGTATCATAATTCATTAATATCTTGATAATTAATTCCAACAAACTAAGAATAGCTATAGAAAGTATCAACCATAAGAAATTTAATTTGTTTAGTTTTTTATTAAGTAATGTATCTTTATATAACACTATAGTTATTTATAAACAATGAATATATTACCTAAGTATAAATAATGACACTCACATTTTACTAATTATACTCACACTTGAAAGTTACTATATGTCATCTATTTACATTTTCTTTATTCTTTTTCCTTTCTCTTTTAAGGTTTTGAATAGAAAACATATAGAAAAATTAGGAGATGTCAAAATATAAATCTATAGCATAATAAATATTTAAAAATATATGAAATCTAACATTTAAAAATAAAATTTTAAAAATAACCATGTTATCTTTATCCCAACCAATTCACTGTTAAAAGGTGCATTCTCACTACTAAGATCTCAAAAAAAACAATATTAATGTATGTAACAAGTAAAAAAATTGTACATAAATTTCACCCGTCTATGGTGATGGAGATCAATGATCTAAAAAAAAGTCACATTAGTTACTTTGTTTTCCAAAGTTAATGTCAATTATACAAGTTATACTTCAAGTAGCTTTGGTATTTGTATTCAACATACTAATGATCACTTCTCCAATACATGTTGCATGATTTCAAAACTTCATCTTAAATAAAGTTTTCTTAGGGAACTCAAAATTTAGAAATTCACACTCAACCTTAACAAAATTGACATCAATTTATAATTACAATTGTAACATTTATAGGGATACTTGTGGGAACTATAGCTTTTCAACTTAAAATAATTCACCAAATTTCTCTTAAAAGTGTCATTTAGATTATGTAATACCACTTAGACATGACTATAATGTAGACCAATTGTATGCCCGAGACTTCACTATTCAAACCATATGGAGGTTCTTCTAAATGAATTTGGGAGAGCTAAAGTATAATCAAATTATGTTTAAACTAAGAAACACCACAATCTTGAATTTAAATTCTTGCATGTAAATCAACCAATTAGAGAATTTGGAACAAGTTTGGTAGCATAATTATACTTTTGGATACACTATGAAACCTTCCTCTCTAACGTCCAATATATAGAATTTTCAATGTGTGAATTTCTTTATGTTTTAAAGCACAAATCGTGGTCGAGTATCATGAACCAATTATGGAATCTAAATCTAGACCCCAAATTGTAGCAATCCCCTCCATGATGAGTCAACATGCCAAAAAATAGTAGATGCTCTTATATTGTCACAATATTCAATAACTCAGTCACAATCCATTCACCATATTGAACACTCCATTTTGGATCCATAATCTCCCTCAAAGATGCTCTATGATGCATCATAATAAATTCCATTTAGTTGGTCAATATTCCTAGTCATTAATTTAACTACCCTACAATTATGCTCTTATACATCATAATATCTATTACACCACTATCTTCATCATAAATGCTCTTACATGTCCTTAATGCTAAGATATTCTCTTACACGTGTCATTATTCACATCATAATAAAGCATACATATGACATAATGACCAATTCATAAGTGGGATGCCCTTTTCCACATGAGCTCACAAGTAATAAATATTAATGAATTTTAAATATTATAATTGAAAATTATACACTTAATCTAACAATTGATCCTGTGATAGGAAGCTCCAAACTGTTGCAACCTTTGTCTAGTATTCATAGACTACATTCACAATTTTCATCTCTATATAATAGGTATACTCTAATTTATTTATTTTTTGTCATTTACAAGTTTATTTTAATTACTAACTTATTTTTTATTTACAACAATTTCTACTTAGATTTGTCTAATTATGCAGAAGATATATAGCACCATAACAACACAATTAGATAACCTAGAATTTTCTCATCATGTGAAGGAAATGTCATTGTTGTAGAAGTTCATTGCTTTAAAGCTTATACTTTGAGTTAACATAAGATTTCAAGAAATTATGAGAAACAAATTAAGAGAAGCTAGATCTGTTGTAATAAAGTGATTAAGAGATAAAATTAAACATGTTAAAATTAAAACACATATATCAATTAATGGAGATTAGCATAAAAAAATTCTACATGCAAAAAGGACAATAAAAAAATTGCTCCAAAAATCTAGAACACTACATAACTTCTATGACTTTATGAATATATAACATTTAAATAAAGTAGAAGGTATGAAGATAAATAAGGAGCTTAAGGAAATAATAGAATAATCAAATACTTGAAATGGGACATGGATAATGCATACAAATAGATGCATGAATAATGAAATATTATATTGAATGGATTTTTAAACACTAATTAAGAAATATTATGTGAATGAAAAATGTTGATAAATCATGTGAAAAAATATTATAAATAGGAATACCAAGAATGTCTCAATGAGTTTAATAATACTCATGAATCATAGGGAATGTATACGACATGAATCAAATGGAAGGAGGAGATTCTCGTAGTTGAAAGAAGGATCATTTTGTATAGGCTCATACGCAAGATAGGTAAATGAGAAACACCTAAGGAAGATTGGGTAGAAAGGATATTTGAAATACATGTGAGATGAAAATTATATATACATAGAAAAATTTAGTCTTGGTTTGTACTACCTACAAAAAAGTTCATCTAGTGTATATATCAAGACCTTAGATGTTGATTTTGCATGGAAATTCTTCAAAGAAGTGAGATTAAAAAAATTTTTTTTATCCAAATCACTCTAAACTTCACTAGTTTGATTTGAAGTGGTTTGATCCAACATCCCCCCCCCTTCAATCAAACCCCATGTATTTGTGTACATAATACATTTCATAGTTTTTTCTTTTGGGTCAATATTAAAACACATTACTATGCTTTGAGTCATAACATGATCCAACATCGTATTATTTATTTACTTATTGTAAGATGACAACTATAATATCAAATCCTCAAACCATAAATTCATGTAGAATAATTAATCATTATGTTTCATAGTAGAAAGTATCAATTAATGCCCAATACAATAAAAATAAACTTGTAAGACCTTGTTGAACATCGAAAATGAGGTTCATTAATTTGTAGGGGAGATATTTACTTAAATACAATGGAGTTACACTTATATCAAACAAAGGCCACAAAAGTGACCAATTATTGCCTTAGTTTTATAAAAAAATATTTTGTAAATTTTTCAGTATAAATAATTTTAAAAATATTTTCTTTTGACATATGTCAAAATAAAAATGAATTGAAAAGTAGTGATCAACATAGAAAGTACATAAATTATCCATAACATTTAGTGTAATTTCTACCATTAGGTGTAAGTACCTTCATATCCATATATGCAATTTTATATCAAGGTGTCACCCTTAGGAGTTTTGGTATAGTATTACACAAGTTAATTTGAAGGCTCTTGCTAGGAAAGTTCTTTTTGAGATGAGTGCTAAAGTTTTCAACATAGTGGCTATACTTAATGGAAAATATTCAATTATTTTATATATAGAAATATTTTGTTGCTTCTAGTGCATTCTTCTTTACTTTTACATATGCCAAGTTTCAAACGAGTCTCTATTTAGAGAAATAGAACTACCATGTATACGGTTGTATATCTACAAAGACTATGGGTGTAGATGGAAACACCACACATTTAAGAACTAGTAATGCTTAAAGGCATTGGATATGTATTAGAATTAATATTACTATGAATCTAATGTAGTTCACAATTGTGGTAATTTCTAAGTAAAAGGTATTATAATACATAAGTATTGAAATTATTTTGTGGTTTATATAGTTTATGTTCAAACTTCAAATATATCGTGGTCTAGATATGAATTTTGATAGTTTTAGATATGCTTGTTGGTGGTTTTGTGCAAATTATCATTTTTCTATCATGAAATAAAAGAGGAAATGTGAAGTTTTTTAGACTAGAAAATTAAGTTGCAAGCTTTTACAACCTAATGATATTATAATTCCTTTCGATAAAGTATGTCAAATCTAAATAAGAGCAAGTGATGCATGTGAAAGAAGTTGAAGCACATTTACTTCAATATGATGTATCTATCCTAGATGTCATAAAAAAGTGGATGATGGTACACTAGAATGTAATTTAATGGTTATTGTCAAGGTTAAATTTTATCTAATAAAAAGTCAACTGGCCAAAAATAGTTCTAGTGGTAAGAGAGGTTTTTTATTTAATATTATTAAGTTCGATATAATAGCATGCACTATTTAACAATTTTAGTTCAATTAGAATCCTTAATAGTTAGACCTTTGTACTTTATCAATCATTTTTCTCTTATCTTGCCATCTTCATCCTAATGATGGATCAGGGAGTATGATTTGAAATATTGATGGAAAAATACTTACATGGTCATATCTAAAAACTCTAAACTAATATCAAATAGGAAAAATTTGAGGTTTATTGTGGAGACTAGGGGAGAAGTGAATAAGGTTATAGTGATTCAATTAAAAAATTAACTCACTTTTCATATAATTTAGCCATCTCACTATGCATAAAATTGATCTAAGCTAAACACTTGTTACGATTTATGTGCATTGACATATTGGTTTGTGACTACTCAGCCAATCATGTTTGAGTTTACGAACCCTCTATATGACCTACACATTATTATTCATAGTACAAATACTCATCCAATCAAACTCAAGAAGTATTAATTCTCAAGTTACTTTCACTTATTGATAATTCATTACATCTCTAAAAATTATATAGATACTTGTCCCTAATACTGATTCATTATATTCTAAAATTTATATGTCAACATATCTAATTCTTTCTTGCTAACTTCATTCTATATTTCATCCATGTATCATGCACTTACAATGTGAACACAATCTTCTTGAATTCTTATCTTTGTGTACACTTTATTTTTGATGCAACATAACAGCTTACAGAGTGTGATCATTTTGACATTAGCATTCTTCCAATATAAATAGTGTGTTATATCAGGTTAGAACATGTTTACAAACAAAAATAAAACTAAGACAAAATAAAGAACCAAAAATTCAAAGAGAAAACTTAAGTTGTGTTTACCAGTGAATTTCTGATTTCACATGCCAAACCCAGAATTTGAATCTCCAAAACTTCGTTGCATCAATATTGTAACATCTTCAAAAATATCCATAATCCCATTCTCATCATTATCTTTCAACTTATTGAATCATCTAGAAGTTGGTTGCTGATTTATTATTTTCACAGTTCATAATCTTATTGTGTATAGTTTCTGGTTTTAAACATGATTTTTTTCTTCGACATTTCAGATCATATTTCATAATCCATTATTAAGAAAAGAGCAAGACAAAAAAAAGAAATGTATGATTGTTAACTGACCAAACAAGATAAAAAAAACGAAACAATGGAATTAATAGATACGAAAACCAAAGAAGACCAAAAAGTGGGGGATAGGGAAACACTTTGATAGTTTGTTTAATTCTACCAGCCCAATTTGGTGGAGGCTAAAGAAACTATTGGTATGCTTCATGCAATGCCTGTCAATAACACATATTTGTGCTTGTATCCGTTCATCAGTACTGCGGCCTTCTCGTCACTTAACTCTTCCTGGTGTAGACTATAATGTAGGTGGCTTAGCTCGAACTCATCAGGGGGAAGGTATGCCTTAATCCATACCCGCCATATGATGAATCATAAACATCTTGAGAACTAAATCATCATCAAGTATTTGATCAGAATGTAAACATATGGGCATATTGCAACGCTATGATCTTTCTATGTTGTGGCGATAATGATTTGCACAACATTAGTCCCTATGCCATTGTTAGAACAAGAAGCTGAATGGCATGCAGCGTACCCTGCATATTCTAGGGATCCTCTTGTTTATGTTTTGACTAGTAGCAATAGAGATTGTCTTTAATAACTTCACGAAGGACTCTTTTGTGACAAGAGGTGTTTGTGATGACGAAGACGATGACAAAGATGCAGGTCTTGGTTGTGTTGCTTGTACTGATTTTTGTTGTGTAGTTTACTATTCCTCAGAAGTAAGCTCGCTTATGAAAAAACTGTGGGTCTGCTAACGCTTTGGCATAGGGGTCAACTCTATGGAAATCCCTACCTTTGTCTCTTTTGCTTATAATGGTGGTTTCACTAAGTCATGGGCACCTCCTCTTGTGGAGTGGCTCCCTAGGCCAATATTTTGGCATAATGGGCACGTCATAATTGGAGGAAGGTAACTACCAATGGCAATGTTGCCTTCAATCATATACATTGAGAAAGTCAACCAATGGAGTTTTAAGATAGGTCGCAATTAATGTCAATAATTATATAATTCAAATCGAGTTTTAGGATAGGTGACAACCAATGTCAATGAAGTCTTTTAATATGTCACTCTATTTAAACATCAAAATTTTCAATGATCAAATAATCAATAGTAATTTTACACCTCATTCTTATTAAAAAAAGGTAAACGATTGTCCTAATTTTATTGGTCAAAATTTACCTTTAATTATTGAGTTGGTGATGTTTAATTATGGTGGTAATATATACATTGTAATGATAATGCACAAGTCTAGTTCTTATTTGTGTTGATGGTGATGTTACCTAAATATTAATATGAACTCATGGAAGTACTATGTGGGCTACTACTCAACTTTCTTGCTAACTTGTTTTCCCATTGATGGGCCATAGTACTCCAACATGTGTAAAATAAAGAGTGAGGCAGTGAAAATTTGCACCTTTATCCCAAGCTTCACAAGTATTCTAAATCATTTTATTGACAATGAAGTTGACCATTGATTGTATATAACCCCCTTCACACCAACTTGATAGTGTACATATGCACCTCCTAAGGGCACCTCTTTGGCATGTGCCTTGCATAATAGTTTCATATTAATTAATGCAAATGTATTTTAAACATTAGGGTTTTTCATTTCAAAAATATAAGTGCATGCACCCTCATCTTTGTTTGCACCAACACATATACTTCATATTTATTATAATGGCCCTAAAGTATAGTAACAAGATGTTCAAATGGCTCATGTTCATTTGTTTACATTTGGTTACACTTGAGCATTATGAGTTCAAAAATTGGAAAAGGATAAACAACAATCATATTATTTTCCTCCAATTATCTAATTTTATTGAGGGAATGGTTCAAAAAAATTAAACCTTGATGACTTATCATTTTGAAAATGTAGTATTTGATGCAAGTGCATAATCTTAGCTTCGATTAATTTAACATATCATCTTCATTATAGAACCACTAGGTTACCTACAAAATCTTGACCTTCGTATTTAAGCTTATTACATATTTTATCATCAATTGAGAGTGAAATTGGTTTATATCCTTGATTTCATATATTTTTTAGATCCCATGTAAATCCTACATTGCATGACACTATAACGAAATTTTCATGAATTCAAAATCTTAAGTTTTGGAAACTTATACACCACTACTACTCCTTTCTCAAATATTTGGTTGCACATGGGGCTACAATCTTTGATTTCTTCACTAACCTTAGATTTGAAATACATCACATGGAGCCACAATGACCAAAACTATATCTTTTGTGCAACTAAATTTTTTATAAGTGCTCAATGAAGCTGAATTCCACAAAATTTTGGGTTCTATTGTAAGCTTGAACACTTGTGATGTGCATTACAAAATTATCCCTTTAAATAATAAGAATTCAACCTCCTTTACACCAAATAGTACCTAACTTCAAGTCCTTGAGATTAATTCCATAATCCTTAAATATTTGCACAATGTCACTTTAACATTCTCAAAAACCAAAAATATTGTTATTGTCAACTGTGTCATTTATTTAGCTACCTAATCATCTTTACCATTATTTTTTCATGATACTCATCATTCTATTTCATTTAATGCTAATAAATTTTTTTTTAAAGCAAAAATGGCATAGCCATTATATTATATTATAATATAATTCTAATAAAATATTACAAAACCTGATTCAATGAGCATACCGGGAGGAAAGAATCAAGAAGAAAACCTCCAGTTATAGCTCCTTTTGATACAAAACCTTACAAAATTGTCCCAATAAAGAGACCCAAAATACAACCCATAACAGGTACCCATTACATAGGTTTACAACGTGATTTTATCAATATGAACCCAAATTTGCAGCCCACCTAGATTCGTAGAAGCTACCACCCGTTATGAATTACAAAGCAAAAGAGCCCATACAAGCATTTTATCACCTTTCATCATCCCTTCGCAACTCAATTTACCTTTGATTCACATGCAAGGAAGAAAAGAGACTTGTTACTTCATACTGCTTTCTCGATGAATTGATTTCCATAACCATAAACTGTCAACCAGCTTCGGCCCAAAAATTCTATACCAAAACCAACAAAACCCTTGACCACGCTTACCATGCTAAAATTCGATGGAATTTAGAACATATTGTTGTGATAATCGATGGAATTATAATATATTGCTATGCTATTCCATACCAAAAATCCACAAAAGCCTCGCCCATGCTTACCGCCTCGGCTCGACCAATTCCTCTATCGCAGAACCGACCAAATTTTTTTTGCCAAAATTGCCTCCACTATGCAACTTATTCTTCCATGTGTTCAATCTGATATTCATTCTCCCCCTGTTGCTCTATGAGAAGGTCCTCCAACTGGCTTGGTGGTAAAACATTTAGATTAAACCCTGCCACTCTAGGAACCCCCTTTCAGGCCAGCCGTTTGTGGTACCACACTGCTCATCGCTACCATTCCTTGCGGGTCTTGCGTACTCCTTAGAGGATCATGTACATGGGTCAACAAGGCCATTACTGCCTGCACTTTTACCTTAACCGACTTTGCTAAATCAGGATCTATCTCCCCTGAATATCAACACAAAGCTCTTAGCATGAAGCTAGAATCTTGGTGAGACAACGATATGTCGATTGCAATAAATAAAGCCTAAAAGGCTGCTCCATGCAACAAATAATGCCTGGGAAAAAGTCCTGCCACAAACCCGTGTCCTTCCCAAAGATCATACCCTTGAAAAGGTTTAGCCAAAACACCGTCTTGCAAATATACCGACTTCACCACTTTAACATCTATGCTTTCAACTTCTATAGCATCCCGAAGCAAATCCATGAGTGTGGAGAAGAAAATCAACAACAACTGAGACAGGTATATCAACCTTTTATCTTCGGTTCTAGAATGTCTACCCTAATTACCCTTACAATGTACTTTTTGAAAGATAAACAATAAGCTTTAAACACTAGATTAAATTCAGCCTCACCAATTGCTTCTAAAATTGGCATCTACCATTTGTTTACTGGAATACGAACTCTGTAATTTTGAGGGAAAAATGCCATGAACATACACTTGCACACACCCAAAACCCTTACAAGCTGATCTTGATTCCCCACAATGCCCGTCACAGAGTGAGTTCCACCCTTGCTCGCTACTTTCACCAAGCTTACAATGTACAACATGCACTATTAACAAGACTTAAACTGAACCTCCCTGCACCTGCCACTCCTGAATTCTACACAAACCAATTGGTTAGAGATGAGAGAAAGAATAATTTAATGCATCATTTATGAAGCGATGAATCATCTTACCGTAACTCGTGCATCCTTACTCCTGCTTTGAGACTTGAGCATTTCTCATGATGCAAGCACACAATACGAGCGTACTACTAACTAAATCTAACAATGCCAATAACTAAATTTGGCCTTGCCAAACTGCTTCGAGTAGCCCAAACTCAAAAGCTTCTTATCTAGCCGACAACCATACCTAACTGTGCCCTTAAATTTGGAGTAAAATCAAATGATTACTCACTCTACAAACTTGGTTTACCCATGTGATTAGCACCAATGTCATTGCTATCAATGACACTTGTATTCTACAGCTGACACACTATGATAACAACCATCAAATCTTAGATTTGGCAGTGACTAAAAAAGATTAGCCTATGCCACATTACACTTTAAACCTGTAAAAATATATGTAGGCAATCACATTTGTACATTTCAGACTTCACCTTGCTCTTCACACAACCGGTAGGATGCATACAATGTCCTCTATCCCCATTAACTCCTCCATGGTAAATCCTTTAGCCAAGCTTTAAAAGGAATTTCCTTCTAAGATTGCAACACTTGAAAAATTAGAAGACAGTCTCAACTTCAAAACAAGGCTCGGGCTAACGTGCCAACTCTACCACGTGCATCAAACGCCATTAACTTTAAGAGGAATAGATTAAATTATTTTAGCTTTAAACTATTCCCAATTAAAAGGCGTACCCAATCTACACGTTCCAATGTACACTCAACAACATACCATTCCAATTCAACACTAAGAAAACTCTAACTGTGTAATCCAACTTACGTTGTCATTCTACTTCATCGGGACTTAAAGCATCCTGCAAAATAATTTCCTCTAATTGAGGATAATTTTTTACATTGCTAATGTCTTGTGCTAGAATTTTTTTTTTTCTTATTGCACCCCATGTTTGCTAGACAAAGATCTGCTAATTTATTTCCTTCTCTATAAGTATGAGTGAGCTGATAAGACTAAAACCTCTACAACAAAGTCCAAACTCTTTTAAGAACATACTGCAAACACCAATTTTGAACATTTTTTACCTTACAAGCATTAATTATCACCAACAAGTCTCCTTCGATATGCAAATTTCTAATTCCATTCACCAAAGCAATTTCCAACCCCATTAAAATAGCCTTTTCCTCTGCAATGTTATCTGTACCTTTGGGGAGATGAATTGACCTAATTGCTAAAACCTTAGCCTTTGAGTTTCTTAAACAAATACCAACACCTGATACCCTAGGATTTCTTCTTGAAGCCCAATCAAAATTCGAATGTCTCTTTCCTCTCCAAACCATCAATCCTACAATGAAGCATCCAACCAATAATCTAAGGGTGTGGAATTTACATACAACACTAGTGATTATCTATCATTTCATTCCTTAATTATGTATATCCATTCACTAAAACCATTTCAGACACACATATAAAATTGCAAAATACAAATCACTCACACAATACAATCACATAATACATCACTCAAGAATATATGATACACAAGAATACACATGCATCATTTAATATGAGAAAACAACAAATAGTGGCACTCAAATAGAACATACAATCACAACACATACTTAATGTCTCAAGAACCCATTAAAATGCATCTCTCAATTGTGTAGTGACCCAAGTATTGCCACCTCACATAAGATGAGAAGGTTAAGTATACCAACTATAGAGCACCCTACCCCAAGGTAGAATAGTATTCATACCAAGAAATAAGCCATGGGATTTAACTTAAGAGTTCTCCTAGCTATTATTGATGGATGGGTTCAATAATGTATAAACAACCTATCAACCTTCTACCATTGAGAGAATTAGAGCTTATTTATGATGTAGTGCCTATTGAAAGATGAGAAACCTCAATCTTAGCCAACTTAATTAAGGAGAGATGTTTAAATGTGTTGGGATGAAGTAAAGAAGATTATGTCAAGATGCATCCATCTAGTGTGAGGACATCCAACCTCTCCTAATTTAATCATATCACCTCTTGAAGAGATCACAATATACTAAGAGGGGGCATGAATTAGTAGATCAAATAAATTTAAAACTATTTAATTCAACACATATATCAGACATGAAACTTGAATCAAACCAGATATTGATAATCAAGTAACAACATAAGTACACACATATGCACATGAGAACACTAGATATACATGGAAACCCAAGATGGGAAAAACCACAGTGAGAGTAGTTGCTTGGATCTATTGTCCAAATCCAACCTTACAAAGCAGGAATATAACAAGTGAATTTTACACTATGAAGTAGGCACCAACCTATCGGAGACACCAATCCCCAATACATTTAACTAAGCACCAACTCTACAAGTAGAACACTAGTCCTACCGGATTACACAAATAAAGCTTGCAGACCAACAATACTAATTACATAGCTTATAGTCAGTTCAAACTTGATTTAGACACTCTACCACACTTCTTAAGATATTTTGATATAGGAACATACTTGAAATGCAACTCACATTGAATAACACTAGATCACACAAGATAGTCTCCTTGTATATTCACTCACCACCTTCTCTTCAATTATAATTCATGCTTATAATTCACATTATGGATCTGTGCAACAGAGGAATACATATATATATATATATGATATGATATTGCACTAACACTCTTCCATGTCAGCCAAGGGTCTGCAACTAACCAGGATGGCATAAGGTGGACCTAAATTCAAATTACATGAAATGTGTAACAGGTTGGTCCAGAAAAAAAATTATTACTGCCAAAAGAACATGATGTTGTGTGCTACCACAAGAACCTTAACCAAGTCCTATCTTGACACCACACACTAGAATTGAATACTACACACTACTAGCTATTACCACACAGGTCTCGAACACCAACTGGTTAATAGATGGGCACAAAGAACCTTTTATCACTTCAATTTTTTACATGTTGAACATATCCTTTGGAAACTCAAGAATAGGATAGAACATGTGTAGACATACTCTCCTCTCAAATTGCAAAGCCTACAACACCTTCAGAAATGAGACTTGAGAAACACTGAAGTGAAACATTCTAGTATAGCCTTTTGGATTACCTCTATCATAGTGAATAGATGAATGCATGATATTGCAAGCATACACATAACTCTTGATATACAACAAACTTATGGACCACAGACACACCAATATGGCTAGTAAGATATATTTCTACAAATCTCTACAACTCAAAATGATATGACAAGACAATTACTAACACAAAAAGGTATCACACTAAATTCTTGAAAGATAGTGCCACCTCTAACCATATATTCTTTGGCATCAATGACAACCTTTGTTCAACACCTCTAACAAAGGTCAATAAATCAACCATCCTAGCCCATAGGATAAATTAGGTGTCAAGAATATATAGAGTAAATCCCATAATTGATATTATATTACCACCTCCCTAATCTTACAAGTAGAGCAATGCCACCAAATATGTCACAAATAAATAGAATAAACCATGAGACAATAGATGTTACAAATAAATAGAATCAACTCACTAAGGAGACAATATATTACCAACTCAAGCTAGTTTTACATAAATATAATTAGGATATTCTTACCACATGCATAGAGGTAAATCAATAATTACACAACATAGTCTATTGACTATAAACCATTCATATAGTCAAAATACAATTATTTACCAATAGTAATGTTTTATTTTTTTAATTAAATTATTTATTCTTATATTAATTGATCGATTAATATTTTTCCACACTTGAACCATAGGATGAAACACATTATCCCCAATGCCTAGTTCACCTTCCCTGTTACCTACACTTGTCACACAACACATCTTATCATAAAACTTCATAGTATTTGTTAGTTACAACATATATAATAATCAAATTTATCAATTTGATAATTGCTTATACCATTATTATTTATATTGCATACAAGAACAATAGAAAGTGAACATACCACCAAACCAAATAGTAGTAACCAATATAGTTAAAAAACCATGGCATAATTACATTAACACATCACATAAAACATCCAAAATAAGGTTAAGTGAGGGATGTTACAATTTCATTGAGTTATAAAATTGCACCAAACTCTTATTCAAAGTGAAATAATTTTACAAAACTTGAAACTTACTACTAACAAAATACTAGAATTGAAAGAAATCTTGAACACTCCATGCATCATCACATCCCTTGTTATGAATGGTCCCAATCACTTGAACTTTAGGTTGTTGAGGTGCTTTTATAAATTTTTGTTATACAACAAAACCATTTTGTAAACATCAAACTCTTTGTGCTTGATACATGGAGTTCATGGCATACCTTTGTCTTTGATTTTTTATTTTCTTACTCTATTGTGCTAGAATCCTTTTCTTTTCCAAGTGCTCAAGTTTATAATTTGACCCCATATGAAATCCTAATTGTGCTATTAGAAGCAGTTGGTGCAACATATCATACTAAATCCTTATAAAAAGGATGAATAACATACAAGAAGCAACATTAATGTATGACATGTATACCTTTGGTGCTATAGGAAGCAAACCATCTCAAACTAAAAGGTTAAAAATGAGATTAGGCTGGAAAATTCAGGTGTCTAATGGTGGCTTCAAAAATATGATTCTTCATGCTACCACCATTGACCAAAAAACCTAATGGTTGCCCTTGCACCCACTTATTTTAATGGAATAGGTGCTTTGCTTCAACTTTTGGTGTGAATGTTGTGGTTTTTTACATTGAGATAGATAGCTTCAAGGTTTGTGTTCTCCACTTATATCTCATGGAAAATATTTACTTTTGTATGTGTGAACATGTTCTATGCATGGCACTTTTTGTTGGAGTGGTTATTGGATTTATGTTTGTCACACTAGTTACCTATGTTGGATAGTTTGTTCTTATTTAAATACGACATTTTATTTGGTGTGGATGACCCCATTTTCTCAAGTTGGTTTGGACTCCTCAATGATAGTATTGTAGCAATAAGATTCTCCCATTATCTTGACCTTGGCTAGGTTTATTTTGGGTTGAATAAATGTGTGTATGTTGCTATAATACTTTAGGATTCTAATTTGACTCAAATATTCCCAAATTTGGATAGAGGCCTAGGAGACATCAATGTTGATATTAACTAATTAATGATATTTAATGATATCATTATCATAGTTGTTGCTACTAAATGCATCTATCATCATAAATATATTTAAGATAACATTCATCCTAAAAGGCTTCAAATAAATTCTCCTAGGTTCACTCATATATTATTTATGTCTAGTCTTCATCCCACATAACATGGGCTTAGCACCACTTCTTGATGAGGAAAGAGACTTTGAGAAGCGCGATCTTGATCTTTTCTTTGTCAAAAAAATCATTGATAGAGAAATATGAATCTCAACTAATCTAACCAATTATCTACATCATTTGCATCTGTTTCACCCTCAAACATAGGAAAATTTAAATTCACTTGGAATCTAGGTAAAATCGATCACCAAAAGCTTATCTCAAGGTGATTGTGTCGATGGAATGGTACCCAATCAAGGACTTCAATGAATTAGTTGAATCAAAATATTTTTTATTCATGAAGAGAATTTGTGATTTCATCTTTGATCATCTTGTGGAATGCATCTTATGTTCTTCCATTTAAATGCATCTAAAACAACATAAGATGTGATTTAATGGAGCTCAAGTTTGACTCTAAGACTTAAATTTAAACTTCAACCTCATTTGATAGGAGATGCAATATGAAATATTATAATACTAATTATCCATATCTTAAGTGGTTTACAATTTAAATGAGGGCCTAGATTTGTTCTGTGTGTGCAAAATCAATATAGATACAAAGGTTTAGATAAAGACAAATAAAAGAGCTCAAACAAAATGGTTTATCGATCATTCAATTTTTACATGGCACACGAGCTTAAGAGAGATATATGGTTGAGAGCTTACTCCTATCTATCATATTCTACTTATGTTTTTAAATCTATTTATGTTGCACATGCATAATATAAGTACGATCTCATGAAGATAAATGACATCATGGAATTTGAATAAGTTGAGCTTCTATGTGTGACACTTCATTTCCCAATAGTTAGAATTCTATCCATACACCATGCTAATAGGTTACATGTCATGAAATGATTTTAGAAGGCATGTTGGATTTATGTGTGATGTTCTACATTGTTGTGTGATGTTTTTTATAATGTGCTTTATGTGTACTAATGCACGAATAGGTGCAAATGTACTTTGAAACTTAGATAGAGTTATTTGTGAAGCTATACAATGGGGCTATCAATATTGCATGAACGATGCATGATGTTAAGGGTTGTGCACAAGTTTTATGGAATCTTTAGAGTTACATCACATGGTTCTAAGTGTTGTGTGCATGACATATCATGCAAGGATATTTTTATGGATGTACAATATGATTTCAAGCATTGTGTGAATGACAAGAGGTGAGGAGTTGTGTGCAAGTGCATAACATATTTTTTGAAACTACGTGCATGGTGTTTGAAGCAATGAGCTACACATGTATGGTTTTGCATTGCAACATAAGTAATTTGTGATTATATTTTTATGAATTAATCAAATTTCTTGAGGAATGTCTATTTTATACACTATGTTCTTCTTAACCTCCTCTTATTGCATCACATCCTTGATAATGAGGTGCACTCTACTAGGGTTATAATTATTGTTGAACAGTAGTATTTATAACTTGTTTACCTATGGACTCACATTGAGCTTGTACAACCTTGCAAGTGTCAATGTCATGTGTATCATTATTATATACTGCACATCAATAGTTAATGGCATGCCTATGCATCATGATATTTATAATAAATTATATAATTATGCATGTGTAGTGGTAATAATCTAAGCTCTCATTACCAAAAATTCACTAGACATACATGTCCCTCATCACAATACTTTATGCATCATATTCCTTTCCCAAAATCAATTGTTCCTACAAGCTACTCCATGTGCACAAATTTTGACTTAACTTTTCTTCCAACTATATAGTTGATCCATAAGCCTGTTGCTCAACTAACATGTCCAACTAAGAGAACCCTCTACCACATCCTTATGTATATCTAGCATGAGAAACAACAAATCTTGTTGGATATGTATTGTAATTTCATTAATGAAACACTCTTATCTTGCAACATTAATGTTATGTGGGATCTTGGACTCTATGTCTTTGAATCTTGCATCATATTAGTGCACTAACTTGTTAGGTAATCATTGTATATCATTCAAGGCCACAATGTTTCTATGAGCCTAATTTAGATAGTAAAAAACAACTAGAAATTTTACCTTCGCATCATCAATATCATCTTTAGTTCCATGAAGTTTTTAATCCATCTCTCATTTTATTGGCATGCTATATCTGCATATTCTATGAAGGTCTTAACCAACAAGAGTGTTAGCTCATATATAATGACTAATTATTCTACATAATTTCTTCCCTTTTTGTACTTCCATATTGAATTTATCAATAAATATATCCAATGTATGTTAGGTATACATGCAAAAAGCATAAATTTATCTATTATTCTATCAAAAGAGCTATTAACTTATCATCCAAAATTTTCCTCTATACCAATTTTATATTCCCTAGCTTGTAATCTTAGAGTGCAGTCCGCAAACCTCTAAGTCACTTTACTATTAATCAATTAATTCTTTTCGTAAAAAGGATTTGTGCAAGGTGGTAGTGTTAAAACTTATCTTGATTCATCCCTGCTTGAATGTGCATATTCTAATTTAGTACATTCCATGTTGGGATAAAATAATAGTTCTCCATTATACAATTATCCTATATACCTCCATGAATGCTCAATATTATTGTCACCAACTAGCACTTCTATATGATGCCTTGCATTGTTGATTTCTATAATACACCACAAGTCCTTTATCAACAATATGCCTTCCTAGATCATCCCACTAAAAATACAACTGGTACAACCTCTCACCTTTGGTTCCACTTTTCCTTATTCTTTTCTCTAGAACTTCCACCCTCTATACTCATGTTCTAACAATACTAGGTTATGCACAATAATATTATACTACTCCATGTATAGGATATCAATGTGTTTTAGTACCAAGGCCATCTTGACATTGGTAACTTGTATCAAATATAGGTTAAAAAGCTATGAAGTGCCTCATTGTTGAGCTTTATGTAGGCACAATAAAATAAAAGATGTAGCTATCAATGACACACTTGATAAAGATATCAATGATGTACATCCACTATATTCAAATATTATATTCCATGCTAGTTTCAATATAATATACTCCATCTTAATTTGATACTAAATAGTTTGCTACTTGATCCACACCTGGAGCTAATGGAAGATATGTTCAAGAAACTCAACCAAAAATTCCTTGTATAAAGGTTCATATAGATTTATCTTCCACAAATGCTTTATCCCTATGCTTGTAGGTTCCTTATGATGAATAAACTCATCTACTTTACTAGTAAACCATTTGTTGATATCATCACATATCACCTATCAAGGTATCCTTAAAATACAACATGATCATGAGAGGGTCTTAACAATGAAACCAAAATGTTAGCCATTTTAAGATGTATGTGCAATTGACCTCTAGGCTAAACACTTGCTATAGATATTTATCATTGACATATCAATTTGTGATTGCTCACCTAAAGCACACTTGAGCCTATGAACCTATATATGATCTACACATTATTAATCATAACATATAATTAATCAAGCAATCATGTACAAGAAGTATTGAGTCTCAAATCTAGTAGAGATTCACTACTTTCATTAATTGATTAATAATTTGTTATAATGGTGGAATTTATATAAGTGATTGTCCCTAGTGCCAACACATCATATTCTAAGATTAAAATGTGAGAATCTTCAGGTTTTTTCTTGCTAGATTCAATCTATATTTTGTGCACATGCATCATGTACTCAAAATACAATTTATTATCCAAATAGACTATACATAAAATCTTCATATCCTTTTGCACACTCTTAATGTTATTCTTGGTGTGAAATTATAATTTATAAAATATGATATATTTCTAGTGCCAACAATATAATCTCAAGTTTTTGAAATTATTTGGTAGTTACCAGCCTATGCCTAATAAAACATATTAAAATATTTAACTATTTTATGAATTTCAAAACCCACAATATTATTTAATGGATTTTGGTTCATTGGTGAAGTTGAATGACTCGCGAAGAACACACCAGGGATCAAGTCTTACCAAGTGCAAGGCTTGATGACACAAAGGATGAGATTAGGATTATTTCTTGAGTAGATTTGGTAAAATGGATTCTCTTAGCCAAAGTAGCTTGATTATTCACGCAACTAATAATTATAAGTTGAGGCTAAGATTATTCCATTTTTGAATTTAGGACAATGGATGCTCCTTGTTCCTTGGCTCTTAGTTAAAGGAGGTTGATTATTCATGCATCCAATGCATGCATGCTATAGACAACTGTAATGTCCCCTTTTTAATTAATTTATGTTTGTGGTTTGAAGTCCTATTTCCTATTCTTGGAATTCCCCCTTATCCATTTTTTCTTTCATCCTTCCTCCTTTTCCCCCATATGCCTATTAGGATTAGAATCTGATAAGGTTGCAAAGGATTTTAACCTTGTTAGTTGCAGGAGTGTTGGATTTACCCTTCCTAGCATGTATCTGTTGGAAAAACAAGGATAGACAGCTGAGAAGGGGGGGTGAATCAGTTGTCACAAAAATTAAAACTTTTTAACCTTGTTAACTGTTAATCTCAAATCTGATAAATAACGGTGAAAGCATAAATCAGCAACACATCAAAAAAACACATGACACCAATTTTTTTTGTGTGGAAACCCTGTTAGGGGAAAAACCACGGTGGAGGTTAATCCACAAGTTATACCTAGTTAAAAGTATAAGGAAACTGAGTAAGGAATGCACATGCATTCAGGCACACTTCCTAGAGCTCACTGCTCAGAGAAGACACATTTTCTTACATAAAAATTTCAGATTAAATCCATCTGAAGAGATTGAACTGAGAAAGTAGCTTCTTCAAAAGCCTAATGACAATTTTGGTTAGGCACAGAAACACTTCTTCACATTTTGCTCAAACTTCTTCACACTCTGCTCTATAATCGAATGATCTAATCTCTATTCACACATAACACTCGCACAATTCACATTACACTTCACACACATTTCAAAATGAAGAAACAATCGCTCTTATATATCCACTTCATGGAATTACATCACCAACTTTGTCGACCAAAAATAAAAGAATAAATGAATACAAATTGTTGGCCCAATTCATGAACAAATCTCAATGCGCACCAACCGAAGTCAGTCACAATATAATGAAGACCTAAAACAACATCCTCGAATGCGCCAAACATTCAAAAATTAATCCACAAGGATCCACAACATGCTACAACCACCATGTCGGCCAAGAACATGAGAACCTGAACACACAAAGAAAAAATCTCATATCACGATCACACCGATCAATGCAAACATGCAACAAGGACAAAGCTTGATCTAGAAACATCAACGAACATCGCAAGAGCATACACAACAACTCAAATTATCATAATTACATTCTCTTCTTCCAGATACACCAACTGTAATAACAAAATAACTGTAGGAACACAGAAACTCGCAACTTGCTCCAATCTTGATGCGCACCTTTGAAACTTCTGGAGTATAAACTAGATAGGCTCAACAACAAACCCTTTAATCCATAAATTTTGAATACTAACATATTGAACTTTTCACCACATTGTACTTCACAGCTTCACAGGCAGTCTTCAACATATTTAATATAAGTTTCTCAATATCCTCGACATATACAACCTTCAAGACATCAATGCTAATAGTGTTGACATCAATGACAACACATATCAACAACATAACCACAACATCCAACAATCTCCCCCTTTAGCATTGATGGCAACACATGATGTGAAAAATACCATCAACACAACTAACTCTTTACACATTGCTCTTCTCATACTATTCTTCTCCCCCTTACTTTTGGCTCTTCCATAGTTTTTCACATTACTCTTCTCCCCTTAGTTCTTACCAAGTTTTTCACATTACTCTTCTCCCCATTTGACATTAATGGAAAAGGTACACAAGCTCTAAACCACATATCTGAATCATCTAACTACTCCCCCTGAGTAGCAGCCACCACAACATCAATCTGGATCAAGATATGACTATGAATGCATAGAATGATGCAAAGACTTGCATCTTAGTTCTGATTAGGAGGAGAAATCACCCCTAACTTCTATCTGAGATACTCAAAAGTATTCTTAGGCAACAAATTAGTGAAGATGTCTACAATTTGTTCCTTAGTAGGCACATACTCCAGTCTGACTTCTTTATAACTCACTTTGTCTCTCAAAAGAAGTGATATTTGATAGATATATGTTTTTTCTTTGAATACAACACTGGATTCTTAGAAATATTTATGCCACTTGAGTTATCACAAAATATAGCAATAGGCTCATCATACTCGATTCTGATATCTTTTAGCATCTGCTTCATCCATATCACTTGAGTACAATTGTTTGCAGCAACAATATATTCTTCCTCTGCAGTAGATAAGGAAATGGAATTCTTCTTTTTACTTAATCGACACCAACTTCTTCCCCAAGAAGAAGGCACCACCACTAGTACTTTTCCTGTCATCTACATCTCCTACCCAATCTGCATCACTAAAGGTGCTCAAAATAAGATCATCATCTTTAGGATACCAAAGACCAAAACCAACTGTCCCTTTCAAGTATCTGAAAATTCTCTTTACAATAGTCAGATGGGATTCCTTCGGATCAACTTGATATCTTGCAACCATACATACAACATTCATGATGTCTAGTCTGGTCTGAGTCAAATAAAGTAATCCACCGATCATTGATTTGTATCTTGTTTGATTTTCCTTAGGAGAATCATCATTCTGTGTTAACTTGCATCTGGTTACCATGGGTGTACCAACTGGCTTTGAGTCTTCCATGCCAAAATTTTTTAGTAACTCTCTTACATATTTGGACTGAGATATAAAGATTCCATTATCTAATTGAGTAATTTGCAATCCCAAAAAGAATTTCAGCTCTCCAATCATTGACATCTCAATTTAATTTTCATTTCATCAACAAACTTCATACATAAGTCATCATTACCTTAAAAAATGATGTCATCAACAAAGACTTCAATAATCAACTCTTTATCCTGATCCTTCTTAAAATATAGATTGTTGTCAACAATACCTTTATTAAATCGAAGCTTCAAAAAGTATTTATCCAGTCTAGCATACCAGTCTCTAGGGGCTTGCTTGAGTTCATATAGTGCTTTCTTCAATCGACAAACCATATCTCCCTTATCAGTTAGTTGAAATCCATCTGGTTGCTCAACATATACTTCTTCTTCTAGCTCACCATTTAGAAATGTTGACTTTGCATCCATTTGATAGACTTTGTAGTTCTTAAAAGCAACATAAGCAAGAAACAATCTTACAACTTTAATTCTAGCAACAGGGGCAAAAGTTTCTTCAAAATCAATACCTTTCATCTATGAGTACCCTTTACATACCACTCTTGCTTTATTCCTAACCACTTCACCTTGTTCATTTAGCTTATTCCGAAAGACCTGTTGGAACCTTCAAATTTTGTCAAAATTTGAAGGTGCCACACACTCAAAAAACACAGTTGTAAAATCTACTCAGAAGGGCCACTTTGAAAAATCATAATCTGAAGCCTCTTTGATTTCACACAAAATCACTTTAGATATGTATTCATCTACCATATGTGAGTATCTCTGCCAATTTTTAGTTTCATACGATTAGTTTTGATTGGGTTTCAAAAGGCCAAGCTAAAGGGTTTTGTGAAGGTTTGATGTCTGCACACAGTGAAATCTGCCAAGTGAGTCAACTTTGAAGAGCATTATTGAGAAAGTGAAAGAGTTTCATGAAAAACCAATTTGTGATCTTGATTCTTCCCACCAAAATCTACCTCCATGCCAATTTTCAGGGCGTTTGAACATCATTTGATATTTTTTCAAAATTAAATCCAAATGGGTTTTACTTAGTTTGAAGACTGCACTTTCAGAATGCTGCGAGAAAGATCGACTTTGGAGTTTAATATCTTGTAAAGGAAGAAGATTGAAGAAAAACCAATTTGCATAAATTTTCATGTGAGCTAAATGAACCAATCCCCAGGGTGGCAGCTTCGAAAAATCCAAGTTGATATTTTTTTCAAAGAGACAAATTGGTAAGTTCCAGTTCAATTTAAATAGTTGCCAAAATGGCCAAGTAGGCAACTTTGATTGTGAACAACTTTCAAACCCTATTCCTTCATGCCAATTCATTTGATGAACAGACTCCCCTATCATAGATCAACATACTGGTCCATTTTCGTGACTTTTTGAGATCATTTGATTAATTTTCAAAAATCATTTTGGAAGCTACTTGAATTACTTTAATCACTGTGCAAAAATATCAGAAATTAAATCATTACCCATTTCAATGGATAAGGCACTTCATATTATTGATGAACTAGTTATGAGAGATGCAATGAATATTTTTATGAGGATAATTTTAAAATTAAATCACAAGGGACCAAAAGAGATGAGATCTCATTAGAGAGTAATTTGATATTAATCCCAAGACCATAAATGAGGATTTTTGAGAATGAAAAAAGGTAGTCAACTCAAAATAAAAATGGATACTAGTATAAATGTGCCCGTAGAGTATAAAACTAAAAGGACAACTCAGGTATGTTTACATATGGATATTTACACATTATTGCATACAGTGACATGTTGAAATTATACACAGATACGAGTTTGATAGAGAAGACCAAATAATTAATTATCCAAGAGAATGCTAATAGATGCCGATGGAGATCGGTTTGAAGTAGTAGAATTCTTTCTATCTAAAGATTTGAATTGTTTAATAAAAGATAAGGAAATAGCTCATGAAATTATTTCCTGGGTGAACAAAAATAACTTGCTGCGGACATTTTAGAATGAAAAAACTTATCAAAAAGTAAATAATGAGAATACTCTCCTTGTTCGGGTAGTAAAGCGTTGCCAAGGTGAGTTTGAGAGGCCGCGGTGTGATTCCAATGGAGGAAGAAGAGCGAAATTTCACATAAAATGGTTATCTATATCGGGGATTGTAAAGGCGAAAAGTACAAATACAAAGAACCAGACTGCATAAACTATTAAGAAATAATTCACTACTGTCCATTCACCGTCACAATAGAAAATTGTTATATTTGCACTTGCTGATGACATATGTGGGAGCACGAACTCAAAACATTAGGGAAGGCGAATGTTACTACCGTTGACAGGTTAAGAGGTTTGATATATTAGATCAGAGGAATGAGCTCTTGAAGGTATGTTGAAACCATGGGGTACCTCAGTAGGCTGCGCCAAATGAGAAAATTAGATACACCAAGCACACATTCGGCTCTTGCTACCTCAAGAGATTTGGACTAACGCATGGAATTACATAGGAGAATATTCAAAAGGAAATTTATGTTTGATATCACGGTTGCACATACCCTGATAAGACATATACGCAAAATATGGATGCATGAACAAGAGATAGGGAAGAAACAACGCCGGATGCCTCTGAAACGTTTGACGAAGGAGATAGTGCTTTGGAATTCTACTATTGTAAGAGATTGATAATTGCAGATTCCTTGGAAGACACACATGTGCTTGTCTCTTGAAATGCCATAATCACAGAAGATCTACACGACCTAGTTGAAGTGAAAAATCTTTAAAAAGCCTTCAAGCATATGCCTTTTGTTGCGCCATGAAAATGGAGTGGAGATAATTACCAATGACTGGAGTGGAACATCCCTTAAAAGTTGGTGGCTCAAAGAAATTTCCGGCATTCCCACGAAGGTAAAGTAAGATGAAGAAGTTAAAGTCAGTGGAAGATTAATTGATTATTTTGCCCAAGATGATGAAGATTAATTTGATATTTAATTTGTCCAAGGCAATTAATTTAATATTTAATTTGTGCAAGGCAACTAATTAAATATTTTTTGCCAAAAAAGGAGAATATGGAAGAGATGCAACAAAGCGAAAGGTCATAACGTTAAAAAGAGCAATGTATATATGTGAAGTAAAATTGTAGCATAAAAAAGGAATTAGAATTAGGAATTAGAAAATAGGAGGAAATAAAAAACAGGGGATGTATATAATGTACAGACTTTTCCGAAGCAAAGCAATGGAGATAATGTTTTAAATTGGTGAAATATTTTTTTGGTGTTCAGTTGTTGTGATGCAACTATTTGTACTTTTTATTTGGTTGTCTCCAACTTGAGGTCTTTTAATCATTAAAATCAGTATATCAAGTATATTCCCGATTTATCAAAGTGCATTTTCATAAATTGTGTGATTTAATTAATTAGTGTTTGCGAGCTAGATTTAAATTCTTTTGAATGAATCATAGTGATTTAAGGATTTCTTTTGGATAATTGAAGAAGAACCTGGTAAAGAAATATTCCAACACAATTTATAAGTTTTATGCCATTCATAGAACCTCAATTTTCAAAATGCCTAGCAACTAGAGTTAAGCCAAAAAGGGAAACACATATCATTCTTATTTTTTGAATCCATTGCCCAGGTGGATAAAAGGTATTGATCTGTCATACCCCAAAAAATAAATTTCATAAAAACAACGTATATAAAAACTTTCATTTTATGTAGTAGGAGTAGTTAGTAAGCTTCCATTTCTCCACTCTCAATTGCCATCGTGGATAGATTGCCAAAATAGAAAACACAACCTAAAGTCTATTTCACTTGCATAGGTACACTCACCTAGGTATGGTAGAGCTCGAAGATAAGACATTTCAAATTCATCATTTGGCTTTGTACGTTAGTAAAAAATGTATCAAGAGCTTGACAACCTCTTGTGGTTTCAAACCAACATTTTTGAGACCTAACAAGACCCATTTGGTTCCAAACACATTTTTATCCTGAGGTCTGGGAACAATAATCCATGTATCATTTTTCTCTATCTATATTAGTTCTTCCTTCATTGCTTCCATCCAATATTCATCTTTACATGCTTCAATGACATTGTTGGGCTTAGTTTTGGAAATTAGACAATAATATTCTACAATTCTTCTTCTAGTCTGCACACCTTTGTTCTTATCTCTTATAATCTAATTTTCAAAATGATTTAGCTTTACATACCTTGAAACTTTGAGATTCTCTTGAACTTCTGGTTCTTCTGTTCTTTCTCCTGCACATCCACTAGCTTCTCCTTCTTGATTCTCTTGATTCACCGGAACAATTTGAACTTGATTTTGTGTCTGAGCATTCTTTCCATTATCAGTACCATCATGTTGGTCATTTGAATCATATCCACAATATCTGGATGATCTAGCAGTGTCCTCATCAACTCTGACATTTGCACTTTCACCATTTTCCTTAATCTTCTATTATAGCACCGGTAGGCCTTGCTCTTAGTAGAGTAACCCAGAAAGATTCCTTCATCACTCATAGCATCAAAATTTCTTATATCTTCATCTCTCTTGATTTAACATCTACTTCCAAAGATTTTAAAATATTTAATAGTAGGCTTATAACCAAATCACAGCTCAAAAGGAGTCTTACAAGAATTACCATTGACATTTACTTAGTTGATAGTATACATAGCAGTGCTTACAACTTCTCTCCAATAGATGAGGAACATTACCTTCCAATATCATAGTTTTAGCAGCATCTAAAATTTTTCTATTCTTTCTCTCAACAACTTTGTTAAGTTAAGGAGTTCAGGGAGTAGATAATTGTCTTTTGATTCCATGCTCTTGACAGAAAGAATTGAACTCTTGGGAAGTGAACTCACCACCTTTGTCTGAGCTTGAGCATTTAATCTTTAAACCTGTCTCATTCTTGGCCATAGCTTTGAAAATTTTGAACTTTTCTAATGCTTCATGTTTTCTCTCAAGAAAGCAACCCATATCATCCTAGAGTAATCATCAATAAGCAACATAAAATACCTTTCTCCTCGTAGAATTTTGATTCTAGAGGGACCACATAGATTAGTATGCACCAGCTCCAATACTCCATTAGAATGATGTTATTTTTTTTGAAAAGAAATTCTAGTCTGCTTTCTCATCTGACATTCCTTGCATATGGTGTTAGTAGGCTTCATTAGCTTAGGAATATCTCTTATTGCTTGAGTGAAGCTTACTTTGAAAATGTTATCAAAATTCACATGACACAACCTCCTATGCCATAGCCAACTTACATCAACTTGAGCAATTAAACAAATTTCACTAGTAGTACTCAGGTGAGAAATGTTACCTCTTGTCTTTGTACTTGAAGCAATTACATTTCCATAACTTCCCAGTATCTTGCATTTTCCATCTTTGAATTGAATATTGTATCCCTTGCCTACCATTTGTCCAATACTCAACAGATTATGCTTCAATCCTTCAACATAAAGGAAATCATTAGTATTATATTTACCACCAAGAGAAATAGTGCCTCTGCCACAAATCACACCAATATTGTTATCTCCAAATCTTACAACACCAGCATCATATTTCTTCAAGCTTAGAAACTTTCTTTTTTCACCAGTCATATGATGTGAGCATTCGTTGTCACCCACTCACCCTTTTCTTCAATTTTGGCTGCAAGAGTTTTCTCAACATTCTTATCATTAACAAATTCAGTGGACACCAAACCATTTTCCTTGATAGCAATGAATACCCATCCATCTTCATTTCCATTTTCTTTATCAAATTCATTAGTAGTAACACCTTCTTCAACATAGTAACATTTCTTTTGAAATCTAGGCTTGTCAAGTTTGAACCTAGGAACTCTTTTAGGACACCTTGATGCAAAATGACCTATCTTATTGCAAGAGAAACATTTAATAGGCAACTTTCCTTTATACTTACCTTGTCCTCTGGCTTCTCTTTTCATAATTAATGCTTCCAGCTCTTCTAGTTCTCTCTTTCTTCATCTTCAATTTGTTTCATCTCATCTTCATACTTGAATATCTTTCTAAAAAAATTTCCCATATCATATGTCTATTGGTTTCTTCTGGATACAATAGCTTTAAATGCAGATTCTGTCTTGGGAGTAGATTCACCAAATTCACTCAATTTAAAGGCAACAAGCTTACCAATCAACATATCTCTTGTAACATTTGTTACTATCCTGAGCTCTTCAATAGCATGAGCTTTCATTTTGTAAGAAGTAGGCAATGATCTGAGCACTTTAGCTACAATATCTACTTCATCCAAGATTTCGTCGGCACATCTAATACCCATCACTAGTTCATTTACTTTTTGCATGAAAGAAATAATGTTTTCATCTTCGCTCATCTTCAAGTTTTTCCACTTGCCTTCCAGAATTTGTAGCTTAGAAACTTTCACTTGTGCATCTCCTTCATACAATGTTTCCAGCTTATTCCAAATCTCATATGTTGTTTTCAGACCCATCACATTTGTCATCGCTAAATTTGTCACAACACTCAATAATTCTTTTATAGACCTAATAGTAGTTTCAACTTCTTTGATCTCATGAGGAGTAGAGGGACCATTATGAGGAATAACATATCTATTCTTTGTAATCTTCCAAAAAGGGTCACCAATGAACTTCAAATGACACTCCATTCTAGCCTTCCACATAGAGTAGTTTGTTCCATCGAATCTAAGACTATCCTTCTTGTATTATGCCATCTCAGATCACTTCAAGCTATTAAACTTCATCAAAGGAACCTGCTCTAATACCAATTGTTGGAAAAACAAAGATAGATAATTGAGAGGGGGGGGTGAATCAGTTGTCATAATTTTTTTAAAAAAATTAACTTTATTAACCATTAATCTCATATCTGATAAATAACAATAAAAGCATAAATCGGCAACACATCGGAAACACACATGAAACCAAGATTTTTTGCGTGGAAACCCTGTTAGGGGAAAAACCATGGTGGAGGTTAATCCACAAGTTATACCCTGTTAAAAGTATAAGGAAAATGAATAAGGAATGCACATGCATTCAGAAACACTTCCTAGAGCTCACTGCTCAGAGAAGACACAGTCTTACATATTACTTTCAGATTAAATTCATCTGAAGAGATTGATTTGAGAAAGTAGCTTCTTCAAAATTTTGATGATAGTTCTGGTTAGGCACAAAAACACTTCGCTCAAACTTCTTCACACTTTTCTTTGTAATCGAATGATTCGATCTCTATTCACACATAGCACTCACACAATTCTCATTACACTTCACACACACTTCAAAATGAAGAAACAATCACTCTTATATATCCGCTTGAT
The DNA here is from genome assembly GCA_007115665.2 of Sequoiadendron giganteum. Classification (NCBI taxonomy): domain Eukaryota; kingdom Viridiplantae; phylum Streptophyta; class Pinopsida; order Cupressales; family Cupressaceae; genus Sequoiadendron; species Sequoiadendron giganteum. The sequence goes on along the minus strand of CM021109.1, from coordinate 229,548,686 downwards.
GGAATTACATCACCAACTTTGTTGGCCAAAAATAAAAGAATAAATGAATACAAACTATCGGCCCAATTCATGAACAAATCTCAATGGGAACCACCCAAAGTCGGTCACAACATAATGAAGACCTAAAACGACATTGTCGAATGCACCAAATATTCAAAAATTAGTCCACGAGGATCTGCAACACGCTACAACCACCATGTCGGCCAAGAACATGAAAACCCAAACACACAAATAAAAAATCTTCGATCACGATCACACTGATCAACGCAGACGTGCAACAAGGATAGAGCACAATCTAGAAACACAAATGAACATTGCAGGGGCATACGCAACAACTCAAATTACCAGAATTACATTCTCTTCTTCTAGAAACACCAACTATAGTAACAAAATAATTGCAGGAACACAAAAACTCACAACTTGCTCCATTCTTGATGCACACCTCTGAAACTTCCAGAGTATAAACTAGATAGGCTCAACAACAAACCCTTTAATCCACAAATTTTGAATACCAACATACTGAACTTTTCACCACACTGAACTTCATAGATTCACAGGCAGTCTTCAATATATTTAATATAATTTTCTCAATATCCTCGACATATACAACCTTCAAGACATCAATGCTAATAGTGTTGACATCAATGACAACCACATATCAGCAACATAACCACAACATGCAACAATATCTTATCACAACTATTTATTTCTCTCATTTTTTCAAAGTATCAACATCTCCTTCTTGGAATTCCTTCCCTTCAACCCTCATTCTCTTCGCTTTCCCTATTAGAGAATTTGAACTTCTCCCTATCAAGATCTCTTACCTTAACTCTTGGATTCTTGACCTATAACATCCATCATTCGGTATCCATGACCTTTGAACTCTAATTTTCCCACATTTTATCTCTATCATCCCTACTTACCCTCTACATGGATAAGAGCACTATTAATGGCTAGATGAGATGCTACAAATTATCCAAAAGTGATTCTATCACTAGAAAATATTCAAAATTAAAGGTATATATTTATGTGTGCTTGCATCTTGGAGGATGATAATGCCGATATCTCATTAATGTGGTATTTGCATTTAGTCATTATTTTAATGGATTTTATAGGCTCTTCTTTGTCTTGTCCATTTAGATCAAAGGATGAAATTAATATTGATGATTTCAAGTGCCAATGGCCATGTATTTATTCTCCAAGATGTTTAAATATGCCATATAGTATATTTTTTGGTTATAAATTGTTTGAGAGGATTATGCTTTATTCTCCAACCAAAACCCTAACCAATATTATTTGAGCACCATTCTTTGAATAATCAAATTAGAGAATGAAAATCGTTAAATTTGTATGAAACCAAATGATATAAACCCTTTTGGTTTCATGATCTAGAGGATGGAAACCCCTTTGGTCTAGTAGAGAAATCTTACTCAAAGGTTGCATGTGAGCTTTAAGTTCACAGTCTTCAACTGGAAAAAATTACATAATTTGTTGTTTATCATGGGGTTTGAGCCCAATAATCTCTCTTGTTAGTCCTGTCATAGACACAAGGTCATTGAATGTATTTCCAATGTTATTTATGTTAGTATCTCAGTATATTTTAATGTATCACCATCTTAGTTAATATAGGGATTTTGCACTCTATTTACAAGCTAAAGTTGTAGCACATTTTGGGTATTACCTCTCCATATTATTTAAATAGAAGTTAAGGTTCAATAGTTATATTTCATTATGGGCTTGATTCATAATCTAGGTAACCCATATTTTCTATAAATCATGAAGGATAATTGTGGAATTTACTAGATTAGGTAAAGGTAATTGTTGTTGGAAAATTGTGCCTCAATCTTGTTAGCTTGTATTGCATTGGTCTGAGGCCTTCATTAGTTCATCTTTGTTCCTTGTCGCCGAGACTTTGTCTGGTCAGTGGGACTCCTAGGGGTGTCCCGACAATGGCTCGATGAGTCTGGTTTGGCGGCATGCTTTATTGGTTGGTGATCGCTATCGGTGGGAGACTTTGTGTTGTTCCACCGATGTGTCAATGTGGCGAGCTTTGGCTTCATCGACAAAGTGTTCTCATATCAACAGGTGACATTTAATGTCCCACCAATATGTCGATAATGTGTTGAGCACTTGAAGTGGGACCAAGTGGCAATGAACATAATCAACGATTGCGGTGGAGTTGATCTGACGACGCTCGTCGTGTTCCACGCTTATTTGAGGCAAGTACCGACGAAAGCCTTTGAGTCGAGTGGAATTGCCTATGTATTTGGTACGTGGTTGTTTGATCAACGGTGCCCAAGTGTTCCGACTATGGACACATGTCATTATTTTGGGGAAATAAGCTGGGAATGTGGTAGATGCTTTTTTGATTCCCTTGAACTGCTTCAATAGTGTACGCGTGGCTTTGTGGGTTCTAATAGGGACTTATACGAAGTCCACGAGCGGGAGACACGTGTCTCGATGGGATCGACTGCGGCGGTTGTTGAGTTTGCGAAGGAGGTTACCTCATGAATATGGTTTTGCTAGCTGGCGGTTACGCGGGGTTGGTTGGCTATTTGACGGTTGTTTGGCTAACCGCCATACCGTGAGTGCTTTGCTCTTGGATAGCGGTAGGGCTATTGACTGCCTAACCTCAAAGGTTTGACGAATGGCTAGCGATGGAGCTCAGGGTTTGTTTGACCGATCTATAAGCGGTGGAAGAATGGCATCACGACACGTGGTGTGATCTCATTCGTTGTTTTGCATCGTTGTTGTAATCAATGACTAGTGACCAAAATCTTAGACGCTTGTCTGAAGGGTTTGATCAGAGTGCAAATTTATTGCAGGGCAGCTCGATGTTTGTTGCAAGGGAGGTGCACGCAACATGATATGGTGAAGCTTATTAGTGGGGTAGTTAGTATCTTGATGGTCGTTGGTTGAAAAAGACGACAAAGGTCGGTAGATTAGGAGTTTGGAGATCGAACAACTAGTGATCGGATGATTGGTGAGATTGGTCAGTGATCGGAGTGTGTGTGTTTGAGCGGTATACGAAGAGCGTTGTAACCGTGAACACTAAGACACACTGAACCTGAGAAGATGTGAACCTAAGGAAGCCGTGAGGCTGTGTTGGCTGAAAGGTTGATTGTGCGAGTGGGCTAAGGAGCTGAAGGGAATCTTCATTGTATGTCTTGTGAGGACATTGTAACAGTGCAAGGTTTTAGATCTATGGCGTTGCCTGTATTCTCCAAATGAACAAGATGTAACTCCTGTAAATTCCATGAGCCTAATATTGTATTGTAACTCTGTTTGTTGTTGAATAATACAATGACTCAATCTTTTGGAGGGTGGGGTTTTTACCCGAAAGGGTTTTCCCCACGTAAATCTGTGTGTTCATTTGTTTGTCTGTTCATGATGTTGAATCTGGTTTAAATTTGCATGTACTTTTCTCATAAGGATTAATGGGGGAAACAACTATGCCTGTTTCCACTTTATGGCATAGTGGTTTGTGTCTTTGAGGTGATTTGAAGAAATGAAAATCACCAAAGGCACTGTTCTTCTTAGATGTTTCGTTCTAAGTTAACCCGTTTCTTTCCCCAACAATTGTTGCACCACGTTTCTATAAGCTATAGTTTGTTATTGGTTAGAGCATGGGAGTTATTTTGTTATATATGTTGTTATAACATGTTTTAATGTATTTTAGATATCAATAATGTTAAGGAAGGCTTAGGAATTTATTCACCTTTATTGGCTTCACTTGAAATTTAGGTTTTATCAAAGATGCGATAAATGTATTACAAACCTAAATTATAATTAATATATACTCTACAATTTATCTCACATTATTATAAACTTGATTTGAATCATGTTATAAGTGAATGCAAAGTTAATGAAGGGAAAATATAGTTAATTAGATTAGGTTTTTTATATTATTGTATAAAGGCAAAAGGGTAATTCTAGGTTTTGGCTAATTTTGGATTAAACATTCAAATGAAAAATTTATAAACCCTAAAATAAATTTGTCCAAGACACTACAATGGTATCGGAGTTTATTTTCCTACCAACTTGTGAATCATGAGATTCTTTATAGCTCTAGTTCACGTTAAAATAAGTTGGTCAGGAGTCAATAGTGATAGGAAAATAGGTAATGATGCCGACACTCAAAGAATGATTTGATATGTTGATAGATTTTTTTTCCTTCAAGGGAGTTTCTTAAAAAAGTAGATGAAGATGTAGATCCTATTCAAAAAGAGGTTATGAAAATATAGGACTAGAAGGGTACAAGTTGGAAGCCCTATAATTCTTAACAAATGTCAAAGGATGTGTGACATAATTAAATCTATTTTCTCTTGTTATAGCTACTTGATCCTACTCGCAAAATAATCCTAATAGAAGAGGCTTGTATAACCACATCAAAATTTTGAGAATGGACTTGATGAACATTCATAATTTTGACAATGCTACTAGGTAGGAAATCATTGAGCAAGGGAAAAAGAAAATAATTTTACAAAATAAACAATGAGAACTAGAGCCAGAACCAACACCCGAACACAAACCATTTTCAAAGACACCCTATTGTAGTAAATCAAAAGGAGCTTGAAGTAATTGTGTATGTAAGGTATCATGCACCTAATGAGGAAAAAAATAAAGATTGTATGGAGATATAGGTTTAACCAAATCTATTTCATTCAAGAGAAATTTATAGGATATATGTAAAAATAGAGATGAAAAGGATTATGAAGTTGAGTTAGAAAATACTTCAATGAAGGTAAATATGCATTCTAAGCATCCTTACAAGTGTAAGTTGGAAAATTAAGAAGCATATGAGGTGCAATTACAAGATGAATGGGCTAAGAAGCATGCACAAGAAAAGAGTGCCTCAATGAACATTAATGTTGGTTTTCATCTTGCTAAAAAATTTAGACCAATGAATAATGATAATCAAGTTGACTATCTCCATAATCATAGTTTAAGGTATGAAGGTACTAATTCTAATAGATAATTGATACTGTTACAAGAATTTTGTTGTCATAAGAAGTATGAAGAAATAACCAATTCACCACTTTCTATCAAGGCTACACAAATTTCTTCACTCAAGTTTGTCAAAGAAAAATAATATGGGATTTGAGTAATATTGTGAAACACCTAAAAATGAAGTTTGAGGTAGAGGTAGCATTGGGTCCTTCCTTACTGCCTCATTTAGTTGGTTTTCTTATATTTTGTATTGTTGATTAAGGATATTACGATGCAACTCTGGAGGCTATGGAAGATAATAATTTAAAGATGTTAACTGATAATCAAACCCTTGATGCATGGATAGAAATGATTCATATTTCTATTGGAAAGAGTCAAACTTGATGATTCAAAACTATCCCTAGGTGGTTAACTTAAGGGGAGCACTTTAGAAAACAACATGTGTATTACATCAAATCAACCAAGAGAAAACCAAGAAATTTCATCTCACCAATGTTGCACAACGGTCTATAAAGCTACATGAGTGGGAAGAATAATTATTGGTAACAAAAGAGAGAGAGGTACAAGTCCTAACTAAGTTGGATAGTGCAAAATGACTCATTGAAGAGCCCATTCCAAGTTTTAAGAGGACACACAATTTAGATGAAGAAAATGTTGTTGTGGATACATGTATAGTCACTTTTTTCAACTTGTGAGTACTAAAGAATACCTTGGAAAGGATGAAATAAAATATCTACATTTGATTAAAGATAGGGACATGGTCATTAGAATTGAAAATATACTTATAAATTCATTTCAAGAAATAAAAGAAAAAGCTTGATGTACTCATATTTGAGCCTAAATCAACCAATGACTCTTTAGAGAAAACCCAAATGACACTTCAATAGGTAGAAGAATAGTTGGTTGCTACAATACTTATTTAGGGAGAAAGAAAATGGAGTAAGGGCCAAAAAAATAAAGTAGGTAATCAAAGATCTTGATAGGCTTTAGAAGGATTTTGATTTTTTCACGAATACTCAAGGTTGCAAGCATAGAGTAGAGTTGGACAAAACTGAGATAGTTGGGCAATGAATTAGAGGCCTATAAATAAAACAACTCAAAGACAAATTTAGAGATTTGGGCTAGCATGAAGAATGGGTTAAACAAGGAAACATTAATATTTTTCTAGATTCCATTGGGTTTCTAATAAATAACCTTTGAGATGAATGCAAGGATGTGTTCTGATTTAGGTTTTTCAACATGTGATAATATCAAAATAATGCAATAGAAGCCAACTACCTCACAAGAAGGACCAAGGAGAGAAATTGTAATTACCAAGATTGGAATAAAGAAGGAAAATCTAATATGATGATTTTTGTGTTAATGAAAACAATAATATAACTATTAATACACATTCCTTAGACTATTTTTTTTATCTTTCTTCGTGATCAGATGGGTTTTAACAAGGTAAAAAATTCAAAGATTACATACATTGCACTAACAACCTAGATGAAGATGAGAAGATGATAAAAAATTGAGAGAAAATGGTCTCATGGGGTAAAGAGGCAATTTTTTTGTATTTGATTTTAAGAAGGAAATAGAAGAATTTGATACCCATGGTGTGACACTCTAGATCCTTAAAAATTGGTAGGGAAAAAGGGAAGAGATTTGATTCAAAATGTGTTTAGGACCTATCCTTATTAAGCATGCTAGCGAATACATTATCTACCATCAAAATGAAGGAGGACATATCTTTGCTTCAAATCTATTGCGACCTTTGTTGATCTCCCATCAAGATTTGAAAAGCGTGTTCTTAGATTCCATCGTGAATTCACCCAAGGAGCATGAGTCATCTAAAAAAAAAGTGATTAGGCTACATGGGTTGCCTAAGGAAATGGGAAACAATATAAATATCATAATGGTTAGTTATTGTGTGTAGGGATTATGTCATTTGACAATATGAAAAAATAGTGGAGTGCCCCTCACATGGATAAGAGGTGCCTCATGGTCACAAGAGTGATAGGGTCAAGAAAGGGAGCCATCACATAATATTTGATTAATTGGAGGAACCTACCTACAAAGGTTGTCAATTGGGAAGAATTAGGAGTGTTGAAATCTTTGAATTCACATTACTTGAGTGTAAGAAATTTTTGGGAAGGGTCGATTTGTAATGTCCTCTTGTTGAAGTATTTTTTGTTTGTGGAATGAAGGTTTATTTTCTATTCCCAGCATTCCCCTTCATCCAATTTTTCTTATGTTCCTATTAGGTTCAAAATTTGATAAGGTTCCAAAGGGTTTTAAGCCTACAAGTTGTAGGAGTTTCAAAGTTACCCTTCCTAGCATGCATCTTCTCCCAACTCTACCTTTCCTTTATTCTCATTGAAGTGAAATTTTCCTTCCCAACATATCTTTCCTTCAAGCTCCACTCTTTTCACTTTCCTTGTTGGAGAATCAAACTTATCCCTACCAAAATGATTTCCTTTAACTTCCTAACTCCCAACATATGGCATTTATCATGCAATTGCTTCGACCTTTGAACTCTAATGTTCCCACATTTTTTGTCATTCCTACCTATCCTCCACATGAATAAGAGTAACTTTTAATGGCTAGTTGGGATGCCATGAATTCTATAGAAGGTATTCTCCTACCAAAAAACATTATTCAAAATTAAGGGTATGGATTTATGTGTACTTGCATCTTGAAGGATGATAATGACTATATCTCATTAATGTGATAGTCAAAGTTGGTCATCATTTCAAAGGATTTCACAAACTCTTTGATGGCTTGCATGCTTAGATCAAAGTGCACCATTAATGTTAATGATGTCAAGGGTCAACAGTCATGGATATATTCTCTAGGCTACTCAAATATGCCAAATGAGATATATTTTTAGGTTGTTCATTATTGGAGAGGATTATGCTCTATTCTCCAAATGAAGCCTTACTTGACAATGTTCTAAGCACCAAAATTCAAATATTTAGATTTGATAATGAAAACCCTCATATTTGTAAGAAACAAAAGGACATAAACCATTTTGGTTTTGTGAGCCAAAGGATGAAACTCCTTTGGTCTAGTAGAGTGATCTAACCTAGAGGTTGTGTGTGAGGTTCAAGGTCATGATCTTTATCTATAATGAAATACATAATCCATTTTTTATCATGAGGTTTGAGCCCAAAAATATGTTTTTTTATACTTATCATTGTTTTAGGGTTATTAAATGTATTTCCAATGATATTTCTATTATTATCAAAATATATTTAAATGTATTACCATCTCAATTAATATAAGGGTTCCACACTATATTTACAAGCTATTGTTATTTTTGTAGTAGTTTTTATGTATTACCTCTCCATATTTTTTAATAGAAGTAAAGGTTCTATGGTTATATTTCATTATGGGCCCAATTCACAATCTGGGTAACCCACATTTTATGTAAATTGTGAAGGAGAATTCCAGGCTTTACCAGATTAGGACAAAGGTAGTCATTGTATGGTGTTTAAGCTATAATTTTCTATTGGTCAAAGCATAAGAGTTATATTTTTATATCAATTAGGCTAGAAATGAAATTTATCACAAAGAAAGTTTTGGTTCATGAGTGTTGGTGCTAGGGTTTCTTCAGCAAGTGTGGTGAGGGAGGTGTTGCCCTCCCCACAGGAGGTTTGATTTTGTACTATCCTTCATTCTCTCCTTAAATTTGCCCTCATTATTTCTATTCCTTTTGTTATCATGTGTTTGCATTTCTTTTTTGGTTGTGGCTCTGGTTTCATTTATTCTCGAGGCTAAAAAGCCTCTTGCATGTGTGAGTCATGATGGAGGGGGTATGAACCCTCCAAAATATTTTGAGGAAATCTTGAAGAATGAGGCTAAAATTAATGATAATAAAAATCTCAAATCATTTCAAGATGTAGTCATTGAAGACTTCTTGTCGTGTTTTGAAAGTGAAAAATTTATGATTGCTTCCAATGTTGCAAGGGCAATCTTTAAGCAAATGGACGAGCACAAGGTTAGTGCCCTCCCAAAATTGTTGTGATTGCTCCTAATGATGAAATTTGAAATACTATGTATAAAGAAAGGAATGGATTAACAAATATTATAATATTTATGGCGACAATTGATTCTGATAACTTGCTTGCTAGGAATTTTTTGGATAATTGGTTTAATAGTGTGTAGAATAAAAAAGTAAATGTTCAAATTTCACTTTTCTGTATGGTTCAACATGGTTTATTTCTAATATTCTTCAAAAACCATGAGATGGAAGTAAATATTCTCAAGATTCCTTACTAGAGCATAGGCAAAAGTGTTTTCAGGGTCCTAGCTTGGTTTCATGGCGCCAATGGAGATGAAATCCTACTGCTCTCGTCCCTAGGTGGTTACTATTAAAAGGATTTTCCCATGATATTTAGTATTTCATTATGTAGCTTATGTCATCATTTGAAAATTTCATTTAGGTTAATAAGCCTAGGGTTTCTCTTCCCAACATGAACGATCGAGCGCTTGTCTCCCTTAATCTTGGGGTTGAATTTCCAAGAAACATTGACATCAATATAGATGAATCCTTACAAATCTGCATGTTTAAAATGTTGGGTGGGATGAGTCATGCTATTTATGTAGAAGAGAATGACACATCTGAAATAATTTCCCTATCATTGGGAAAAATTCTAATAGGGCTCCCTAGTAGAGTTTTGAATGCAAGTTCCCCTTCTAATCCCAATGAGGGATGTGATAATAAGGATAACATCATTTTTTTGAACCTTGATAAGGGATTGGGTGCTTCACCTAATGTTGGAGGCTTGAACCCCTCAACCCCTCCTCCCCTAAATTTTGTTCCCCCTCCTCGGCTTTGGTTTCTATCAAGGCTTTTCCTTCTGCCATTCATTTAAACTCTAGTTCCCTTGTTGGCAAGCCTACCCCCATTTGTGAAGTCCAATTAGACTAATGGCCCCCATTGTTAGCCATCCTTATGACTTTGTGCATAATCCTTATGAGTCTCTTCTGGTTGAAGAAACCGCCTACCCATCTGCCTCTCCAGTCTCTCCTAAAAGGGTGGGCCTTTTTGGAGACCCTTATGTTTTAGAGTCTAGTAAATCTTCTACTAATGAGGCTTTGGCTGCTGGGAAAAGGAATGCTCAATAAATAGTATTGGATAAAATTAGGAAAAATATTAATCAAAATAAAAAGAAAAATAATAAATAAGAGAAAACTAAAGTCTTCATGAATGGGGTGAAAATCTCTAATGATCCCTATGATTTAGAGAATACAAGGGAAAATTTAGCTAAAAATGACACTAAATCTAATAATACCTCCTCTTTGGTTAAAAATATTGTCTTTGAACTTGAATCTAGAGAGCAGGGTGGTAGAAGTTTATAGGGTATTAACTCCCATTTTTTTCCTATTCTAATACCACCCAACATGGAAGAAAGTTACATGAGAGTGATGCAATCCAATTGGAGAAGAATACAACAAAAACTCCTTCCACCCTATCTACTGGTAAGGACAATATTTCTTCAAGGGGTATGCAAAATCTCCAATCATCTGAAAAATATGAGTTTAAAAATAACCCCATTGGAAGCTCCTTGGGTGTTATGAATACTAGAAATAAGAATGATAATAGAGGGATGGAAGTCACCTCCCCCTCTAGTGGATCTGTGACTCTCCCTGACTATGATTATAACACCTCACAAACACTAAAGGATATTTTGGATTCCCTAACTAAAATGATCATTAGATTGTTTGTTAACAAGACCAAGAATTCTAAATGGCTAGATAAAGTCTTTAAATCCCCCATTAATTCTCCTGACCCTATTAGAGCCTCTAGTAATGGGAAGACCCCTAGAAGCAAAGTGAACTCCCCAAAGCATGAAGTCTCTATAGACAAAATTTGTGGCACCAAGGCTCCCCCCAAAAACTCAAAAAATTCAAAAATTGGCAAAGACAAAACTCTAGTTACTTCCCCTAAGAAAATGTAGAAGTCTAGTCCTTGTCCCCCAAGGAGCCTAAGAAAAGAGGCAAGAAAAATGGATCTCTATCACCCTTAGAAAAAGTAGTGTTGGTATAATTAAAGGTAAAAGAAAGAAAACAATCATAGTACTCTCCATTCACTTCTCCAAAAGACTTGAGGTGGAAGATAAAGTTTCTAAATACTTTGAGCTATTTAGGAAAGGTAAAGAGCCCTCCTCTTTTAAGGTTAATGATGATTTTTTATTGTACTTCTTGGAACTTAAGGAGGTTGGAGTCCCCTGATAGGGAGTAAATTGTGAGAAGGTTCCTAAACTAGGAGAAGAATAAGGACTTTGTCCTCCTCCAAGAAGTTAAAGCAGTGGGCTTCACCCTTGAAACTAATATGAAGTTTATATGGGGTGACCCTCACATATTATCTCTCAACATGAGAAGGGAAAAGGGGGCATTTTCATTCTAATGGCCAATAAATGGAAACAATATTTAACCAAATCTAGGGTTTCACCATGCAATAGAGTTGTATGAGCCACATTTGAAAAATGTGAGTCCAAATTTGGTGATTGTTCAATTTATGCCCCAAATGATTACCAAGGTAGAATTGAACTTTGGAAATGGTTAAGCAACCTACCTAATGTCCTTGGATTTTAGGCGGTGACTTTAACATGATTTGAGATAATCAAGATAAAAAAGGTGATATTGACACAAAATGGAAGGGTAATGAAAAACAATATTGGATGAGGATGAAGACTAGGCTCAAGCTCATTGACCCTCTACAAGGGATGAAAAAGGAAAATAATTATGTATGGTATAATTGGTGCAATGCTCAGAAGGGTGGGAGGAGAATTTATTATAGTCTGGACAAGTTCTATACCAACAAATATTTCCTTAACTTTGAGCCCATCAATGATGGTAATAAGGTTTTGGTGTACCCATGCACCCTCTCTGACCATCACCCAATCAAGGCTAATATAATTGTTAAAATTGGGATGAGGAAAGTCTCCAAGAATAGGGATAACTTCATCCTCAACACTAAACTATTAAAATATGATGAATATTTGGCTACTATAACTACCCTGAGGGAGGTCAACAAATGGTTGCTCAAAGACTTAAGCTCTAATTAAAAGATGGAACCAAAATGTAAATGGGTAGAAAATTTTGTTTCAGACCATTTCCAAAACAAGAGCATTATATATGAGAAGAGAAGAAAACCTCCTCCAAGATGAATTAATGGATGCTGAGAATAAAATTCAAAAGGAGCCCTCTAATGAAAATCAGTATGAAGTGTTTAACAAGGCCAAAAATTCCTTGAGGAGATGTTAAGAAAATAGAATCCAAGGCCCCTTAAAGTCAAGGCCAAACTTAACTGGTTGCTCGTAGTGGAGACAAAGGCTCCAAGTTATTATTTAGATACATCAAAGAAAAGGGTATGAAAGAAAAAATTGATCAGATCTACCAAAATGGGATAACCTCATCAAACCAAGAGGATATCTTACACCAATTCTTCTTGTTCTACAAGGAACTATTCCAATTTGAGGGAAAAAATGAAGAGTGTAACAATGCTAGATCCCTAACTAAGGATTTGATACCCATTAAGATCTCCAAATAATATGCTACCAGTCTGGCAAGAAATATAACTAAAGATGAGATCAAATGAGCCATCACCTCCATGAATAATGATAAGTCTCTTGGGGCTTATGGGCTCTCTGTAGAATTCTACAAGACCTTCATTGATTGGATTTGTGATGACTTGCATCAAGTGTACATGGAAACCCTAAACAAAGGCTCTCTGGGAACAAGTATTAACAAGGGTCTTATCAATCCACTCCCAAAAGAAGGGGATAAAACAATGATTGAAAATTAGAGGCCAATTACCTTGTTGAACATTTTATACAAAATCTTGGAAAAAGTATTAGCTTTGAGATTAACCAATATACTCCCAAAGTTTATAAACAATACTAAAATGAGTTTCATCAAAGGAAGATATATCCTTGAGAATCTAATCACAAGTTGGGAGGCCATAGACTGGGCCAGACACTCTAACTAGAATGTAGCCATGCTTCTACTTGATTTTGAAAAGGTATATGACAAAATGGAGTGGTCTTTCCTCAAAATGGTACTTGAAATGTTTGGTTTCCCATAACCCTTCTGCAACATGGTTGGCACTCTTCTAAAATATTCTATAACATAAATTGAGGTCAATGGATCATTATTTGAAGTATTCAATCTTGAAAGATCCATCAGGAAAGGCTGCCCCTGGCATCTACATTATTTTTCATTGCATTTGATGCCTTGAACTACCTCTTAAGAGAAAGGGTTGATACTACTTAACAATAATGAACTCTTCAACATCCAATTTTTTGATGACACTGCTATTTTTTTGAGTTGCAAGAGGATAATCTAGATAATCTAATGGGAAACTCAACCTATTTTGCCTAGCATCAAGTGCTAAAATTTCAAAAGTGAATTCCATAATGCTAGGTTGTACTAAAACCCCACTTGACTGGATGTAAAAAATCGACTTGTAATGGGGTGGCCCTCAAAATTAGGTTAGATACCTTTGGATTCCCTTTTCTATGTGCCCCAACCTAAAGGATATGTGGCTATGGATCAAAGCCAAGGTGGACAAAAAAATAGATAGTTGGAACAAACAATATCTCTCTATTGTTGGTAGATTATAGGTGTGTCAAAAGATCATGTCATCCCATACCATTTATTTTGCCTCAATCTAGTTCTTTAACAACTGCCAAGTCAATGAAGTCCAAAAGAAAATCAATTACTTTTTATGGTTAGATGGGAAAGAGAAAAAGGAAAATGCACTCAATAAAGTGGGAATGGTGCTTCCTGGAAAAGGCTCATGGGGGACTAGGACTTAAGGACTTAAAGAAACATGGAATTGCCTTAGTTACCAAATAGATAATCAAATCCCTTTATGGGAATGAGCCTTGGAAAGTCCTTGTAAGGAATAACATCAAACAGGTGATTCCTAAGTTGGCAAAATCCTAGAAATCACTTCCTTTCAGTGATCTTCTCATTACTAAGCATCCAATAACACCATCAAAATAAATGGTCTTCAAGAGTATTTGGAGGGCATGGGAGATTGTTAGGGGAAACATCCAGAACCCTCTTTTTATTGATCACAACCAAAATTTGATACACCCTAGTAGGTCTATTTGGTGGAACTTAGATGACAATGGAAAACTCTTGGCCCTCTTGCAAGGATGCTCTGCCAAAAAATACAACCAAGTTGGTATTAAGACTTCAATAACATCTTAAGAGGTGGGAATATGATAAGTTAGGATCAACTAAAAAAGGAATTTGGACTTCCACCTACCATGTCCTTAAAGAGGCATGCATGTGCCTTTTGATGAACCCTAATATTAAATGATTTAATGAAAAAATAATTAACTATGTGTGGAAAGATAACACCCCACTTTATGAATTCAAAATAAAAACTATTTATAAAGAAATAATTAACTCTAATCCTCCAATTGAATATTTGAATAAAACCTAGAAAGTTAATTTTGATAGCAAAATTTGGAAAAATGTGTTTCTTTCAACTTGGCATAATGTGAAGGATGCTAAAAAATCTTGTTTCAGATGGCTAATGATATTATAAAAAATTCCTTTCAAGATGAATCATTCTTACATTGATATATGCAATATATGCAGGGTACCTGAGATTGTTTGTCATATCTTTTTTGACTGTTTTTATGCTAATGGGATTTGGAAATTATTTTGTAATGAGATTTTTTTTGGGGGGAATGTAACATAGCAACCCTTCAGTGCACTTACAATTTCTAAATTTACACCATATGAGTAAATAAACAAAGTATGAAACCATTGTAATAAAAAAATTATTTTCTTTATTGATATTATACAAACAAGATGCCATATCATATTACAATAAAGATTCCACTTCATTACAATAACTTCACAAGTACATGTAACAAGAATACATACCTTTACATATATAGATCTAATGAACTTTAGAACTAATAGTTGTAAGATGGTCCAAGATCTCACCTTTCAAATCTTGGTTCTTCTGTCACCTGTTGTGCAAGAGAAGCATCACTCAGACGCTTTTTCACCAACTACAAAATCGTAATGCGGTCCCTCACACATCTATCATTCGATAGATGGACCTTCCCTTCGATGAAGAGATTGGTAGAGTAATCGTTAACGACAACCAATTGAACATAGTTTTGTGTCCTACATAACTAGAACCTTGTAATCCCACAATCTCAAACTAGCATGTAATACTGGATTACGATGAACTGACAGTGTAGTCTCAAGTATCACACAACTAAGTGGTGTCTCGTAAATTTCACTACTTTGATCAAAGTGTTTCATTTAGTATGTTCTATTGATGGTCATTTGTCACATACACTACTCAAGGCCGATTTGACTTAAGGCTATCTTCAACTACGCATAGGTATTGTCCTTCAATGGATAATCCATCATCCCAAACTACCCTACAACATATAATCTACCTACTTAAATAGCAATTAAACAAGCTAGGAATATCCTTCAATGGATAGTTTATCATCCCAGATATCCTATCTTCAAACAATCTACTTGGAATAGACCTATTAACTCGTAAGCACTTAAACTCCCTCCCATATTGGATTCCCTTTCCTAGGAGTAAACACAAGCTTTTCTAGTTAAATCAATAACTTAGCTGAGTGTACCATATGTGATTTTCATGTTAAATCATACCTAGTATATAATACTTATGATAAACACCCATCTCCTACTATGGAGTAAATACAAACACATTTCATCCCATGTTCAAACATATCTAGTATATAATACTTATGATAAACACCCATCTCCTACTATGGAGTAAATACAAACACATTGCATCCCATGTTAAAACATATCTAGTAAATAAAACTTATGATAAACACCCATCTCCTACTATGGATTAAATACAAACACATTGCATCCCATGTTCAAACATATCTAGTATAATTAAATACCTATGTTGTACCACATGTAACATAATTAAATACCTATGCCAAGCAATCCCTTCTACATATCTAGTATAATTAATTACTTGTTGAAGAGACAAAATAATGACTCATATTTTAGTCATGTAAAAATGTATATTTTGCTTAATTATGAAGTTATCAAGACCGAGCATGATGATGAAAGTAAGATATTTTTAGTTGCAGCAGTCAAATATTTCATCATATCTTGCAAATTACAATTTGGGTTTTGAAGATTTTTGGTCTAAAATTCAATGACAATATGGTGACAAAACCCATTAAATTTCACGAATACCGAATTCGTGGTTTGAGAGAAAAATTCACTAGAGTATGTTGCTCCGGAATTTGTGGGGAGGTGCTCCGAAACCTGGGGGACAACACTTAAAGTTGCTCCGGAATTTGTGGGATACTTCGGAACCTTTCCAGAATTTGTAAAAACAAAAATTGTGAGCATTAAAATAGATTGGGATGACTTGGACAGAAGTTGAGAGCATCTAGGAGGCAGTTCCAAGAGTTAAGGCAAGTTGTTGGATTGTGCAAACAAATGGAGAATATCTAAGAGACAATTTTGGGTAGTTTGAACCATTTTGCAAGCATCTAGGAGTTGTTTTATGAACTTTAATGATAAACAATGGGAAGACGTGAATTTTTCAGCTGTCAAATGTCTTTTTGGAGCTTGTTTAAGAGCTGCAAAATAGACATATTTGTTTTGGACGACCAAAGAAGATTGACTCAACAAGATGAAGAAAGATCTATATTTTTCTCTTAACACATGTTCCTATCTTCTAGCAAGTGGTTGCACAATCATAAAACTTATCTTTCAGATTAGTTGAAGAAAAGAATTCTATAAATTTGTTGTAATCAAGAAATCAAATGGGGGAAGAGTTCATAAAATAATATAGTTCGGTATTTTAACAACAATTTCTTTGTTTGTAGTCTCATTTCTTAGTAGTCATTTCATTTCTAGCTCTTTACATTTTCAGTATTTTTTTTACAAGTTTCTTAGGATAGATTTGATTCAAGCATTCCATTTACAAGCTCTTAGATTAGATTTCATTCAAGCATTCTCTTTGTTTGTAGTTCCATTTCTTAGTAGTCATTTCATTTCTAGCTTTTTACATTTTCAGTATATCCTTTTACAAGTTTCTTAGGATAGATTTGATTTAAGCATTTCATTTACAAGCTCTTAGAATAGATTGGATTTTAACAATTTTCTTTCATGCATTGCCTTTCAATTATGTTTGTAGAAAAAAACATGTCATGGAAATGATTTATTCTCCCTATTGCATATAGCCATGGACACCGCCTTGGATTGACATTTATAGTTAAATGATGAGGATTACAACGATACTCATCACTTGTGTCAAACAATCTCTCCTATCATGGAGTACTTACAAACACATTACAAAAGCAACCTAAAAGCTTCAATTCCCTTTTTCAAAGACACTCTTATTTACTTTTATTGCTCAAACAAAAAATAAATTTCATGCAGCATAGAAAACACATTAATTTCAAGTAAATAAGAAGAAGAAGAAATCCCCATGCTTGTTATCGCTTATCCCAATTAATGATGGTAGTGCAACTTTCCCAATAGTAATTCAGTAACTCCCTTTCTCACTCTCGTTGATAGCACACTACTCTTAGATATTTAAACAACTCTTCCTCACAAAATCTTACTCTTCTTTCACTCATAAAATAGAGGATTGTGACTGGTAAAACTTGGAAATGGTAAACAACTAAGGACGTATGCTCTTGGTATGATACATCCCTCTCTATAGAAATAGTGGTCAGACAAGAATACAAAAATGTGTCTGATTATGAAAGAAAATAATGATCACTCCAAAATTGTGAGAATGAAAATGAGAATAATCATAAGATAATGCATTGCAAGAGAGTTGAGGTGACTATTTATAGAGCAACCAACCTCCAAAATTCCTATAGTTTTGGCATGTGGATTGAAACCACTTCCTTGCAACATGATTTAGCTTGAAGGTGGCGATAGGTTAAGCTTGTACTCAACAAAAGACATAATGAATTGACTTGTCTATTGACAACATTCACAAGAAAAATTCAAACTGCAGATGGGAAATTTGTATTTCTCTCCAAAATCGTCATCTACAGGAAAGTGAAATAGAGGTGGCACCAAACTGGTAAAATGGAGCGATTTCCAGGTGAAAGGAATTTGTCAATGATATACTATTAACACTTAACCAGATTCAACTTGTTGAGTTAAAGTTCTGCAAAAATAATTACATTGGACCTAGTCCATATATCAACCCAGTCAAATCCAATATATTTCAAACATATTGCTTTGTCTTACTCATGCGTATTCTATAGCTGGTAATGCGTGATTATTTCTCAGAGTCGTGTATGATCCAAAGTCGAGTTTCATAATAATAATCAATATCGGCATATTTAAGCCGAGGATTTAAATATGTCTAAAGAATCCTTCCTAAGTGGAATACATCTCTTCCTTTGGCAACAACTTCTTGCATTTGACTAAGTCAAGAATGCTATTACATTGGAATCCTACATTGCCATACAAATAATTCAGCTTGACAATATATATGCTTTATTTAGTATATACACGCCTTATATCAAAGGTAAATATGTGTTCCACATATTCCAATGCTATGAACATCATGTGCTATGAAAATAAAGGTCAACGCTCTATTATATATTCACGTTTCCTATTTTTAATTATCATTTACATAAATATGTGTGTGTGTGTGTGTGTGTGTGTGTTTATATATAAGTACTCATATATATATGTCCACAAATAGCTTTAACGCTATTACATATATATATTTAAATATATATACTATATTTATATATTCCATGATAATCAAATATGTTTATATTTGATGTCCAAATGAATTCAAATGTGTAAGCATTCTCATGAAAATGACAACCCTATTGACTTATATATATTTATATATATACTTTTTTACATAATATAAACTCATTCCATCGGATGTATAGCTCTCATTGTCATATTCCATAAATAATGATACATGTATATGTTCATACACATATACTTATATATGTACACTTCTCTGATAAGCATTAACGCTTGAAAGTGTATATATACAAGCATATTCATTATATGGTAATATGATAGTCAAGTAATCCATTCGATATCGAATGATTATGACCTAGTGTCTATACCCATATATATATACAAGCATAGTTGTTTCCTCATGTATGTACCTCGGTGAGTATTTCTACTCACATATATGTGTATCTGATAATGCTCTCATACATGGGTCTATGCATATGTATTTATATATATATATATATGCCCATAGACATGCTACGCTTTACGTTCATATGAAATGATGTAAAGGTGACCATTCATAAAACCCAAAGACTCAACCCAAGCACAATCAACATATTGTCTTAAGGAAGAACTCAAAGCTCAAAAGGATAAACATCACCCAAACATGCATTCAAAGTAAACAAGACCTTTACTAATGCAAATATATCGACTAACCTGATGACTTACCTATTACCCACAAACTGACTCAACTCAATCATTCTAATGTGGTGTGTGTTTATGCTTAGATAGTTACATTTATCGATTACCCGACCAAGATCTTCTCCCAAGTGATACTTCCCCTCCACCTGGAGAATGAACATTTACCTGAAACCACTAGCACATGCCTTGGCATTCAATTGTTCACAACAATAATCAACATATATAAACATCCTCAAAGTTAGAATAACAATAATTCAATAACCATCTATTCACATATATGTAGTATTTCACCATGAATAACATCAATTGAGATAACATCAAATGAAACAAAATCAAATGAGATAACATTCATATTGATAAAAAGGTACAAGCATCATTAATTCATCTCCATAATTCATATTACATTCACATTTACCATGTGTATTAATAGTAAATAGTAACTACACAATTTGGGGTGTAACAAGGAAAATGGGAAAGTCAATTGAAAAGAAATATCAATGGGGCATGATAAAAATCTCAATAAGGATATGTTGCTATTTTGGTATCCTCTTTCTACTGAAATCATGTGGGTCATTTGGAAGGCAAGAAATGAGGACACGTTCAATGGGAGTCAAAGGACACTTATTGAGTTAATAAAATGACTCGCACCTTTCAATGTTGCAATGCATATAATTACCTCAATGGAAATAGCTGAAAGCAAGTTCTTGACATTATCAAGGGATGGGATAGTACTCATCAATCAAAATGAGATCAAATAGGGCCATTCTTGGCAACATGGCCAACCAAACCTATCAGTGTTCATGAAAGCACTAAATATGTTCAAAATGAGTTTAATGACAAAGATGTTGTAGCAAAGAGGACCCAAATGGATAAAGTTCCCAAATTGCACTCTAATGAAATCCAAGAGATCGAGGACGTATTTTCAAATGATAAAATGGAGGCCATTGAAACTCTTGTGAATTGGGGTAATTTAGAATCCTGTAGTGAAAGCAAGAACTTGGGGAATGAACCCTGAGGATGATCTATACTTGTTGCCTATTACTAATCATTTTCTAATCTATATGTTAATTTTGTATAGTAGTTACTCAATCCACCATAAAGCCTTATACTCCTACAGTACATAGGAATGTATACTACTGTTAAGCATATGATTCTACAAGTTTGTAAAGTGAACCATACATGCAACACCTAGATTGATTAATACATTACACCTATACAATATACATTGTAGGTACTATTTTTGGCTTTCTTGGGTGTTCACAAGTTGTATCTTGATGCGTTTACTCTATTATTAATACAAAAAAATGATTTATTAGATGAGCGTTTTCATATTATTGTATAAAGGAAAATGGGAAATTCTTGGTTTTGAATAATTTTGGGTTAAATATTTACACTAAAATTTATAAACCCTAAAATAATTTTGGTTAGGACATTCCACCAACATTATGCCTAGATGTATTTAGTAGAATGGGTACCCCTTAGTCCTTGGCTCCTACCTAGAGGAGGTTGATTATTTATGTACTTAATTCCTATGAATTGAGTGCTAAATCATGCCCTAAATGAATTTACCATAATGGATACCACTCGATCCTTGGCTCTTAACTAGAGGAGGATAATTTTTCATGCACCTAATGGCCTATGAGTTAAGGCAAAAATCATTCCCCAAATGAATTTTGGTGAAATGAATGCCCCCAATCCCTAAATTTTAACTAAAAGAAGTTGATTATTGGTACAACAAATACCAAGGCCACTAAAAATTTATTAGAATATGTATCCTCTGAGTAAAAAATCTCAAAATTTTAAAATGAAAAAGTTTACTTATTGGATTACCAAACTTCTCTCACTAGTAGGTAAATTTTAAATTTTCTCTAAAGTTCTCGCAAGTATGCATATGCTTTACTCTTCTCATTGGGTCCTCTCCAATGTGTCATATCACAAGATTGATATATAAATTTGTAGCACTTTATATGGGCCAATTCAAACTACACTAAAGAGTTTTAAATTGTGTTTCTTGAAACATATGTTACCCACCTAGAGATTTTAATGGGCTAAGCCTGATTGATGTCAATCGCAAGGTATTACCTTATGCACTAAGTGGATTATCAAAGCTTGTGATGCCAATGAAGGTTAGAAAAATTTATTGAAAAATTGTGGTGCTTTTAGTTTACCATATGGGTGACTCACCTAGAATGGCCTTAGTTTCCATTCCCTTGTAATTTCTTATTTGTATTAACATTAATGAAACTTTTAGTGCAAAAAACATTAAGAAGGCATGGGAAACTATTAAGCCTTGGCTACTTTGGAATGGGAATGGATTTTGTGATGATTTATCCATTAACCAACAATCTGTATAGTGGTCTCCCATAATTTTGTTTCAAGGTAAGTTGTTGACAATTACTCATTAGATGCATTCCTTGAAGTTCTATAGAAAGATAATTAATTACATACAGGATCTCTTCTCCAAGGCTAGTTCCACTTGACTCTCTTGGTCTTAGACCAAAGCTAAGTTTCATTTAATACATGTAGACCAAAAATCCTTCTAAATAATTATCGAGGTTGTGCCTTCTCAAAATTTGCACAAAATATATGTGTTCCACTAAGCCTTGGTAGAAGGATCATAAATGGTATGTTGATATACTCCTTTTCATAATTAAACTCATATGAAAGAATTTAAGTGGATTTTATTTTAGCTTCCAATGATTCAAAAATTGAATATTAGGTAGTCTCTTTGGTTCTTTAGTTTTATTTGGGTTAAGTATTTTCAAATAATGTGGAAAGTTGTTGTGGAGCACCAAGTTGTTCATTTTTACTAACATTTTCTTTACCAAGGCCTTTTTATTGGCATTCAATTGATACATATTGGCTTATCTAACCCAAGATATCTATTTTGTGGGCAATGATAAACTCTTCGACATATTTCTTAGTTTGGTGTTTTCTGGGAAAAGTGTTTGATAATGGGTCCACAATTTTTTTTGTCCTTCAAGATTTGAACCCTTTACTAGGCATAATGTTCTTAGTGATGGAGCCAAGTTTTCTATAAAGTTCTCCTAGCCATGACATGCTTTGAGATTGGATTTTTTTTAATATATGAAAAGATAGAAATTCTATTATTTTTGCTCATGATGTTATGGATACTCTACTCACACCAAATTGTTGGTGATTTCTAATGTATGCATGTAGATTCAAGTTCAAGCTAGGAGAGTGGCCTTGGAGGTCCAACAATTTTAAACCCTTCTTGATCTTTGGGGAAATGCCCCTTAAATCGTGGCCAAGATTTTTCCTTCACCATTTTCATGTTAGATCCCCCCATTTGGACTAATGAAATATTCATTCTAAATCCTCTACTTGTCACCTGTAAAACCATTGGAAATTTTATATTCCTTTGTTTCCATTGCTAACTAGGCAACACTTTGGTTGGACCTTGTCACTACCTTCACTAGTTGACCACCGAGGTAGCTAGTCCCTACCTCTATTCCACTCTCTCACATATTCTCAATGACATGGATGTTCCCCTCCAAATCAAGGTAAACTCCTTTGATTATCATTGATTCTATTTTTATAAAAGACTATACATGACTATCTATAGGAGGATCTAAAGAAAATAAGTTGATATTCTCACTAGTTAAGAACCTATAAAAGAAGGCAAGAAACTTGCATATCTCACGAGGATAACTTTGATGAATAAGATTCCATTGCTACACTCCCTACCCCTTCCAACCACCAATATTTAAAATTATCTTTCTATTTTTTAACTCTATTGAACTTACGACTATTTCTTCTATGAAATTATAACCTTGTTTTGTGTGATTGTTACTTTTTTAGGCCACATGGTTTCTCTTATTATGCCGAAGGCATTTCCTTATTTGAGCTTCACGAGCTCATTTTTCCTACAAACGGTTCAAAAGCAACGAGAAACCCTAGTTGATAGTGAAAGAAATCTCTGTCGTCCATTTTTTGCCATTTTTTGATTGTTTTTCATCGTTTTTTCTGCTTTCCTCGCTACTACTTTTTTATCGGCTGTTTTTTGCCATTTTTTTGCTTTCCCCGCTGCTATTGGTTTCTGCTCCTCCAAACTCTTCCTCGTTGGTATTTTTGGCAAGCTGCAGTTTGAAAATAAGGTTTTGGAAAGGGTTTTAACATTACGAAATCCTTTACACTATTTTTCCCTTCATTTTTTTATCGTCACCAGTTTTGTCGTTACCGACTGCCACATAGGGTTTCGTAATATTTTGCCTGCAAACTTTGCACTTTTTTCTCGTCCACCATGCGATATAAACTAAATAATAGTGAATTGGCCGTACGAAATTCGAAAAGTAAATTTATCTTTTTTATTATGTAATTGATATAGTTTAGTTATTAATATTATATTTTATTTATTTTTAATTATTTAAAAACAATATTTATAAAAAATATTTATTTTTTGTTAATTAGAAATATGTGAAAATGTGAAAAGTTAAATTATTATTTATATTTCTATTTTATTAACAATGTTTAGAGATAAAAATTTAAATTAGAAAATTAATTAATTTTTTAAAAACTTTTAGAATTTTTATTTATTCATATTTCAATTCTAATAAATTGGAAAATTAGTTTTACTTTAATTTAAATATTTATTAAATTAATAAGTTTATTATTTTTAAAATTTATTTTTAATTAATATTTGGATTTTCATATATTTTGACTTTGCATTTAATTTACTCTATTTAGATTTAATTTTTAAATTAATTTTAATTATTTATCTTTTTTACGAAATTACAAATATTAATTTAATTTAAAATTATTTGTCATATTAAAATTTGAATTATTGCAGAATAATTATTTTCTTAATTTTAATTTATATAATAAAATAAATTTTTAACTTAAAATCTAAATTAAAAGTTAGATAGAGAGAGAGAGAGAGCGAGAAACTAACATTTGATTAGATAGTCACATAGAAAGAGTCTCATAGAGAGATAAAGAGAAATAGGAGACACAGATATATTAGAAACTAACATTTGATTAGATGGCCTGTGTCTATGTATGGATCCATTTCAGCCTACAATCACAACATAGAAATTAGAATAATACAAATTATAAACATCACTATTTTTTGGCATATAGAAGCTAATCAATGTGCTCCAAAGCTTTTTTTTGCTTCTTGAGAGAGAATGAATCAACATGAAAGAATGCTCTAAAATATATGCCAAAAAAATGTCCAAATGCATCGACTTAACATTATGGCCAAAAATGCATGACAAATGGTGGTAATCGAGAAGATTGAGAAAATGACAACATGTGCAAAAATGGTAGCTTTCGAACAAGGTATATTTAATACAATAGTTAATACATAAATAATAAATATAATAAAATAATATAATATTGTTATAAATATAATAATATAATAATAAATACATAAAATAATGACATAAATAACAAATATTTAATTAGTTTTAAATATACAATAAATAATTTGATTTTTAATATATAATGTTATATTATATAACAATATAATAGTTAATACATAAATAATAAATATAATATAAAATATAATAATGACATAAATATAATAACATAATAATATAATAATAAATACATCAAATAATGACATAAATAATAAATATTTATATAATAATATAATAGTTAATACATGAAATTTTAAAAAATATATATAATAATATTATTCTATAATAAAAATAAATAAAAAATTAATAATACTATTAAAATCATTTTCTGAATGACCTATCAATTGATCTCATATACTACACAAATGTGTGCAAAAAATAAACCAATTTTTTCCTAATCGACTTTCCACACCTTTTCAACGTACCCATTGCACAAGATGACATAACTAGTTTCTTACTTTTACCAGTTTAATTTATTCGATTCCACGGTCGTGTAGAGGACTGGCGTTCTGGAGGGCTCGAAGTTGATGCTTTTGGGGCCTTTTTCTGGAAGCAGCATGGGTTTTGGGAGGTTGTGGCAAAAACGACAAGAGTTTGTAGAAGTGCTGGGTCAGGCACAAGGGCTGAGTAGAAAGGTGAGACTCTGTGGGCCCAGGGCATCTTTTTTGAACATGAGGCAACAACGCTTCTTCGAAAGGCATCATAGTAGTAGGAACATGTGTGCCCCACCTCTGTCTCCTTTTTGTCCAGCTTCAAAACAAAAAAATTGTTACACCAAGAACAAACATATATAAAACAAAAGGGGTAGCCTTTTCCCAATTTCACATGACAATCTTAAAGGTTCTAATGAATGAGCACTCTAAAAATGAGGTTGGTATGATAGCCTCAGGGGTAACGAACATGGGTGTCCAGTCAACTGATGTTATTAGCATACCAAAACAATCTGAAATATTGGGGGAATCAAACAAAGTTACTTTGTCAACAAAGGATAACATCATTCCAAGGCAAATATTAATAAGTGAGGTAGTGGAAGGCAACACTGTAGCTATTGAAGCTTTCAAAACCATAAATGGTGGTACAATGCCCCAGGGGGCTATGTCCAAATTTTTGGATCTGGGGAGTTCTCTAATCCCTTTTAAATCCCCAACACACCTCCCAGGGGAGCCCTCGGTTACAACCCTATTTCCCAACCCCAACTTCTCGGGGATAACAAATAACACTTGGGGAACATGTGTGATGGGCTATCCGCAAGATAGCAAGTCAAGTGCAGGGAAGGGGTGTGTGTATGTAAATGCAAAATAGTACAAGGGGATTTTAAAATGTAGGCAAACTTGAAAGGTAAAGTTTGCAAAGAGGGAAATTCATTGTAATTCTACCAAGGCTAGAGCATAAGTGCTTATCAAACATTGTTGAAACCCAACAAGAGAAAAAAGTGGAATCCAAAGGAAAAGAAAAAGTGCACCCATTTTCTCACCTAGTCTCAATCATGAACCATTACAAAGAGGTAAACATTTTAGCAGGCAAAATAGAAGGGGGTGAGAGTAAACCTTCTAAATCATATAATACCACCACAACACCGCTAATGTGGTCCTCTGATTTGTACACCAATGAGCTAATGGAGGTGAAAAAGAGGCTTCAATCATTAGAGGCAAGGGGGATTTATGAAGACACAAAAATGAAGGAGTTCATGGATGTTAATTGACAACTATCAAGGGAGAATAAATTTCTCAAAGAAGAAATAAGTAAACTTCAAATCTCCATGTCAAAAGGAGAGGAAGAATTGATTTTGATAAGTTAAGATTTAGTTCAAAGCGGTGCCATGGACAAAAACATATCAAAAGAGATAGATGAAAGCAACAACTCGTAGATAAAAGAGATACAATCAGTTTCAAACAACGTGAAGTTAAAAGAAAACCAACTAAAGGATCAATTAGAGGAGGCCAAAAATTGGGCTCAAGTAGTGAAAGGTCCTTTGGACACACAAAGGGACCTCATAGAAAAGAAAGTTCGAAGGCAGATAAGAGAAGAGAATGACATAAATTTCAGGGTTGTGAATGTCATTGTTAAAGGGCTAAAGGAGTTTGGTGAGAAAGAAACCACAAAAGAGCTAGCAAAGGATTTTTTTCAAGGACTAATTACAGTGGACGAGAGTCATTCATCAAGCAAAGAAAATTGGAAAATGGGTGAAAGATGGCAAGAGTAGGCATGTAAGAGTCACTTTAGCGAACATTGAAGATAAGAACAGGCTATTAAGGAACAAGAAGTTCCTTAAAGTTACTGAAATATACCTTGACGAGGACCTAACAATAGTACAACAAGAAGAAAGGCGTAAAGAATGGGAAAAAGTAAAGGCAACAATGAATGGAGGAAAATGGGCTTGGTTAAAAAATGGTAAAGCTCAAGTTAGTGACATAATTACACACCAAAAATAGGAACTCAAGGCCCCCCAGGATCAGTTGTCAATGGTAAGCTGGAATTGTAGAGGTTACTCATGGAGAAGATTACCTGGTTTAGGGCCCATCGCAGAAGGAAAGGACATCATCATTCTTACAAAGAGTCATGAGCACGATGGTTGTACGATCCCATATTTTTAAGGTTATAAAAAATCTTTCGTTTGGAATGAGAGAACGTATAGTGGCAAAGGACACGGTGGTGTGGTAGTCCTAATCAAAGAAACTTGGTGCAATAGTATTCAAATCGAGAAAGAAGACCCAAACAAACAATATGTATGGTTTAAAATAACAGAAAATCAAACTATCATAAGGGTGACAACTTGATATTTTGCTCCAAAAGGCTCCAAATCTTACAAGAAAAGGAACCTTGATTAGGAGGATCCTTTTGTTGTGCTAAAAAAGGACATTTCAGTCTATAATGACATGGGAGAGGTTATCTTAATAGGGAATTTTAATGCAGGGACAACAAACATACAAGCTCTCAACTTGAAAAACAAGGACATAGAGAAAGTTGATCTGTTATGGTTGGAGGAAGTGTACTAACATCTGTGGAAAAGGAACTCCCAATATAGTAAGCACATTGTCATAAATTACGGGGTTGAGTTGTTGGGGCTATGCAATTTATTCAACTTGGTCATTTGCTATGGTATGAGGGCATGGCCGAACTCGGGCAACATCACCTGCAAAACATACAATGGGAAAAGTGTGGTCGATTATGTCATTTGCTTGCATGTTTACACGTCAAAGATAAAGGAGCTAGTGATTGGAAAGTGCCCTTTGGAGTTGAAATCAGACCATAATCCATTTTTTGTAAATCTTGACACCCACATTGATAGGCACCAAGGGGGGCAGATTCATATCAAGAAAAAGAAACTGCCTCCACAAGGTCGAATCATCTTGAACCAAGACAATCAGGAAGTATTCAAGGATGCCCTCAAAAGGATTTTCAGGGATTATGAAAGGAAATCAACCAACATGGGACATCTCATTATAAACAAGAGCATGTTGATCCCCATTGGTTAAAGCTAAAATCAGAACCAACGAAGGTATGTCTAAGTGCTTTGGCAGTGACATAGGGGTCAATCAAGGTTGCCTGCTTTCCCCAATGTTATTTGGGCTCTACATTTACAAGTTGGAATAGTGGATAGAAAAAGTTGGTGGGGAAGGTATTCAGTTGGCCAATTATGTAATAAAAATGCTCTTGTATGCCGATGATCTCATTCTGATTGCTAAAACAACACATGAGCTAAGAAAACATTTGAAAGCTCTTAAATCCTTTTGTAAGGAGGTGGGGATGCAAGTGAACACTAGTAAAACTAAAATAATGATATTCTCTCTACAAAGGAAAAAGCAGCAAATTAGCTTTATCTTTGAAGAAAAACCACTGGAAATTGTGGATGAATACAAATACCTTGGGATGGAATTTCACTACAAGCTCAGTTGAGAAACTTGTAGAGCAAAAAAGAATCCAAGGGGGTTGGAAAGCTCTTTATTCTCTACAAAACAAGTGTAAAAATGTTGAATTATGGGATTGGAAAACGAAGAGAACTTTGTTTGGCTTACTTGTGACCCTGGTGGTTCTATATGGGTGTGAAATTTGGGGCAATAACATGTCAGATCAGAAATGAAGGCAAGTGGAAAGAATTCAAAAGCACCTAATTGTTAGCAGCCTTAAACTCAAAACTGCAATACCCTATGAGATCTTATTGGCAGAGACATGCATCTTCCCCTTGGAAGCTTCAGTGATGATTCAGTTACTAAGTTACATGCAGAAGGTCCAAAATATGGAGAACCATCGTTGGCCTAAGCTAATTGTAGAAAAAAAGTTGGATAGAAGAGATAATATATGGAAGAAACAAAACAAAAAAATGGATGGAAAAGTGGGGTGTGAATATGCAGGATTGTCCAAGTACAAATGAAGAAATAAAAAAATATGTGGAGCAAAAATTCAAAAATGCTATATGGACAAAACAACCAAAGCGAAAAAAAATTACTATATGAAAGAATTTAATCCTAAGGGGGACCATGAAGAAAAGGCCTATATAAGAGCAAATATTAAATGGAGAGCTAAGATGTTGATAACTCAACTTCGGACTAGCTCACATCGTCTTAGATGTGAAACAGGCAGATTGATGGTCCTTAAAGAAGAGTGGGGAAAAAAAAAATGTCATTTTTGCGACATGGGATTGGTGGAGACAGAATGGCACTTTGTTATGGAGTGCTCAACGCATAAAGATATTCAAGCCAGTTATGATGACACCTTACAAGTTGATAACTTAAATACCTTGTTTGAGGAGGAAAGATTGGTCAAATCGGCAAACTACATCATCAAAATTCACTATCGTAGGGCTGACCTCGAACGAAAATCTCAATATATTTAGGGCCTTTTCTTTTTGCTGCTGTTCTTCTGCTGTTCCTAGGTCCCTTAGGCTGCAGTGGCCTCATGGACATTATTAAAATATTTCATTTCATAACATGAACCTATACCACCCATAATTTTTCGATCACCGTTATACTACTATAAATTTAAATCCAAAATGAAATGTAATAAAATCCAAACGGGTCCCACCCACCAAAAAAATAAAATTAATGGAACTTAATTTAGGATAGGATTTTAGCGTTCCAAATAGGTGAGTGCAGCTTTTGTGAGATGAAGGGGCGGACGGTTTTTCATTTGAAGAGCAGTTCAAAAAATTTAGAATAAGCCTATGTGCTAGTGATTTGGTCATGGCCACCACTGTTTTAGCTTGTTGGGCGCATCTGTTCAAATGCTGCGGGCAAGATGGAACTCCTTACAAGCGACTGAAATTTCTGCCCAGAGTTCGGTGCCACAGAAAAGTAACAATCGCTCTATCATGCAATAATGACAATTCTAGTAAGTCTTATTTGCAATTTTTAGCTGAGACGCATATACTCTATAACTTGAACTTGATGCGTACACAATGAACATACACCAGCTTTTGATGGCAGTGAACTTTCCCATGCATACACCCAACGAAGTGTTCTGCGCTCGTATTGTGTTTTTCCCTGGAATTCGACATGTACAGACCAGTTTTGAATTGTTTGTGTGCACTGCTGCATTTGTCGGATACCATGTGAGTGGATGTCTTCTTAGGGTCACTTGTTTGGGCTTTCTGTTTATTCTCGGTTAATCTTGGTTGAGGTTCTGGGCCTCTTTTAATGAGTGAGTAAGCTCAGACCACAATTCTTTACATTTGTAAGTACAGGTCATGTTTGAATGTAGACCATTTGTTTTATACCATAACCTAACACATGTCCAATGGATTTATGAACCATTTTATCAGAGAGATGTCAATTTGGTTCATGCTCTTACAAGTATGCCCTGTGTCAATTACACCTCAGTCTCTTAGACAATGGTTTGGCTTCTTATTGGGATTACTGTTTTGTATTTTAAACCGGCGGTATATAGGGCTCAAATGCTGACCCATACTTTATTACGATGCCCAAGTTCAAAGCTCCCCACAGAGGACAGAGTCACCGGAGGTCAAGCAATCGGTGACCTGAAGATTATAACCCATCGCAGGAGGATTGCACCAGCCCTGCAAATGATAATGACCGTATGGACTCCCACCTCCGTACCTGACAAATATGTTTGTCCTACAAAGCTACTATGTTGATAAGTTTCATTTTCTCGATGTACTCTACCAGTAGGTGAGAATTGGAGGTACATGCAAGCAATAACAGAACTTATTGTTAACATACTTTCCCGGACATCCCTTTGATTACCCGACTCTTGGTACCCCTTTGATTACTTGAGTCTTTGCTCAATGGAAGAAGCCCGTAAGCGTGGAACAGCAACAATGTAAATCCTGGAAAGAGATTTCCTTTGTGTTTGAGAGGGGGCATCTCCCTGTTAACATGAAATATTTTCGTATTGTTTTTCTTCACTCAACACTTGGATTGGAGAGGGGAAATAGTTAACAAAACTGGTTAAAGACTGGACTAAATGATGTTAACTTGAACATGTCATTTGTTGACTTAGAGACACTCAAGAAATCGTTTTACTTCCTTTCCCAAGAAATGGTAAGCTAGAAAACACGGAGACAATGACAAGGAAACAAGACAATAATGAAATTGATCATTTTCTTCATCCTGTTAAATGTGGTTTCAGATATGATTCAACCTCGATTTTTCTGAAGAAGAGTGGACATGTTCGCAAGAAACAACAAGAAACTCACAATTTTCTTGAAGTTTCTCATAAGCCTGGACTGAGAAAGAGAAAGAGATTCTCTCTCAACACCCCTGCCGGGTAAAACAGTGTACTAAGGGTATAATGCACACTACACTCTGAAAATCTCATACAACCAACAAATTAAGCTAACAGTCAAAACACGTGGAATCTATTTCCAGCATGAGAAACCAAATTTTATTACAGTTTACAAAGGATAAACAAGTAAAAATCAATGAAAAGTGTAGCTCATTTCTGAAGAAAATTACGTGCAAAATTTCACAAAAATTACATATCACCTCATGCATCATTTGCCATTTGCTAAAATCAGAGATAAATAATAGAATTACAAGATCTCCACACTATGAAGAATAATTGCAACCCCTAAAATAGGGTCAGAAGCCATTCATTATGATTTCTTTTATACATTCCCAAGAATGCTAGTTACACAACCATTTCTGTAACTAATTTCTAAACCAGTCTTGTACAAAGTGACACTTGTGCATTTCCACATGATAGCCTTGTACAC
Source organism: Sequoiadendron giganteum (assembly GCA_007115665.2). Classification (NCBI taxonomy): domain Eukaryota; kingdom Viridiplantae; phylum Streptophyta; class Pinopsida; order Cupressales; family Cupressaceae; genus Sequoiadendron; species Sequoiadendron giganteum. Next base: position 229,516,784 of record CM021109.1, on the reverse strand, counting down.
ATCTTTTTACATGTCATGTAATCATCTGTTTTAAAAATTATGACGACGTTATTGATCAGTGGCTTTGGTTAGAATTTAGATGCATGGCTTCTTTACTTGCGACTTATTTATTATGTATCACAAAGTCTTTTACTCGCATACAAGTCTTGGGTACTGATGAATAATTCAATGACATATTGAAAGGAAAATGCCATTATTAATTTTTTCAAACCTTTAAATAGGTCCCCTTCTTACACTGTATATACCTAAGATATTTTTGTCACGATGTATATCTCATCTCACAAGTCCTTTAGTCACATTATGTGAAGCATATGCTGACGATAAAGAACACACCCAACTTGCACTCCCCCAAACTAAAATATGGGAATGACAATGGTGCCTTGATAATGTATTCTTAGTCAAAATGGTGACTTTGTAAGACGTTGCCTGTGTGCTAGGGGAGACAAGAAATGGGGACAAGTCTCATTGACCTATTTTGGTCTTATTGTATATTTATATGTGCTCTTTCCTTTTCTCCTTTTTGAAACGGTTCTAGTTGCTATCTTTGAATCTTCAATTTGACGCTAATTGATAGGTAATGGGTAAATAGATTCTGTTTTCGGATGCTTGCAATACTATGTATGGCACATTTTTTCATGGCATATCTTTTACACTGTAAGTTTGAAACTTGTCTCATAATGCATTCTGTATGCATGTTTCTATCAATGAAGTTATTTAGTACATTGTTGCCTCCTAATAGATCTCTTGCTTGTGGATCGCAGATCAAGCATTTTCCAATGGAACTTCTCTTGGGAGAAGAATGCTTCTTTTGACAGCTTGCTTACCAGTCATGATAATAGAGAATGATGTTAATCTTTTCAGATCAAATAACAGATCAAGCTTACATGCAGTGGAGTAAGTAAAATTCTAGTAGAGATATAGTGGAGGTGCCATTGTTTTCTTTCTTTCCTCACTTCTTAATATCTTATCAATCAAGATGAGTTACAAATTTTCGATTGTTCTCTTTCACTTAGAATGCTTCCCCCTATTCAAGGTAGTCTATCTCCATATGAAGAAAGAGAGGAAGGAAGATATTCTTTAGTGTCCATGGTCCACAAATGGTCAAAGTAGGTCAATGGGATTCACTGAATTTTTTTTGAATATTAAATTTTTCTATGTTTGTAATGCTTGTCAACTAAGATTTCTTTCAAGAAGAAATAAGAGACGAGAGGTTGATTTTAATATAGGTAGATATGAGTTGAAGGAATTGTTGAAATGCTGATTTTAAGTTTTAATTGAAGTTGATTGCTTATCATGAACAACACAAGACACTTTGATATATCACAATAGTTTTGTATGCTTGTGTGATTGGGAATTTTGTTTAAGCTAGTTCCTACTTAATATGATGTGTAGCTTGTAAAATAGATTGTAACATACCCAATGTTTACCCAACAGTTTTCACCTAAGTTTTAACTCAGAAGTGAATAACACAAGTTTCAAAAAAAGGGAAATGAAAATTTTCCTTTTCAATAACAAAATTGCACATTGCATAAATAATTTCCACATATCATTGCATAAATGAAATAACATTACATAATTCCAAGTAGATGTAACTCATCTTTTCAAATGCAAATTACAATTGATTCATGATCATGTTCATATACAAATTCACAACTTACAAGAGTTCAGTGGTCAAATTGTCCTCATTTGGATCACACTTCTTCTGTTCCACAAGCCTCGGCTGTCGATTGCAAGACGGAGACCATCACCCAAGTGCTTTTCCTCCAACTATGGACTTAAGTGGTCCCTTGCACATCTTCCTAACTGAAAGTGGCCCTACCCTTCAATGAAGAGTTTGGTATGGAAACCTCAAATAATGCACATTTGAGTATTTGGTGTTGTGTCCTACATAACTAGCACGAGCATACAACTATGGATCTACTCCAACTATGCATGACACTACTGACTAGCTATGCAAACTTGGATCACAGTGAACCAACAAAGTGTAAGCAACGACTTTTACATCTACTCTAGCCAAAGTTTTCATATTTATAATAAATCCACTTTCTATGAAGCAGTGTTGTATGTTCACCCACCCTTACTCAACTTGGAAACTCTACTGACCTGTAGTGAACTCTTCTCTTGGTTTTCCCCCAAGATTAACAATCATAAACCAGATTTCATTCAAAAGTGATGACACACTAACATTGATTTCATAGACCAAATAGGTTTGACACATTCTCTTGAACACCCTGTTACATACTTGTAACAAACTAGGATTGGCTATTGCCTCTTATTCAAGTCCTTAGTTTTTATCATGAAAGTAAATACTCTCTTACTTAATACACAATTAGTTAATGCTGACGACTCCATTTCATTGACTAGACACACCTGGTCTCAATCTAAAGCATTGCCAATATGTCGATATGTATAATAATCTGGTAGTAAACTTGATTTGAAGATTACTTCTTGATATTGTTTTATGCCTAGTATGGCTCCGTCCTAGGATGCCATAACCAATCTGGTTATTCTTGACATTAAATATCGTATTTATGTTCATAGTAATATCCAATAATAAGCTGGCATAATAAGCTATTTAACTTCTAATAATTCAACTAAGAACCTTTTGACTAATCTCCAATTTCCTCATGGTTCTTTCCAAGTTATTCTTTGCATCATTTATATAAGGTACCTACGTTTGTATGTACATAGACAATCATATATCTTTTCCTTCAATATGGCACATATATTCACATATTTGAATGTATGATAAGTTCATATCCAATTTGGAGAACTTTTTCTACTTGAGAGGAGTCTGTGCTTTTGCACCTTAAAATCTCCTTGCATTATGGCTTTGGTTTGCCAATATAGCCTTTTGGTAAAAAAATAAGATAATATCATTCAAAGATAGTGAGGACGTATTTACTTATAATACATGTTCTGACTCTCTTGTTGAAAAATGATATAAACTCTTATTCAAGTGTATACCCTAACCCTAGGGAATAAACTAATCTCCCACTTTCAAGGGTTATAAGCAAACAAGAACGTAAGTTCTCCACCCATGGTTAAACTACCAAATAAAGATATTCATAAAATAACATCATTCCCTAGATAGTAATGGCATAATACTTCTATTAGGATTTCAATCCCTTTCATTGAAAAGCAACATAACTCATATAGATAATACAAATACAATCCTGTATTGCTAGGATATTAAGTTATTAACCTATTAACCTATTACCCTATTTAGCTTCTATTTGCTATGTTAATCAAGCAATATAATCAAGATATCTGCTTATCACACTATTTAGATTCCTTAATCCAGCTTATATAAAATCCAGCTAAATGCACAAGCTCTCATAAACTATCCAATAACAATAGTATGCACACAATGATAGCACAAACACTTTCAAACCAAATTCAAACTTAGTTTCAGAATTTAAAAGAGAAAGAGAAGTAGATATTTCAAGCATGCTTGGTATAAAATAGCTCCCAACGAGTATCTCGCAACTCCTTGCTCAATGCACAATGGCTTTGCCTGCGGCCTCCTCTATTCTCAACTCTCTTTGCTGCTATTGCTTCAAATGATATCAACAGCTAACCAACTCAGCCCTTTCCTCATACAAAAACAAATACTCTATGCTCTTCAAACTCACAAATATGCTGCTCTCAATCTCACAAATATGCTGGTCTCAATCTCACAAATATGAAAAATGAATTCAGAATGAATACCTGAAATAGAGAGCTGCTGCTCTTCTTATATAATACAAATGGAGAGATTGACTGCTAAAAGAAAGTTGATATTATTGCCACCTCTCTTATTTTCTGCCAGCGGGTTGTAGCTGTGCATTTTTCAGTTGCATATGCAAATAAAAAACCAACTCTACTTCCTCGCAAATCGATTTGGCATGCTGGGTGCAGCTTTTCCATTTGCTGGCACCTTCTTAACAGTAGGAAAAAGTCGTGTATATTGGCACGTAAAAGTTCCAAACACAATCAACTTTTACCTCTTGCTCAATCGCCCAAGTTTGTGGTTTCAAAATAGATTATTCCACATGCTTTTTACCTGGTCAAAGCTTCCTATCATATGCTGCGCATGGTTTTTAAAACTCTATTTACACTTTACTTCCTTCATAGTATTCATGCCTTCTATTTCTTTGCCAAGTGCGCGCCTATGTTGGGCAGCTTTATTGTTTATAACAACCACTATAAATGGTTTCCAAACTTGCCTATGTGCAGCATTTACCTATCTCCTTAATGCATGGTATCTTTGCCATGAAATATGGCTTCCAACACATATTTTATAAAGACAATAATATGCATATAATATCATTCATGTATTTATATATTTATATATATATATACTAATATGTTCTTTATTATATTATATATATATATATACATATATTCATATATCTATTTTAATCAATTTAATCTACATATATTAATATATATATTACCATCATTTACACATAACAATATATCTATATATTAATATGTATATATATGTATGCAATACATATATATATATATATGTATATGTATATATATATGCGAATGTTCGCATATGTATTATGTATCTATGTATGGGTATATGTAGACATTACTATCTACATACGCTCATACCTACATACGTACATATGTATGTGCCATTGCATATATACATACATATATATTCAATATATATATATATATATACGTACCCATATATGTATATGTATTCAATAGGCAATATATATCTCTTGCTCATCACAAGGGTTTTAACACTTTTACTCAAATTAACTAAACGATCAAAACAATCAAGGCAACCATCCTACTATCTAACAACCATAAAGTTATCAACTTAGTTTAACACATACCAACATCGAACTTAAACTGACTCAACAAGGTTACCCTATCTGATGCAGTGTGTGTGTGCATCTACTCAGATAGACATACCAATGGTTTCCATACCAAACTCCTCTCCTAGTTGATACTCTCCCTCCTCCTCTGGAGGGTTTGAACCTTAATTGCATCCAACTTAGTGCAACCTGTACATAGTTAGTCAATACATATAATTCATATTCATCGTATATTATAAGCATCATTAAAGCATTTAAAGAGTAATTCATCATAATGCATATTCATACATTTCATTCATCCATTGAACATATTAAAGTCAAAATCTTGAATTAAAAACATATTACTTGTAAAAGTTAAAGTAATTTGGTAACTTAGAAATGGGGTGTAACATAGATCTTATTGTTGCAAAAAGAAATTAACTTATTGTGGGTTGGGGGATGAGTGTGAAGTTCAAAGGCAACACATATATGATTTGTTCAAGACTGATACAAAGAAAAGTATATCCACAAGAAGTTTTAGCAGCTACTATCATTAATAAGTTATAGCATGTGGACTATGTAATGTAACATTAGTGAACAATATCGAGAGAACAAAACACTCAATAAACATATTGTAGTTTAGAATCATTACATTACATAAAGAACACAATCGAGATAAAAGAGTCCAATGCATCCAAATCATACACACCATACTTTGTCCTGCAAGTGTGATGGTTGGGAAAAAATGTCATTGGTAAACATTGTTCAACAAAATTTTGATTTGGGCCCAGGATGGTGCCGAGAGGATAGACACACTTAGAAAGCTCAATGTGCCATGGCAGAAGTGTTTATTGAATGAGAAAAGCCGAGAACCATATCAGAGTGCAAGAAACTAAGATAAAGATGAATACCAAAACAGCTAGATATTGTGATGGGAATTGTAATATGCAAATTTTAATCAAGCAAACTTCTATACAAGATTTGAGAGATTGAATATATGAATGCCTAAGCTATCCTTTTGTTCTACCACTAATTGATTGACTTCTTTTTCTTCAAAGAATGGTAGTGTACATTAATATACATGTAGGAGGGTGATTACCTTTATTAAAAATTGCTCTATTTCTTCATTTATCAACCATATACAATACCTAGGATTTAAGATTAATCATCTTCCTTGATAAATATTAGCCTATAACATGAAGATGACATAGTGTTGATGCTAGTCTTATGTGTTCCGGAAGGCATGCTTGCACTGCAAGGGGAGTTGGACTATATGATGGTGACATCATTGGGCAAGCTCTAGGAATCTTAAAAAGAGATGGCAAATTGGTCCCAATTCCTTTTCTAGGAACAACTCTTCATTGCTACTTTTCTATATACAGAAAGTTTGATAATGTTAATTCTATGCCCTACCTTAAAAGATCATACTATTCATTGGCTTTCAATCTTGTCTCTCTTCTTCCCTTTGGTGTATTGGAGCTAAATCCATTTCAAATTTCTGTGCTTTGTTGGAAGCATCTTCCTTTTGCTTCCTTGTGTATTCTATCTAATCTTTTGTGTTTTTAATTATCCTTTAGCCTTACATGTTTTTGATTCACCTTAATCTACTATTTCAACTTCAAAATTACTATAGTCAATTCGAAGCTATTGTCATCTTCTTGAATTGCATCATTATTGCTAATTTAACATATTGGTTTGATTTTTGATGCTAATCAAAATGCTCACTCCTCTTACTATCTACCACCATAGGCACAACATAGTACAATTTGGAATTTAGTTTTAGATAGCTAGTTAGTTCACAACCCCTTGGCTTATTTCATCCCTCATGTGCTTACCCATCACTTTGTTACTCTATAAAGTGGATTGATGAACACTATGGAAAAATTGAATGTTGTTGAGATAGCCTTGAAGTTGTTCCTACCTTTTGCATTTGGCATTCAAGTAAGATTTCTTGACTATACACATAAACTTTAGCTTCAACCTTTCCTCGTGCCATGGCTTTGTTCCTTATCTAAACTTCAGGCTTCTTATACAACTGAGATAGTTGTAGGTACAAGTTTGCCCATTTGTTTGGCTTTCTCTTCTGCTATGAAACAAACTAAAGTAGCAAGTACTTTTTGTTGCTCGATAAGGTTATTTCCTACTATTGGGATAGTCCTTGAGGGTTGTACCCTTGACGATTCCTTTGCATGGTCTAATAATTAGTCTTTTATCCATTAATCTCAAATTGACACACTTAATACCTCTGTACTCATGCCAATGATCTAGTTCAATTTCTCCCTTTGGCTTTAGAACAACATGCTTAAGCGTATAGTGATCAAATTGAATATGCTTGGGCATGGCATGCTCCCTCGGTTCAATATCCATGTCAAGTGACTAGGAATAATTTGTGATGTCGTCCTCTAGGTGATTGGTGAGCACCTCTTGGATGTGCTAGGCCTTAGTGTTTGGCATGTGCTCCATAGACTTGAGAGTCTTAATCCATGAGAGGGAGGGCAAGGAGGTGGAGTCTTCTCTATGGTGGTTATCAAAGAGCTAGAGTGTATAATATTAGGAACAAAAACAACAAAAGGGTTATTTCTAGAGGAGCATGATTTCTAGAGGGCATGTGGTCTTTACTTGCAACAAGTGCTTCCATCATTGTCCTTATAGTTATCCACCTAGCCCTCCTCATCGTTAACTACATCTGTACTTTCACTATTGTGCTCTCTCTTACCTTGTTAATGTTCTTCAATTCTCTCCTTTAGGTTCATTGTTGAGGTTGGTAGTATTTTAATCCTTTTGTTCTATATACAAAAGTGGAAACATTTGGTCAGATTCTCCCCATCTTGAAGGTTTCACTTCTTTGGTAGCTCTACCATGACTAGACCCTTATCCTCTATTCCCCTTCCCTCAATTAGAAGATGAAGAATATGTGCAAGATCTACAAGATCATAAGACATTTGTAGCGGATGACCCTTCACCACAAACCTAGACTTACTTGTGCTTGCATCAAAATACTTGAAATTTTTATAATGATATCTATGGAAACCATTGTTTTTATCAAATACTGATATATTGATATCAACAAGACATGTTGTGCTTGTGCCTTAGTTTCTCAATTGGAGAGCAGCCTTGTTTTGGTGCCACCAATATTCATCAATGCTTCTCTAGGAAGATACCATTGCATATCCTTTGTTAATGCCTTTTTCTTTGGTTGGTCTATTAGTGGCGGGTAGAGGTAGCAATATCATTGCTTTTATTTGTGGATGTTGGATTTTTGCAATGTTAACCTATACTTTTCGTAATCTTTCCATAGCTTCTCTAATCACTGGTTAGAACACCAAAGAAGAAATAATTCTAAAGCAATCAAAGCATAAAGTCAATCTGTTGCACCAGATCATCAAGCAAAGAACTCATAATAGTCATATGAACCATTAGGGAGGTAGAGTTGGGGAGGTCGGGGGAGTTGGGGAGGTGAGGGGGAGCAAGGGGTTATGGGTCAAAATCACCAAAAATAATTCCACAGGAAATGTTGAAGCAAAAGCACACAAGAAAAAACACAAATCAACCTTGAAAGTAGAAAAATGACAAATTCAGTTTGCAAAGATAAGCCAACTCACTAGAACTCAAAAATTGGGGACAAAACCATTTAGAAGTTTTGGGGCTATTATTATTCCGTTCATAGCCATTCAAAATATTTGAGTCTACCAAATTTAGTACATAGAAAACCCTTTCAACCGTTTCATTGATCCTCTTGCTGGAGCAACTTGATCAACTCCTCATAGGATAGGTCACTAGTCTTTTGAGAATACCATAGTTAAAAACTTAGGCTCAGCAAAAATTTGGTAGGCTGAAAATTTGACTTGGCCTTGGGAATTAGTAAAAGCTTGATAGATTTTCTTAATGTCAAAATTATTGAAATGAGAGTGAAAAAAATGAGATTGCTCTCAAATTAAAATTCAGTCATTCACATTACACAAAAAACTATTACATAATATTTGCCTTTATAAGGCCATTATTCCCGTATAAAATTAGTTACGGAAATATAACTACCAAAACCAAATTTATATATTAAATTAACAATAGCATGTTAATCTATTTATTATTAACTAATCTATGTTAAGCACTAATTTCTAACACCCCCCTTTAGGGCTAACATAGGAACCTTTTATTCTGTGCTGTAACATATCGATGGTTGGCCTTATTTTTTTTTTTGAATATTGGATTGAATAATCATTTATCTCACCCGATAGCTTCAGCCAGTCTTGTAATGAATATAGAAGCCTCCTCCAGACGTCTTCAGACTTTGATAAGAAATGCTAACAGCAATGCTCATGAATCACAACAATCACTAATACATATACTCGATACAGCTTCAACCGATCAAGAATATAGTGGCAGAAATAATAATCGACGGCTCATGAATGACAACAGCTTTAGCAACGGCTTGATAATAACCTTTCAGAATAGTAATTATTCGAACCTTCTTTAATGGGAAATTCAATTGTTGATGAATGTCTCCAAAGCGATATGAGAGTATACACACTCCCAGGTTCCAATACCCAAACTACTCCAGGCGGAATAAGTCGCTATTGTCTTATCTCATTGTAATGTCCCTTGTCCTACTTTGCCCTAGAATTCGCTTGTTGACTAGGTTTAGGGTTTCTTCTTTTCAAATGAATGTTCTCTTTAATGAAGTAATCTTGGATTGAAATCTACATTCACCATATTAACAATATTTCCACATACACATATATTTGTTAGCATTAATATCTAGGTATCCGAAATATAAACATAATCACAAAGCAATAATGAAGACATATGAGGAGTGGCATGGGTAGATCCACCTGAAGCTATCCATCTAAGCCCAAGAGCACAAGCGTCCGACTAGGACAACCCACCCCTTGGCCTAGAGTGGCATGAGCGGCCAAACCAAGACAATTCCCCCCTCGGAGTGGCGTGCTTAGTGGAAACACTTGTACCTGCTCTCTACCTGTGTCATCACCTCGGAAGACACTTAACCTATTGGGGGAAGCCAACGAAGCTTATAAGTGGTTTCGGGCTTACCACCCCTCCATGGCCTCGACGGATCTTTAGTGGGACCCCCACCCCTCCATGGCCCACCCATGCCTTGGGACTGGGCGAAACCTTAAGTGGAATTTCCACGCCTCCATGGCCCATCCTTGCCTTGGGTTCTGCGGGTGGATCTTAAGTGGGGTTTTTAGGCACCACTTTTCTCAGGCCCTTTCTCCCTAGTAGGCTTGCAAACACTCATGAAGACAATCTTTAAGCAATCAAATATATTGCATTCACTATTGTCTCTTATCAAATTGTCCCATAGCTTAATTATGATAATACTAAAGAAATAATAAACATTTTATATAACAACTGTAATCATGGTGTTACTAAAGAATTCATAATCTTTTCATAGAACAATTATAATCATGATAATACTAAAGAAATCATGGTACTAATAATCACGTAAGCAATATCTATTATAAATATACAATTCTACATTAATGAAGAAACGGTATATATCAGCCTATGTACAGTCCCATTGTTATTACTGATATGTAAATGGCATCCAGATTATGCATTTGCTGAAAAAAAAAGACAATGCTACAAAATTTAGAATTTGCTATTTTAATGATGATTGTACGTAAAATATGCAGGCTCAGGTTCAAACATATTGAGAGAAATATTCAAAGAATTAGATGCAGCATGAAATCAAACAGATTGGCCTATGGAGAGAGTTTATTGCAGGAAACTAGAAATTTATGCATTGGATATTAGTTATCTATTTTGAGTCATGTTTCTGCTGCCATATCATGAATTACTAAATGATTAATTGGAATATGGATGCTTTATAGAACACCACTTTTCTCCCACTAATCATTCAAGGATGCCCTAGGATCCCAAATTGGATTGACTATCAACCCCAAGGTGAGTCAATTCTCAACAAGGGAGACCTAGGGAGGTTCCTTAGGCTTTGAAGGGTTCACCACCAAACAAAAGCTTGGAAAAGACAACTTGATATTCAACTCACAAAACCTAGTAATGCAAGCCAAATAATGAGTGCAAATGACAAAATTAAGTAACAACAAATTAGGATGTATGTACCTGGGAAGTCTGGAAATGTGATAAGGATTCTGGAAATGCAAAAATGCTGTCAAAATATGCTAGGGAAGACAAAGACGCCCTTACTGTTGTCTTAGTCCCACTACTGTTTTTTTGGGCAGATGCAGAATCTTCAGATGTCGGAACGAAATCTGAAAGAATCTCTGCAAAATACCACTTGGAGGACTAAGACACCCTTATTGCTGACTTAGTCCCGATCTGAATTTCTGGAACTTTGAAATGTGATCCTGAGGTTCAATGTCTGCACTTCCTTCTTCTCAGATCTTAGGTCCTGAAACCACTAAATCTGGCCTGTAGGTGACTTTCCATGAAGATGACAACTTCGCAATGCAACTTTGCAACTTTTACAACTTTGCACTTCAAATGATATTCAACCTAAATCTGCAAACACAAACATACAAGAGAGGAAAAACTTGTTGATTGTTAGTAAATGGGGGTTCACCTTGGTCAAACCCCTTATTGGTAATTAAACCTTGGAATGAAATGAAATAATGAAGGGAAATGATGAATGAACAAAGTGCTATGTTGCAACTCACCAAACCCTTGTTATGAAATCTGAAAACTTGTGTGAAGTGGCTAGCTTGAATGTAGATCTTGAATCAAAGGAATGCTTGATAGATCTTGACTTGAATTGCTTGTTTGAATCAAAACCCTACATCACAAATGTTAGCTCAAAAACACACATGATGCAAGAATATCTTTGACATGGTGCTTGAATCTTGATGATGGCTCCAAATGCTTGATGAATTGCTCTTGAATGTTCTTGATCTCATAAACTTGCTTTAGGAATACTCTCATCAACTTGCTAAGTGAAAAATGAGTGAAAGAACCTTGTATTTATACTTATCCATGCTTAATATCCCAAAATTACACCACACCAAGCCGACATATGGAATCATTAATTAAAGGAGGCTAAATCCTGCCAAGATTTGAAATTAAATCCCGGAAATAACTTAAGGGGGACTAAGACGCCCCCCGAGGCTTGAACTCGGGGCACAAACTCCAAAAAGGGGGCCCTTTTAAGGTGCCTTTAAAATTAGGGTCTCAAAATCTTTGGGGGAAAGACACCTTAGGTGGCGTCTTAGTCTTGGTCCAAAAAATTCGGGACACAACTAAAATCATTAAATTATCATTTATCCTTTGATGTTTGTCGGGATTAGCCATTAAAAAATATATTTTATTAGGCTTGTTGATGCAAAATAGGACCAATTAAGACATAAATAAGGATAAACAAAGCAAGGCGTGTCCAAACAAGTGTGAAAATGCAAGGGTATGCATTTTCCTACACTACATTGAATATTAATGCCAAGTGACTTGATTACTGTGTTTCCCACGTCATCTGCTCCCTATGCGTATTCTTCTAGTTACCACGATGATGGAAGCCTATACATTCTTCTCTCTATTTTCCTTCCTTAATTGATGCCTCATTATTATTTGTACCCCTGAGTATTGGCATGGAATGATTGTGTCTTGTGGACAAAGACGTCCCTTCATTATTCCCTTTAATCGATGCTTTTGTAATTAACTTTAATTTATACTCCTTAACCTGCCGATGCCCTTCATTGAAACTGATCGATATTTTTGAAGGGCACTGCCCTCTCAAACAAGTGCTGACTTTTGACTGATGTTGTTTTGGTTGCAACGTTTTAATGATCACTCCTTTTGGGTTGAGTTTTCATTAGTAATCGCTGATGGTATGTTATTCGATTATTTCATTTTATATTTCTCATTTGTTTATTTTATATCCTATATTTAGTTTATATTTATTAGATGTATTTAGGTGGCCTTATGTTTATTTAATCAGTCAAAGATATATGTTATTATTTAATTATTTATTGGCTATCACAATAATTTAAATAATATTGGTGGTATAATATTATTACAATAATTGTAATAATATTTAAATTGAAATTTTAAAAATTTGATATCTATTTTATTTAATTGATTGGTTATAATATTGGGGACATGACAGTCCTCCCCTCTCAATTTGCTTGCCCTCAAGCAAACTCTTTTTAATATCTCTTACCCATAATGCACGAACTTAAGCAGAGGATTAAGTTTCCGTTTCACTTGATAAGGAAACCTTAGGGGGTTCTCATGAATGGAGTTCAAGTGACATAGTACAATTCTTATCAAGAGGTTGGTTGGGTAATATGTTTCTAGATTCTTGAGAGTGTAAGATGGTCCTCACCACTTAGATTTGCTCCTCCATGAAGCTCCATTTGTTTACTATCCCTTCTTTTGATTGGATACCTTTGAGATTCCCTCCCTCATATCTTGTTTTCTTGCTTGGGTGTTCTTTGCTTTCTCCCTCGGGAATCGCTTCTATCTTGTGGGCTCGACCTTTACATTTATGATCACGTTCCCAAGGCCCATGGCATGTGAAACATAACCCCTTCCTTTTTAAATCTCCCCTCACTTGACACATATGATCACGATCCCATTTCCTATTGTAGCATGAACATGTCTTTCGTGAACCTTCCCTTCTTGGTCTTTCTTCTTCGTGAGGGGCTTTGGACGGGGAGGTAAAGTTCCTAGGTTTGTCTCTTGGTACGTTATCTTCAAATTTCTTGGCCTTCTGGATGGCTTCATCTAAACAGGTGGGCTCTAATGCACTCACCATACTTTTGACCGACCCCCTTAATCCCTCTATGAACAAATAGGTTAGTCTCTCTTGAGAAATTTCAGGTACCATGATTGCCAGTTTTTGAAACTCGATGGTGTAGTTCTCTATAGTTCCTTGTTGTCTTACTCGAGAGCTCCCTAAAGTACCATTCGGGATGCTTTTGGTCAAATCTTTTAATCAACCTCGGAGTGAAATCATCATAGGTGGTAACTTGTTGATGACCTTGGGTTATGAGGTCGTGGTGCCACCAATCATGGGCCATCCCTGTTAGATGTAACACAACGATCTTGATGGCATTTTCTTCTGTCACTGGGCTTAAGGATAGATATGTGTCCAACTTTTGTACCCATGAGCGTGCAGCGCTCTTTCCATCTCCGTCAAAATTGGGAAGGGTTAGTTTGCTTATCCTATTTTTGAGATCCTTGTCGGGTTGATTGTTTCTTTCCCTTTCCCTCCTAGGAGCAGTTCTTAGTTTGGCCTCACAATAATCTTTAAAGGGGATGGTGCTCCTAATTTCAGGATCCAGTCAATAATATGCTGCTACAATCTCATCTACATTATCTACGGGGGGTTCGTTGGTTTCCCTTTCTTCCATGTGTTCTTCCCTAGGCAAGAAAGGTGGTCTTGTGGGTCTAGAGTTTGTGGCTCTTGAGGGTGTAGGATTATTGTTTTCAGAATGATTAAAGCTTGTTTCCCTTCCATTATTGCCACTCATGTTCTAGATGGCTTGGAGGAGAAGTTGTGAAGTTCTTTCACTCCTCTCGTTTTGGTCCCTAATTGCTTGGGTGGTTTGTTCCACGAATGCCCTCAACTCGTTATTCATGAATGCGTCCATGGTGTTGTTTGTGGTGGTGTCTTTCCTAGAGTTTCTTCTTTGGTATGTTTGCATTAACTATAGTTTTCACAGGATGGCAGGATTATGCTTTGATACCACTGTAATGTCTCTTGTCTTGCTTTGCCCTAGAATTTGCTTGTTGACTAGGTTTAGGGTTTTTTCTTTTCAAATGAATGTTCTCTTTAATGAAGTAATCTTGGATTGAAATCTGCATTTACCATATTAACAACATTTCCACATACACGTATATTTGTTAGCATTAATATCTAGGTATTTGAAATATAAATATAATCACAAAGCAATAATGAAGACATATGAGGAGTGGCATGGGTAGATCCGGCCGAAGCTATCCATCTAAGCCCAGGAGCACAAGCGTCTAACTAGGACAACCCACCCCTTGGCCTCGAGCGGCATGAACGTCCAAACCAAGAGAATTCCCCCCTTAGAGTGGCGTGCTTAGTGGAAACACTTGTACCTGCTTTCTCCACCCGTGTCATCACCTCGGAAGACACTTAACCTACTGGGGGAAGCCAGTGGAGCTTATAAGTGGTTCCAGGCCTACCACCCCTCCATGGCCCACCCATGCCTTGGGATTGGGCGGAACCTTAAGTGGAATTTCCACCCATCCATGGCCCATCCTTGCCTTGGGTTCTGGGGGCAGATCTTAAGTGGTGTTTTTAGGCACCACTTTTCTCAGGCCCTTCCTCCCTAGTAGGCTTGCAAACACTCATGAAGACAATCTTTAAGCAATCAAATATATTTCATTCACTATTGTTTCTTATCAAATTGTCTCATAGGTTAATTATGATAATATTAAAGAAATAATAATCATTTTATAGAACAACTGTAATCAAGGTGTTAATAAAGAATTCATAATCTTTTCAGAGAACAATTATAATCATGATAATACTAAAGAAATCATGGTACTAATAATCAAGTAAACAATATCTATTATAAATATACAATTCCACATTAATGAAGAAACAGTTTATATCAGCCTATGTACAGTCCCATTGTTATTACTGATATGTAAATGGCATCCAGATTATGCATTTGCTGAAAAAAAGAGACAATGCTACAGATCTCAGAATTTGCTATTGTAATGATGATTGTACGCAAAATATGCAGGCTCAGGTTCAGACATATTGAGAGAAATATTCAAAGAATTAGATGCAGCATGAAATCAAACAGATTGGCCTATGGAGAGAGTTTATTGCAGGGAACTATAAATTTATGCATTGGATATTAGTTATCTATTTTGAGTCATGTTTCTGCTGCCAAATCCAGAATTACTAAATATTAACGCTAAGTGAAAAACGTCACCTGATTACTGTGTTTCCCACGTCATCTGCTCCCTATGCGCATTCTTTTAGTTACCACGATGATGGCAGCCTATTCATTCTTCTCTCTATTTTCCTTCCTTCATTGATGCCTCATTATTATTTGTACCCCTGAGTATTGGCATGGAATGATTGTGTCTTTTGGACAAAGACGTCCCTTCATTATTCCCTTTAATTGATGCTTTTGTAATTAACTTTAATTTATACTCCTTAACCTGCTGATGCCCTTCATTGAAACTGATCGGTATTTTTGAAGGGCACCACCCTCTCAAACAAGTGCTGACTTTTGACCAATGCTGTTCTGGTTGCAACGTTTTAATGATTGCTGCTTTTGGGTTGAGTTTTCATTAGTAATTGCTGATGGTATGTTATTCGATTATTTCATTCTATATTTCTCATTTGTTTATTTTATATCCTATATTTAGTTTATATCTATTAGATGCATTTAGGTAGCCTTATGTTTATTTAATCAGTCAAAGATATCTGTTATTATTTAATTATTTATTGGCTATCACAATAATTTAAATAATATTGGTGGTATAATATTATTATAATAATTGTAATAATATTTAAATTGAAATTTTATAAATTTGATATCTATTTTATTTAATCGATTGGTTACAAAATTGGGGACATGACACTCACATACTTTGTCTTTTCTTGGCTCCCGATGAAGATGCGATTTATATCTGAGAGTATATTGAATGTCTCCAATAATGTTAATCGCTCTGATAAGGAGAACACACTACTGCATCAATATTTTATTCTGCCTACTCTTGAAATACTCCTATATTCATTAAGAATATTACTGCAAGGATTTGCCTAATCCAATCTGAGCAGGTGAAGGAAATTATATGATTACACAATAATGGCTGGAGTGAAGAGAATAATGGTTAGCGTGAAGAGATTAATCTGCAAGATAGGGTTGACAGAATCTACAGAAATTTGCAAAACACTATAAAACGCAATTCCTTTTTTTATTTTATTTTATAAATCTTCAACTCTTATCTCTAGAAACCATTGGCAACTAATAAGACAATGAACACAACAAGATACCCTGGGAAAACCCTCCTCTTGAGGGAGAAAAACCCAGCAAATTAGTTTCTTCTATAATGTATAACAAATGACAGAAATCTGCTTACAACACAGGCCCAACAATGGCCAATAGAGAATTACAATGAAGTCGCACTTATCCTTGATGCACAAGATACAAATGAATCTGTTCTCCCTTGAGATCGGACTGCTGCTAAGAATGCGAATTCTGCTCTTGAACAATAAATGCGAACTTCTGCTCTTGAAGGATAAGGTGCGAACTTGCTTGAATATGGAATGTGTAACAATGACAAACTGACCTTGTATTTATACAACACAAGGCGCCTCTTCACTTAGGTCGCCTCTTTAGAGAACATAATAAAAGATAAAATACAACATGAGGTCGGCTCAAACAATGATAGGTAAATGTGAAACAAAAGAGTCGGCCCTTTATTCTTTTATGTTTATTGTTTGCTATAAATTAAATAGCCGAATGGCTATACATTTAATTTGCTTTCTTCTTGGAATTCGTGCGATGAAGTGCAGACCGTAGCTGCTATAACATCAACAAGTAGAAACTTATACAAGCTTTTGCAAGACAGCAACCGGAAAACTAAATATTCATTTTTGAAATTTTCAGTTGGTTTCTAACACTCGGATATAATCACACTTCTGCAATAGATTGGGGGATAAAAATTTTAAATTTTAAATTTTTGAAAATGACAACAATGAACAGAGTGAAGTGATAAACAATGGCAAGAATGAACACGGCAAAGAGATAGAGAAGAAATGCAGATGAATGATGGAGTCAAAAAGAGTTTTGCACATGGTCTACATTGCTCACCTGTTGACAAATGCAAGAATTGCAGAAAACAATAGTAGTTGCACGTGGTCTTCTCTGCAGTACCATTGTAAACACCGCTGTGAAAAAAACAAATGAATGAAGAGAGATCAGAGAGAGGTCTAGGAAGAAACCCGCTTTGATACCATATTGAAATGAGAGTGAAAAAATGACATTGCTGTCAAATTAAAATTTGGTCATTCACATTGCACTAAAAACTATTACATAATATTGCCTTTGTAAGGCCATTATTCCTGTATAAAACTAGCTACAAGAATATAACTACCAAAACCAAATTTATTTATTAAATTAACAATAGCATGTTAATTTATTTATTATTAACTAATCTATGTTAAGCACTAATTTCTAACAAAAATACATATTAATTTGTAAATATTCTTAAAAAAACGCATATTACTAAAATTAGAGAACATATATTACTGATCAAAAAATAAGATTAATACATTTCAACTTCAAGTTTCAATATAAATAACAATTATAAAGTATAATTTCAATGTTCATCATCTAGAAATTGCTTCTATGACTAAAGCTCCCAAATGGTAGTGTGGATGCCCTCGAACTGGATGGTAGTGCTTCATTTTGAGGAACAATAGCATCCTCAATAAGAACCTCATGCATATGAAGTATCCTGGGCTAGTCTTCCAGGCAATTTATTTTTCAATTTCATACTTTCGTGTAAATGGACATTTTGTCAAAAAATTAGCCAATCTGCTGCTCTGGGTTGGTTATCAATGATTGGCAATTGTTTCTTTATCATACATTCATGTAGTGGACTTTCCACAATAAATCACCTCAAAATGTAGTATTCAAATTTATATTAACAATAATATAGAACTATGACTGTGACCAATAACGCCATCCAATAAGTTGTACAGCTAGACTTTAATGAACCAGCAGAAATATTTATCATTTGAAACATATGATTAATATTGCGTTTCCTAACCTGTGAAATAGCTCCACCTCGATGCTTTCTTGGTGTGGCTCACACCCAAATATATGGTAGACTCCAAATTATTAACCACTCACTCCAGCAATGTTACGGTTCCACCTTAGTATACGGTAGCATTGAATTTTCAGTCCAGCAGCATCTTCAGGAATATGCTCTTATATTGAAAGGTGAAAGAGCAATTTAATCACCGTTTTCTCTTCCCTTATTCCCAACATCACTTTCCCTTACTTCTAATAACTGTTGCGACTCCTTAATGTTGAAACATCAGATTAAACCAAGTAGTAGCTGTCTTCAGAGAACACATAAAACATATTTAATTACCCAGTATTATCATTGTCTGCTATTTACTCCTCATATGGTAGTGCCTTGCAAATAATAAATCTCCTCCTGAAATAATTGCCACTCTAATATGATATCGACCTCATCTATGAAGTTGATGCAAGCACATAGAGATACCGTGGCTAATGGAATGAGTATCGTCAGTCTAGGAATTGAAGTTAATATTTTCCCACGCCTCCTTCCACTTGACCACGTCACCACCCACCAATACGGGATGATTCGCTGCCTTGTGTTTTGTAGTTACGGCTAGCTTATTCTTCCTCAGAATTTTCAGTGCCAGCTCCAGCTCTATACTCAAAAATATTATGCTAATATTCAACCACCCAATGTTGTTTAAGCACCGTGGAGGAAGGGAAAGACCCAATTTGCAACCTTAAACACATTCACATAATATTCAGAAGGCTTAGTGATATAAGTGAAAAGCTGATACCCCGACTTTAATATCCTGCCAAGCATGTATCACAAGTATTCTCCCCCTTAATACCGATTTAATATTTGAAAGATGGTGACCTCATTTTCAATATATCGACTCCTACTTTCTTCTCATGTTGACTGCAGCCAGAGTGAAGACATCCAAAAAGGAACGACGACTAGCTTGGGAAGGTATATGTAATGTCTTGCTTTATTCCTCAAGTATGCTGTCATGCCTCACCAAATAAGATCGCAGCAATAAATATAAAAAACCATGCTGTAAAGTCCCCTTGCAATTTTTATGATATTTTCCAGTTTGACAATGTAAACATATTGTCAAACAGTTTTCATATATTGTGCAAGCATTTTAGCAAATGAATACCATAAAGTTTGTTCACAAGTAATAGCAATTGGAAATGCAAATATTGAGTAGATAATTATGCTGATTACAGGACTTTATAACAGTTGGATGAATCTTATCATTCCCATACTTATGTGACAGTCATTACAAATTACCAATGTGCAACATTTATGCAGAATTAATCATTCAATACTCTTCCTTTTTATTCACAGATAATATAGTCAAATAACATCAAGTACTCTAACCTCTGAAAAAGCATCAATTCCTTCAAATAAGATGGTGCTTCCCATATAGAATGCGATAGGCATTCATTTTGGTGCGATTGTCTTCGACAGATCAATAAGAGTCAATTCCCTTTGACCCCCGATTGCTCTTCCATACTCCAGGTCACCAATATGAGGCTGGCAAATATGACACAGCTGGCACAAATAAGGTCAAAAATTGAAAGTTGAAACTATGGAATCACGTCCCCTTAGAGTGCTACGACTGATAATAACAAGGGTGGCGGCTTGATTAAAGCTTTGACCAATTGCAATATTGGGCGCTATAATAGAAGCAGCCTGTCATGATTCTGCCCAAATCATCCCACAACCAGCATAGAAGAATAACAATAAGATATTGGCAATAATTTTATGAAATCTACTCAGCAAATACCATGACCTCCATGATCAAAACTCCACGATCAGAAATGTAATCTCCCTTCAATCTCACAATAAATATACTCCACATGAAATGCCAAGATCTGAATGAAATTTGTATTATCAACCAGCCATATGAGGAAATTTTGAATATAATCTCTTGAATAATATCTCTGCTAAAATCCATCAGCACATATATGAAGAAGAGTTTGTAAAAGCATTGTACTAGATATATCGAAACTTTGCAAATTTGTCTCAGAGGAGAACCACAAATTTGATCGAATCCCACAAGCTAGGGTGGAATTGTTTCACCATCGAAACCCCAATCTTCAAGCCTGAGAGCTCTCAGCAAAATAGAAGAAAATATAAACTCAATGATGAAAAATGATTTTCCAAAGTGTACTTCTATATTTTCCCGTGAATTGCCTTTCTCCCTCTCAAATATTTAAATATTTGAATTTTGACTTTAGGAGGGAATTATATTAAGTGTCTTTAAAAATATTATAGCTCCACTTAAGTCACTTAAAATGATATTAATTAATTAATATTATTCATATTATTTGCTTGAAAAGAATAGTATTAAATAATCAATAATTAATTCCCTTAATTTAATTAATGGCTTATGGGAATTAAATAAGCCATTAAATCATCTAGATTATTAATTGAAAGGGGACATTACATAGGTGTTGAAAATAATTGATAGAGCCCCTAATGTCGCCTTACCTTCTACCTCATTTACCATTGCTCCCACTTGCCACGTGACTTCCCAATGTAATGTCTCGTGCGTGAAGGGCTAAACCCTGGTGGATGTAACTGGGAGGCATGTACCTGATAACCAAATGGTGGGGCTCCACGACCACGTGTCCACTGTGCTTGTGGCTCCTATACCTTCACCTCCGAGGCTGGTGGGACGCAAACCTCACCCTTCACACCCTAGGTAGCCGCCCTCACTACTAGGCCAGACTTTTGGTGTAATGGTTGGGTCTTTGTGGTATTAGAGCCAAGGTCTTGAGGTCAAGCCTTGCGGAGCATGGCGGGCTATAATGTCCAGTGCGTGAAGGGCTAAACCTCGACGAATGTAACCCATGTGCTGGTAGGCATGTACTTGATAACCAGATGGTGGAGCTCCATGACCACGTGTCCACTATGCTTGTGGCGCTTATGCCTTCACCTCCGAGGATGGTGGGACGCAAACCTCACCCTTAACACCTTGGGCAGCCGCCTTCACTACTAGATCGGGTTGCTACCCAAGGTGTTAAGGGTGAGGTTTGCATCCCACTAGCCTCCGAGGTGAAGGCATAGGGGCTACGAGCATAGTGGACATGTGGTCGTCGAGCCCCACCATCTGGTTATCAGGTACACGTGGTCTAGTAGTGAGGGCGGCTACCCAGGGTGTTGAGGGTGAGGTTTGCATCCCACCAGCCTCAGAGGTGAAGGCATAGGGGCCACGAGCACAGTGGACACGTGGTTGTGGAGCCCCACCATTTGGTTATCAGGTACACGCCTGCTAGCATGACGGGTTACATCCGTCGGGGTTTAGCCCTTCACGCACGGGACATTACACCCTAGGTCATTTGCTTTGCCATTGTTGCTGCTATAATGCTTCACTAGTCAGACCCGACCACCAAACTTGCTTAATGTTCACCATATAGGGTTTTGACAATTGTACATTCATCATTTCTTTTCAAATGCAATTGTTGTGTGTCTAAAAATTGTTCATATCAGGCATTATAAGTTGCTCCAACACTTTGCAAATCTAATAAATGCACTTTGAAGGTGATTAATTGGTGTTTAACTCAGATCCATGCAAGCTTAATATCCTAGAGTTCCATCTTTGTATGTTTGTTGGCATTTGAAGATTCACTTCACTCACTCACAATTATATCAACATTGATATTGGTTGTATGTGAGCATTGTATACTTAGATCTGAGTGGAATTGCATATAAAGGGGTGTAAAGTTGGCTGTTTGTCTCATATCAGACCTTAACTAGCATTTTCATTGGGTTTATTTATCATCTATAAGTGAATTTTGCTAGTTTGGGTGGAGTTGAAGTTGTTTTCCAACCATAGAGGGTTTTCATAACAAGTTTCCAGCGGTTAGCTTCATTTTGTTTTTCTGTTTCAGTTGTGGTTTTGCACTAGAATCATAAAATTACATGAGAATTAGAAAATAACAAAAACCATAATTTGAGGACATTATATCCACCATGTTTTGAACCCATCCGAGTTTCCCTATATCCTCAAGGAGAAGGTCGATGCAATGGATAGTGAATGCAATGAATTCAAAATAAAATCGAAATTAAGAACAATATTTAAATTTCTAATTTTAAATACACCTAAACCTCATATTGAGTGTGAAGTGGATTTGCTCATGCTTTGACAAAGGATTGTGGATGCTCAACTATTGTGTAAGATTTTTGACAATATGACGTGATTCAAATATTCAGAAATGGATCAAATATTTTTAAGAGAGCTCCTTGAATTCTTGAAAGGAATGGTGGATTTATAGATTTTCAGGTGAAAATATGAACGGTCAAGATTGAATTGATTAATCTAGAGGACTAAAGATATGATTTAGACTTAACTAGTTTAATTAACTAGTTGACTCAATTGATTGATCAATCAACTAATCTGATTGATCAATTAACTACCTTGATTGATTAGTCAATTGACTTGATTGTTCACTCAACTAATTTGAATGTTTAGTCAACTAATTTGATTGAGAGTTAACTTGATCAATTAATCAGTTAGCTAATTTGATTGATGATGTTCACTCAACTAATTTGATTGAGAGTTAACTTCATCAATTAATCAATTAGCTAATTTGATTGATGAGTGAAATGTGAAATTGGCTAAAGTAACATGAATGAAACGTTGGATTGACTCATTAAATAATTGACTTTGATTGATAAGTGAAATGTGCAAGAGGATGATTAGAATTATTTATTTATTTAATTGGATATATGTGCATGGATTAATTAGGAGCTAATTAATTAATTAATAATGATTAATCAATTAATTAGACATGGGTTTATATTTGACATAGTAGCCGGGAGACGCGTCTCCTGGCCCCGGAGACGCGAATTGAAGACCGGTATCATACCCAGAGACATTTCCAAGCGAGAGGAGACTTCGCAAAGTTTCCTAACGTTTCCCGCGGTCTTGTGTGGCAGAAATGTGTCTCCCATCGGAAAACCTAAATTTTTAAACATTAAAAGCTAAAATATTAAAATGTTTCACCCAAGTCAAAGTCGCGATTTCTATTTGTCCTCAAAACATTAAAAATAGGAGTCATAAAACTTTGATAAAAGTCAACTTTGAATATTAAATATCAAATATGTAATGTCAAATGTGAACTATGATTATGAAATTTGAAGTATGAACTCTTCGACTCTTTTGACACAATGACATTTGGATTTGTGTATTTAAAGTTAATGTTCATTGTTAAACTTTACTACTGCTATTGTTTTGAAAGTTCAATGTCATCATATTTTCAGATTTTCTATAAATTATTAATTATTAATTTTTTATTTATATTAAAAAAAATGGCATCTCCAAGTATCCTTGTCCCCTATTTAAAAAAAAAGCCGTACCGGTACTGGTACCAGTACGAGTCTCCTGGCAACTATGATATTTGAGGGAATGGGATTAATTGATTAATATAATTTAATCAATCAATCAACAAGGAAAATTAACTTGATGAAGTTGATAAATAGTGGCATGACGAGATGAGGAGAATAGCTTGACAACATAATTAGTTGATTGACAAAGTTAAGGTGGTGAACTTTAGGTGTCTACAAGTAGCACAAGGGGTCTAATTGAGCATAGGGTTCTTTGCCTCAAGAAGTCTACTAGCTTCCATAAATGTAGTTGCATTGATTGTCACTACCTAGACAACGTTCTCTATTCCCTTCTTTCTCACCACCTCATCCAACAAGTTGCTTAAGATCTTGGCATTTTTGATTTCATTAGGGGCATCTAATGACCTCAAAGATGCAATCTTTTTTAAGACACGAGGAAGTTGATTAGGGCATTGTTTTTGCCATCCGCCCTCCTATTAGATAAAATGGCATAACCCTTCATTTGTTAAATTTATTTTTGTTCATCAACTAGAAGATTTGTTTCTTATTACATCCTTTGAAATATTCTCTCTCAATTTTTTTGATTTTTAAACCAACATTTACAATAGAATCAATCACCTGTTAAGGTTAGCATAACCAAAACGTACATGGAAGAACTTTAACCAAGAATGCGCCCTAAAACCACTTAAGAAGGAGGGGCGAGCATATGGTCAGAGGATCCCTAGGATCTACTGAATCAACAAGTACGAGATTATATTGAAAGAGAAATATTAAACTCGACACCAAGGATGTGCACTCAAGATCCTTTTGCAGGCGAGGTGCTAACATATGGTGGAGTACTACTGATGAATTTCAAATGAACAAGGCGAATAACCGACCAAAGAGCTTTCCACGCTACCACCAAACAGTGGGGGGAAAAAGATTACAATTGATTACTTCTTTTGCTGCGGCAGGCATCCATTGAAGAGTGGGGATTCACCACTTGAAAGTGGGCATGAAAGATATTACAAATAGAATTATCCACACTGGTGGTATACCGTCTAGGGGTGCTTAATGTGAAGTTAATTAATTAATTGTAGCAAAGCTAAAACTGAAACAATACTACTGTTAATAGTTTGTACAAGGTAAAAAGCTGCAAATTACATTGTTCATCACCATTTTTCTAAGCACCACTTAATAAAATGTTTCTGAGTTAGAGAATAATAAGAAAGAAGATAGAATAGGAAACAGCAAATGAACTGCTTTAATCTCAGAAACTGCAATTTTGGAAATGGTAATCAACAACTACAAAAATATGTAAAATGCTCACAACTTGATCAAAATACCTCCAAATGGCGTGAAATCGAAGGCAAAGGTTAATTGGGAGATAGGTGCCCCTGTTGAGACACAGAAACAGCTCCGAAACACCTGCAATAATTAATGGCACACTTCCCAATGCATGCTGAAAGGTACGACCCTTGAGAGGGGCAATTTCTTATTATAAAAATAACCACTTCAAATTAAAATCTGCCACTTGAAGGAGTTGGTCGCCTAGACCTTAGGATTAATAATTTCAAATGCCTAGAACAATATAAAATTCGTACATTCAGCCATGAACAAAAACAACATTCAACTATATGCAAACATCAACTGTAAAACTGGAAAATACATCAAATTTTCACCTTGAAACTCAATCTGCTAGTCTGGATGAGAAGCAACAATAATTCAATTAGGTGTTATCTTACAAACATGAAATTGAAGAATGAACTAGGAGGTTAGCATTCCTCGAAGCATAAAATGATAAATCATTTCGACAGCATAAGTTTAGCAAAATAATGGATGCTCAAATGCTGGAGCCAAGCCTCAATTTTAAAGGAAGAGAGGAGACTGTTCAAATCCTCCAAGAAGGTACGCCAAAACCCATGTTTTTTCAAATTTCCAAAAAGAAATATAATTCCTTCTCAAAAATACGCCCCACTTGAGACAATGAAGAATTAAATAAAAACCTTTTAACTTCTTCATGTGGCACCACCCTTAAAGCCCCCCTTTTTAAAACAACTTGAAGTTAATTCCTTAGGCCAAGGGGTGATTGCGAATTAGAACCAATTGCTCAATTAATGAAGAAATCCATTAAAATAATATTTCCAAAAGGCCAAGGCTTAGTTCTGAATAATGCTACCAAAGACGTGATGAACTGAAGGCTGGCAACTGCTAACTACCAAAAATAGTATTTACTATAAATAGTAAATAATGAGGAAAGATCACAAAACCTCCTGAATTGGAATCCTTTGATTCACGTCAACAAGCCTATAGGATTCCGGAATAGGTTGATGAGCTACTGACAAGGTTACTGCCAAAAGGCGGACATTACTGTTAGTGTTTCTTAGATCAGATTAAACAATGAAAGCACTTAATAGAATTGCAACACATAAGACAATGAACACAACAAGATACCCTGGGAAAACCCTCCTCTCGAGGTAGAAAAACCCAGCAAATTAGTCTCTTCTATAATGTATAACAAATGACAGAAATCTGCTTACAACACAGGCCCAACAATGGCCAATAGAGAATTACAATGAAGTCGCACTTCTCCTTGATGGACAAGATACAAATGAATCTGTTCTCCCTTGAGATCGGATTGCTGCTAAGAATGCGAATTCTGCTCTTGAACAATAAATGCGAACTTCTGCTCTTGAAGGATAAGGTGCGAACTTGCTTGAATATGGAATGTGTAACAATGACAAACTAACCTTGTATTTATACAACACAAGGCGCCTCTTCACTTAGGTCGGCCTCTTTAGAGAACATAATAAAAGATAAAATACAACATGAGGTCGGCTCAAACAATGATAGGTAAATGTGAAACAAAAGAGTCGGCCCTTTATTCTTTTATGTTTATTGTTTGCTATAAATTAAATAGCCGAATGGCTATACATTTAATTTGCTTTCTTCTTGGAATTCGTGCGATGAAGTGCAGATCGTAGCTGCTATAACATCAACACTCCCTTTCAGCTAGGGATGAACTTCCATCTGCACAAGACACATCATATTAGAATGAAAACAAAATAGAATATCACCTTAATGTGATATTAACCATTATGGCTACTTCCATAGATGGTATAAATAAAATCATCACGGATTCCCTCACGTGATGCTGTGTAATGGACACCCCTGAATGCCCAAAAGACTAAACCAACTGTTGAAAGGAATTTTGATAAACAGTTTGCATCCAACTTCTTATTTCTCCGTTTAATGTTTAATTCCCTTGTGACTTCCGGAAATGAGACATTTGTTTGTTTGTTTTATGTTTTGGCATAAACTTGAAAACACACAACATGAACAAGAAGGAAACTACAATAATATGCAATCTGGAAACTGACTACTTCTGGTAAAATATTATTTCAATAAGAAGCAAATACATGGCAAGTTATCAACTCACGAATTTCTACAGCATTATAATGTTTCATCAAATATTTACAAAATCTGCTGCTACAGTGGTATGAATAGTACCCGTGAAGAGTGCTGTGAATAGTGTCGCGCTACAGTAGCGTGAATAGTGTTGTGCTACAGTAACATGAATAGTGCTGTGCTATAGTATTGTTATAATCTGCCCTCAAACGGTTCAATATCTTCTTGAAATCATTCCCTCAAAGTGACATAAGCATCGGACAAGTAGAGAGGAAGATAAGAACGAAACCCCCAATCTGCCTGTAGCTGAAAATGCACCCAATCTGCCTGTTAATGGAGCTGATAGCAATAGATTCCAAAGGCCAAACCCCAAGGGAATGACGTATAGAATGTCACAAGAGAGGATAGACGTCCTCTAATGCCAAGAACGGATCTGCAACTCACACACCAATTTCTTCTCATATTCAACATATCTAATGAAGCCACAAACGCTTCCTTTTATTCTATTTCCAAGGGTCGACTCAACTTTTATGGGCAATGTGGGATAAAAGATGTGCAATATAAAACATATATTAAAATATCCCCTTATGTCTACCTTGGGTACACATCCCCATAAAATAAATATTAAAGTAACACTTTAATATTTTACAATTAAATTAAATGTTACTTTAATAAAACTTCAGGCATTAAAATGTATTAGCAATCGGACTCCAAATAATGCGAGTGATAGCTCGTTGGAAAGCTCTCACCGAGGAGTATCAAATCCAATCACCAAAATTGGTCTCCATTGTGTCCTGCTGACTTACTAAAAATAGTAAGTATGCCTGAAACTGAGTAAATCAACTTTGTTTTGGCCCAAACTGGACATGACTAGGCCAAAACACTCTAGGATCCCCTTAAACCCTTCGTTAGCCCTCGGGACCATGTAGAACAAGGCTAACGCACACACACTTGGTCAACTGCTAAAGTGGGGACATTACATGCTGTCATGGAGTCACACACATGACATCCACCATAGCTCTCCCAGAGGGTGGAAACAAGGGCTTTCACCTCAAATCTCTCTCAATAGAGAATTGCATTATCAAGTGCTTACACCTCAACTCTCTCTCAACAGAGAATTGCATTATCAAGTGCTTACACCTCAACTCTCTCTCAACAGAGAATTCATTAAACAAAGGAACACTGATACTGAGACTCCCTCTCGATCTTGGCTTCAAAGATTGCAAAGAAGACTTCTGGAGATGTACTCCCTCTAGCCACCAACTCTGTCCCTCTAGTGTTTACTCCCTCTTGATCATTTCTTTGGTTGACATGACTTCTTCACAAGATGCCTCAAGCTTTTCATCACTAAGTAATCTCTTATCATCTTCTTCCCCCTAAACCTGTCCAGGAAGCATTTTAGATAGAGATTACTAACAGTCCATAATTATCCAAAGAAATATCAAGATTAGAATCGAACAAGTTATATCATGAATGAAATTTTTCCAAAGATCTTATGTTAGTTAACACAACACAACTCAAGAGAATCTACTATCTCTCTTAATTACAAGATCCAAAGAATAAATAAATGATATAACTCAGCAACCAAAGAATACTTATCTTTTTAATTATTCTGATAGGTCCAAATGCTGGACATAGTGTGATACGTTGTACTTGAGCTCAGATCAATCCGTACCCTTCACAGTTTGAACACAATGACGACCTGAAAGGTACATTGACTTCAAGAGATATCTCCAGCCATTAATGTAGTCCAATGATTGCAAGCTATGACTGCAAGCTTGATCATTTTTTCATTCGGTAAGACTTCGATATCCAATCTTTCCAGATGCAGATTGCTAGATGCTCAGGATATCTCAATGTAAGAGCCTCTTAATAATTACAAAAATAATTCATGAACATTATTCAACCATGCAATACTTATCTCATGGATTTCAAAATCTCCTGAGAAATAGATAATTAATTCATTAATCATGACATGTCTTTCTTTCAATTTCACAGAAGAGCTAATCTCAGCAAAACAAAAGACAAACTTCACAAATTGGCATGATCTTACTTGCAATGAATAAATCTAAAGAATCTTATTACAGTGATCACTATTTACTAGTCACACATAATCCTAAGTAAATAATGTCAGATTTGCATAACTCAACAAATTGAATTTTACCCTAGAATAGTAAATACAATAAAAAAACAAAGAATACTTATCTCTTAAATATTCAGAAGAGTGGACATCGTATGATATGTTGTTCTTGCGCTTAGTACACAACCTTCATAGCTTGAACATGGGCCCATGACTAGAGTAGAAATTCACTAGAATCATTTTGGGGAGAGATCTCAATCACATCCGCAATGCTGATTAGGCCTGGTAGGACAATCCCTCGCATAGTGACCAAATTTGTCACATTTAAAGCATTGAATACGAGAGAGGTCCCACTTCTTCTTGAATGCAGGAGCACCATCTGACCCATTATCTCGATTCCTTTTAAATAATCCTTTCTTCCAAACTTTTCCTTTCTTCGATGAATGAGAGGCGAGAACATGTAAATCTTCATTCTTTGAACTTTGACCAATGCCCCTTGTCGTTAGTCTCGACTCCTCTTGAATGCAGTCAATCCTCAATCGATCAAACTTGGGAAGTTTAGATCTTGCACTGAGTCCTTGAATAAACGACTCCCATGAAAGTGGAAGACCATTGAAAGCAGTCATGGTCAAATCCTTGTCATCAACAATATGACCAATGGTAGAGAGTTGATCTCTCAATTCGGAAATCTTCATGAAGTAGGTGATGACAAACTCTTCTTCTGCCATCTTAATGTGAAGTAGTTGTTGCTTCAAGGTTAGGGCATGACTGGTGTTGTTGATTTCATACATCTCTTCCAATGTTTTGAACATCTCCTTTGCAGTATCCAACTTGAAGACAATCGGAACAATATAATCTTTGACGGAATCAACCAACACTTTCTTTGCCTTAGTATCTTTCTTCCTCCATTGCAACTTCTCTTCTTCCTCCTCAGGTTCGAGAACTTTTGTTTTCACAAACTCAGCCAAATCATTTTCTTCTAATGTGAGCATGATCCTGAACCTCCATGATGTGTAGTTCGATACTCCTTCGAGTCTATCCTCGATTTTCAGACCATTCACCATCTTGAATTTGAGAAATAAGAGATAGATTGAAAAAGGAATAAAGTGAGTGTTGCACACTAAATCTGATCACGATTTTTTTCACATCCGCTCTGATACCATGTTAGTGTTTCTTAGATCAGATTAAACAATGAAAACACTTAATAGAATTGCAACACATAAGACAATGAACACAACAAGATACCTTAGGAAAACCCTCCTCTTGAAGGAGAAAAACCCAGCAAATTAGTCTCTTCTATAATGTATAACAAATGACATAAATCTGCTTACAACACAGGCCCAACAATGGCCAATAGAGAATTACAATGAAGTCGCACTTCTCCTTGATGCACAAGATACAAATGAATATGTTCTCCCTTGAGATCGGACTGCTGCTAAGAATGCGAATTCTGCTCTTGAACAATAAATGCGAACTTCTGCTCTTGAAGGATAAGGTGCGAACTTGCTTGAATATGGAATGTGTAACAATGACAAACTGACCTTGTATTTATACAACACAAGGCGCCTCTTCACTTAGGTCGGCCTCTTTAGAGAACATAATAAAAGATAAAATACAACATGAGGTCGGCTCAAACAATGATAGGTAAATGTGAAACAAAAGAGTCGGCCCTTTATTCTTTTATGTTTATTGTTTGCTATAAATTAAATAGCCGAATGGCTATACATTTAATTTGCTTTCTTCTTGGAATTCGTGCGATGAAGTTCAGACCGTAGCTGCTATAACATCAACAATTACATCCTCCAATCCTAGCTCAGTCAATTTATAAGGGCTCAGTGCCTTAAAACACTGTAGTTGGTGTGAATAGGATATATTACCGAACGTTGGAAAACTTGGACTCGGTAGCCCAAAATAGGACTCGGCTAGGACTTGGTAAAAAAAAAAGAACCGTAGTTTTTTTTAAACAAAAAAGAAATTAATGCATTTAGAGAACATAAGAACATAATTTGATTAGCAATTTTCCATTATTCAAAGATTACACATGTCATATGATCATTAAACACTCAATAATTGAAATTTCATCATTCATACTCATAGTTTCAAACTTTCAAAATGTATAACAGCATCATAAGTTTATAAATGTTAACATATAATCATATGTCAAAATGAGGAAAACATTAAAAACCAAATATAATCTATATCTTCCTCTTTCCCCTCCTAATGGAAGTCAATTTTGCAGGCCTAGAACTAGTAGGTGCTATAGTATCCAAGTGGGGAGATTGGGGAGGGGTTTTTTGATCTTCAAAAGTGTCTTCGTCCTCCGCCATTGCTTCTAATCTTGCTACTTCTTCTTCTTCTATTGCAGCTCTCTCCAATTCAACAAGATCCTCATCATTAAGGAAGACATCAACACCATCATTTTGTTCATCAATAGTCCATTCACCATATGGATCAATATTATCCAAGTTGATGGACTCATGTGAAACACCCTCCACCTTTCTAGTTCAAAGGCGAAGATTGTACTGAACAAAAACTAAATCATTTAGGTGCTACTGTGTCAACTGTTTCTCTTCTTTGTGTGAATGTTCTCAAATAAACTTCAATTACGTTCACACCCAGAAGCACTACATGGCTGCGACAAGACACAGATGGCTAGTTTTTGAAGATTTGGCATGCTAGCACCATAGTTCTCCTACCATAAATCTACAAAAACACATTTAAAAAATATAATTATTAAGAAATTAAGAATAAAGTAAAAAATGTAAGAATCAAGTTTCTAATTTCATCTTGTAGTATACTATTGAACAATTTTTTTTACCTAGTTGTTGTTTTCCTCTCCTTTCAATTGCTTGTTGTGAGGAAAAGAGTCTCCCCTCTGCACCCTTGTAGAGCTTGAATAGATAAAAATAAAATTAAATAAAATATAGAAAATTCATAGATAGTCAATAATGAACATTGCAAATTCATAAATAAGATGTAACAAATCTCACCTCCAACTCATTAAGCACCCTGTCTCTCATCTCACAATCAGGCACCATCTTATTGATA
The DNA here is from genome assembly GCA_007115665.2 of Sequoiadendron giganteum. Classification (NCBI taxonomy): domain Eukaryota; kingdom Viridiplantae; phylum Streptophyta; class Pinopsida; order Cupressales; family Cupressaceae; genus Sequoiadendron; species Sequoiadendron giganteum. The sequence goes on along the minus strand of CM021109.1, from coordinate 229,484,375 downwards.
CATGTGACAAGACCTGCCATGACCTCCGCATCAACCTTAAATGTGTCAGAGAAATAGAAATTTGGGTTCAAGAAGTAGGCAAAGGCATGTATCGGCTGGTGGAGTTGGTTTTTCCATCTCCAATCAATGATGTGCCAAATGATTTCATATTTTCTTTTGTTGCCGCCATAGTAACGTGAAATGGCCTCTTTGGCCCTATCCATGGCCTCATAGATGAAACCCATTGGCATTTTCTCTCCATCCACCATATGAAGAACCCTCACCAAAGGTTCTGTCACCTAAAAAACTGAAAACAAATGTTAAATTATTACAAAATGAACCCCTAAAAACAAAACAACAAATAGATTATCATGTATAAAGTTTATTTTTGTATTTGTTACTTACCTCGATCAACTCCTCTCCTTTTTTGATGAATGTGTCATAAAAAACTATGCTCACAATCCCCTCCCCTTCAGGTTTAGTGGCAAATGTGGATTGGGATGAAGCATCAGACACAAACATTTGCTTGATATGATCAATGGCACCAAGAATGCTTTGCAATGTGAGGAAGTGCTAGCAAATCGTGTCACTCCTGGTCGCACAAGGTCCTTGCCATTTGTGAATTTCCTCATCAAGGAAAGTATCCAAATATGGTTGTAGATAAATTTTGTAACATTTTTGGCATCTTCAACCACACTTTTGACGCATCCAATCTTCCCAATGTCCTCTAGCAACAAGTCCAAGCAATGTGCACCACAAGGAGACCATGCAGTTGTGGGATGCCTCTCCATAAGTAGTCTACCTACAACTACATATGCAGCTGCGTTGTCCGTGATAATTTGGACAACATTATCAACACCAACCTCCTAGATCACCCCATCTAATAAATTGCATAAAGTCTCAACATTTTTGACTTCATTGGAGGTATCTATTGACTTTAGGAACACCAATCCACTATTAGAGGCCACTAAAAAGTTTAGGAGATTCCTATTCCATCCATCTATCCACCCATCAGATAAAATGCTGGAACCTTTTCTTCGCCAAAATTTCTTTTGCTCATCAACCACAAGTCATGTATTCTTTACGACTTCCTCTAGCAATGGCCCACTCAAACTTTTAGCTGTTGGGGTCTTAAACCCCTTGCCTGCAATTGTAAGGGCATTCACCAAACCTTCCCAATATGGGCTGCTCGCCACATTGATAGGTAAATTATTGTAATACCAACAGTTTGCTGCCGCCATCCTAGCTTCATGATGCTTTTCCTTATTCCAACCGATACTTTCAAGTGAAGGTTGTGCTCCTGGAACATTGCGTGGAATAAAGAAATCTAGTCTTGATGAAGGACCTTGGCTAGCACTAGCAGTAGGAGTAGAGAAAGAACCCTCAGGTTTCTCACCAAAAGATGAATGTGGTTGAGGGATGGTTGGACTTGGGGTACCATGGGGCCTATTGTACCCCAAATTAAAATTTTCGCTACACTTAGGCATTTTGAAGAAATGAGTCAAAATACTGTTAAATCTATCAAAAAGGTTAAAATTGGGGTTTGCACGTTTTGCATGAAGGTCAAAAACTTAGAAATTTCAAAATCAGACAATCTGGGTCAGTACAAAATGATCAAATTAACAATACCTAGATTTTAGTTTTTCATCCCTAAATTTTAGGAAAATTTCTATTTTTAGCAGTTTTCTAGAAATAGAAAACTTTTTCTGGTTTTTTCTGGGTTTCTCAAGAAATGGATACTTATAAAATTTTCTAAAAATAGAAAGTTTGGCCTCTAGGGTTAAGATTGATTCTGATTGGCTCAAAATACTTCCTTATCAGGCTGGTGCAGTTAGAATCACAAAAAGATCAGTTTTACCCTATTGGGTCTATTTTGCTTTTTCAAAAGATGTTTCGAGAGATCCAAGGTCATCAATGGAGGCCAGTTAGCTGCCAGGTGTCAGAATCATACGTTCGAGCACCAAACATAAGATGTCAATGAGGAACGTGCACGAAAAACGAAGAACGAACAAAGGAAGATTGAAAAATTGAAAAATGCAAAATTTTGTCTAAGGTTGGTGAATCTAGGTGCCCCTGCTCAGTTTGGGCGCCCAAACCTTCATGCCTTAGGAACTTTTTTTCGTTCCGACAATCAAAGACAAGGAAGGCACGTTAAACGAGGTAGAAGTTGAAAATTGCATAAAAATGGCTAAGTCTACTAGCCATGGGCACCCTTGAAGGAGATTGGCGCCCAACTTTTCAAGAGATCAAAAGTAAGAATTAGGGTTTATGCCTCCAGGTCAATGTTACTCAGAATCCTCTTGGCTCCGCAACGAATCAATCGACACGATCTCCCGATCACGCAATCATCCGAAACATCAGATCAAATGGAGGAGTTTTAACTGAAGGACAAAATGCAAATTATGAAAAGATGAAAATTTTCTAAGTCTGGTAACTCTGGGCGCCCTAGGTGGCTAGGGGCGCCCAACTTTTTGAATGACCTAATATGACAGTTAAGGTTTGCAGGAAAGCTCAATCTCTTTAGTTTCTTGCCAGCTTCGCAACAGATGTCTCCGTCAGCTTGTCAGATCACCCAGCTGCTGGCAAATCCAAATCAAACAGAGGTCACGGAGAGAGGTGTTTTGAATCCTGAAGATAAAAAACAAGAAAAATGGCTATCTCTGGAAGAGATGGGTGCCCTTGAAGGAGAAGGGCGCCTAGGGTTTAGAGCCCTCAAAAGTCAGTTTTTGAAGACGATGTATCCAGAAGACCCTTTCCAGAATCTTCTTAGCAATCTAGTGAATCTGTCAGCTAGTCAATCTGATCAGTACAATGCCCAGAGTCATGAATTCATCTGAAGGTCAGAAGACGAGCAAAGTTTGAAGATCATCAAAAATGACAAACACTGGAGAAAATGGGCGCCCCTGGTAGAGATAAGCACTCAACAATTTGAAGGGTTAAATGAAGTTTTTGTCAGAAGACGTCTCCAAAACAATGTCGTCAGATTCAATCAGGCTTCGTGATGCAACATTCAACTCGTTCGTCGGATCAATCTGGAAGCCGGGAGACAGGATCAAACTAGGGCGGAAAATTGAAGAAAAGTAGAAAATGATGAAAAATTGGTTAAGTCTGGGGAGACTGGGCACCTCACCTCAAAAAGGGCGCCCATATTCTCATGCCTTGGAGAAATTCTTCAAAATTTCAAAAATTGTGAAAGAAGGAAAAAATGCCTAAGTTCATTACATGAACTAAATCTAGGGTTTCACAGAATTAGGGTTTGAGAGCTGTTTCTCAAGGCAAAAACTTATTTAAGGACATCTCTATGTTTTATTTTTCATATTTTCTTGCAGGTGTCTTCAAGGAGAAACAAAGCAGTAACTTTAAACCTATATTTTTCAAGATTCAAGAACCTAAACTTGCTGGTTTTTCATAAAATTTTCAGATCAACACTCAAAGAAGGCTTGCCTTTTCATATTTCTTTATCCAAAACATCAAATTTGTGAAGGAGGCTATTACTTTCAATTTTCAAAAGTTGGTTCATATTTGTTCTATCTTCTGGACAGATTTTTGAAGGATTTTCTCAAGGTTGCAGCAGTTACCTTTTATTTTGCATGTCAGAGAAAACTTCAAATTCTTCCATTTCTAATCTTCTGGGTCTATACCAAACCTTCTTCTGGACAAAACCCATATCACAACTTTTTCAGAGAAACTTCAAGTGGTTGCTTTTTCAGTCAGAAGTCAGGGTTTTCAGATGTAGAAGTCAGGGTTTTCAACATCTGATCAACTGGGTTCATCCAGAATATACTCATGAACAATACCCAGATGCCAGCTTTTTCTACTTTTTTCGGAGAAAATTAGGGTTTGCTGTTTTTTCAATCTTTACTCCAAATTTTCAAAAATGGACGATCTGGGTTGGCTTGTAAGGAAATTCTAATCAAAACCCATATCTTAGAAAATTTTCCAAAAATTCATCCGTTTGACAAAAAAAATCAGCAAGCTAAAAGTAGAAAGTTTGCCAAAACTTGGCAGAACCTAGGTGTGTTTACAGTCAATCTTCAAGTTTTGCAGAATGGAGTACATTCCTACAGAGTTTAAGACCAAATCAGCACTATACAATGATTTCATAGAAACAACCGAGACTGACTTACACCATATTAAGCCAGTATTTAATCTACGTCCTTTGGAAGATGCAGGCAATGCCACCATCAGGCATCTTGGCCATTTAGGTCTTCTCATAGCAACATCCATACTTTTTTCAGTACAGAGTTTAGAATTCATAATTGCTTGTATCAAGCATTATAATCCTGCTACTAGGGAAATCCTGTCAGCAGATGGAAGAATCATATGCAGCTTAAAGCCAGACATGATCAAGAAATGCTTCTCAATTCCACCATGGCCTGGGAGTGTTACCATCAACATAGAAGAATGTGAGAAGATATGGGAAGAACACCAGGAAAAGTATAGCAAGAAGATTGCACATAGGTGGCTGAAAGAAAAACATAGTACATTGCTGAAGAATATCGGGAGAGGAGAGTTCAAAGATGAATTTGCTATAATAATCACCTTACTCAACCAAAGTACTGGTCAAGTGGATGCAACAAAGTTTCAGCCTTGGATGTTCTACGTGATACCTCACATCATGAAGAAGATAGAGTTCTATGACTAGCCTACATTCATCAGTGATTGCCTTCACCATCAAATAACTGAATATTTCAATAGACATGCATTCCACATGATCTCCTACCTAGTCTACTTAGTTGCCTTTCAGGGTAAATTTAGAGGGTTAAACACAGAGGGTTCTTTAAATGTTCAACATGTCTACAAATACTATACTCAGTTGGAGTTCACTGCGGCATCACATCATTATAAAAGATTGAATGAAGCATTCTTAATCTATATAGTGCGTGACTTGGACAACGAACTACATGTTCACATTTCATCTATTGCCAGGGCAGCAACGTCAGAATGGGCAGATTGGTTTATTCAGTTTGCTACTTTCACTTACCTAAGGGTTTACAGCTATTCAGGTGCTCCTCTTATGTTGCCGAGGTATCCGTCAGATGAAGTCGTGTGTATGGAATTTCTCAAACAAGTATCAGATGTTCACACTCGCCTACGCAACAAAAAGAAACCATCATTCAGCTTCCCTTTTGCTTTAGGTATTTATAGGTGCAGATCATCTGCAAATGCTAAAATAACGGGTAATGAGTTAGATAAACTTGGTCTCAAGCCTTTCAGCGAGAGACGATCATATGATCCCCATGGTGTCTATGCAGCTCGACTTGGTCAAAACTACGCTCATGTGCCCACACTTGAAGACTTTTGGGCGAACTGCAGAGATGAGTACGAGGTGCAAAGGTGAAGCAATAGCAGACTCACCCTTCATCAAATGAAAGATTGTTTATCCGAAGACATTGAAGGGTTATCAGATGATGACAGGGATGTAATTCTCCTAGCCTATACTAGAAATCAAATTGAACAACAACCTCTTCCACAGGTTAACTGGGCTAACAAAGAATGCATTACAGTAGAAGAAAGGACTCGTCAGGTTGTAGATTACAGCAAGACCTTCTTGACACTCAAAAGAATGAAGTCAATTCTAGTAGTAGAGCCGCCAAGGGTTCATCCATTGCCTCCTTCTTCTTCTAAAGCTTAGTCAAAGACAAAAGGAAAAGTTAAAGAAGGTGTGAAGGGAAGTAGGTCTACAAAGAATGCGAAGAAGAGGTTGGATTTCACAGGAGTTGTTATATAGGAGCAGCCTATAGCTGAAACAAAAGTTCCTCAACATGAGCCCATGCCGCAAGAAGAAACAACAGATGTGCTTTTGATACAAGACCCTTTACCATCTCCTAGGTCTTCACCAATTCACATTGATCTAGAAGATGAGGAGATAGAGGCCGATGTTGTAGTCATTCCTCCCATGGATGTTAGTAGAGATACCGCATCTTGGCTTGAGAGCTCCTTGGGAAGGACAAGGCGAAGGCCTTCTTATCAGTTGAACTTTGATGATGTATATCAGGAAGCACCCAAGAAGAAGGCCAAGAAACAAATACACTTTGAGAGGAATCCCAAGGGTGAAATGGTCATGGAGACAACTATGCCTCTTGAAGATAAAATCAGTTGATGATTTCATAATGGTCAAAGCAAATCTTGGTAAAAATACCCGACATGCTGACATGAGTTTGTTTAAGATGGTAATTGAAAATATTCAAGAAAGAGTGCAAAAGGATGGAGAAGACAAGGCAACCCTCAAGGCTGAAAATCGTCAACTCCAGTTGTGTATATCAAATCTCATTCATGGCACCTCACAAACAACACAGTTGCTGCCACAAGTTTTAGAGACACCAGCTGATCAACAGTAGTTGAGGCAATTGGTTATTTGTGGAAAACAAACTCAGGAATGGATTGAAGAGTTCATCGTCAGAGGAAAAGAGATTCTAGCACAGGTCTTCCAGCTGAGATACAAGGCTCTTGACTTACGTCAAGGTATCCGGGATTTTGAGCAGTTGATAGCCGAGTTCAAGCCTATACATGAAATCATAATTGTAGATTTAGAGATTGCTTATGGCTCTACAATGGCAAGAGAACACAAAAGATAGATCCTGGAGTGGAAAGAAGGTCACCTTTTCAAGGTTAATACATATGTTAGAATATTTGAGGAGTTTGCAGTGTATAGGCAGAGAGTCATTGATACTCTTAAGTTCATCAGAGAATTTGTTGCAGCAATTCCTTGTCAGTATTGCCTTGAGGATGGTTTACATTGGGCTTGACGTAGTCCAAGCAGAGTTTCAAAGTATCATGCATGGCAGCGATGACAGTGTTGGAAGAATGAAGATGATTTCCATAATGTCAACGAAGTTTGAGAAAGTAGCCAATGAGAGTGAAGATTTCTTGAGATCTATTGCAGATAGTGAAGAAATTTTGGAAAAGCGGCATTTCGCTATTAATAGTATCAACACTTTTGATAGAGAGGCAGTTGCCCGCTTTTTAGAGGATGTGATCGAGATTTAAATCTGCTTTCTTCTAGAAGCTTCTTCCTAGCTTTCTTTCTATTCTTGTCCTGATTCTTATCCATTTTTTGAGGATAGAAAGAAAACAATTGTAACGAGTTGGCATTTTCCATTTTTAGATGCTTTCTAAGTTTTAGATGTTTTATCTTTTTTAGGATTAGAAATAAAGCTTGCATGTTGGCAAGCAGTAGTTGTAAAAACAAGGAGATTTTAGGGTTCCCTACTCTTCTGCTTAGTTATAAATAAGAGCAGTGTTTTCTCATTTTAGTTTAACTGTGCTTGTGATAACAAAATTGCCGAGCTTATGCCTTCATGTTTGTTATCAATTAGTGTCAGTTCACTTTGTGTAAAGAGCAAGTTTGCATGCCTCCTTAGCTGCAAATCCTTGTTTAGTGCATGTGTTTTATGTCAATTGTAATCTGGTTGATCGCATGTTGCAATTATTTTGCTACACCTTGCTGTCCTGGAATTGTAATCTTTGTGCCTGAAGTTTGAGTAAATAAAGTCCTGAGTGTGCTTTGCTACCCCGATATAAAAATCTCAGATTTCCGTTTATTGTTTTGTGCTCAAAGTGTGAGGAAATAAAATCTTGAAGCTTGCTTTGCTGCCCTTGATATAAAGTCTCATATTTCCATTCATTGTGTAATACTTTTATGATCTCCTTTTTCAGCTTGCATTGAAATTCAGTAGATGTGTGTTGAGGAAAGATTATTCAAGTATCTTTGTCAGAAAATCAATCTCGTCCATTTCTAAACTCTTTTGCTCTGCGTTTACTTGAGAGGATAGAAACTTTTTAGCGTAAGTTAAGTTGTAGTTGTCAAGTTTCATTAAAGGGAAAACCTCACCTGCAACATCTAGAGTTCTATAACCTTGTGTTCTCGCAGCTGAATAAAAAAGATAGGCAAAAATTAGTTTCAAATTACTTACTTTATGCAACTCAGCAAAAGAGGGAGCTTCCCCTCCTAATTCGAAGAGCGGTTTTAGTGCACATAGCTGTCCGTTTCAAAATGCATTCCAGAGGTGCGATTTGAAATGCTAGCAAGGCCTAGATGGTGTAGAAGTGAATCCACTCATCGTTGTTGCTAGAGCATCCTTTTTTTTATCTTTCATCTTTTTTCATCTCATACTTAGCAAGAAGGGCCTTCGCCTCTCCAATTATCTCAGGAGTCGAGTTAGGGCATACATCCACATTTTGCCCAGGTATTCTTGCAAAGTGGTATTTTAATCTGTTTATTCCTCCTGTCATCCATTTCTTGCATTCGGTACATGTCACCTCACCTTTTTTATTTCCCGGTATCCCATACTTCCATGCAGGGTCTTTTCTCGTTCCCCTTGGGTTTGAAGATGACATTGCTATTTCAAGTTCAACATGAAAAAAAAAACAGCAAGGGTCTAGTAAAAAATCAACAAATAAATGAGATTCAAACATTTGCAAAAAAACAGAATGCAAAACCAAGCTAGAAATAGTAGGAATCGGGCTATTAAGGGAAATAGAAAAAAACTTGGCAGCATTTCCCCTTTATTTTTCTTGATTTTTAATTGAAGAAAAAAAAGAAAAAAGAGAAGCTAAATCACTTACCTAACTCTATTATGATCTCCTTAGCTCGTCTTCTTGGCTTCTTGCAACCTCACTTGAAGTTGCAGACCTGTATTTGGCAGAGTAGAGTAAAATGAAGAAAGAAATTAAGAAAAAGAGGGTTTTAACTTTGCTTTTGACGTCCTAGCTATCCAAGAGAGTCCCTGCACGGGACTCACGAGTCCTAAGGTCGGACTCGTGAGTCTTTTGGACTCGACTCCCGAGTCCGTGACAAGTGGACTTGTCTAGCCTGTAGACTTCCGAGCCCGCCAAGTCCACAATGAGTCTTGAAGAGTCTTCAAACTATGATATTATGGTATTACCTATCCAATTCACTTTTAGGTCCTTTTCACACCTAGTTAATTAAGTTTACTTAGAGCATATACATTTTGTGTCTTAAGTCATGATTTTGACAACTTTACTTCGAGAATTTACTTTTTGTGTTTCAAATCACATTATTATGATACTTAACATAATCCTATGTCTCACCCTTGCCTATATATGCAAAGGTTCTCTTGTACATCAATCAAGCTTCATTGAATATTTGCATTCTTTGATAGAACATAATTATTCTCTGATTTTGTGTCTCTCTCATGCTTTGATTGAAGCTCCTTGATCTTGGGTATTTATCTCCATAGCTAACTTCTACATAGTATTAGAGCTTGTGGGAATGCTTTTGGTTAGTCCTTTGAGACATCTAGGTTGTAGATCTTGTATTTTCTTGAAAAGTTGAGTATGCTTTTCTTTTGCACCAAATGATGACCTAAGGAATCAAAAAAATTTGATAGAAATATTAGATTTGGGATGTACTTTTTTGTGGCTTTGTATTGGAGGTTTCTTTGGAAGCTTGATGGAGTAAATCTAAGTTCATCATTGAGTTTGGAGTATTTTTGAATGTTAGTTTTGCCTCTTTATTTTCACCAAATTGGACACATGATGCCATATCTACAAGGATTTGAAGGAAGAGTTTTTTTTTACGAATTTGTAGATCACTCATCATTTGAAGCATTTTGGGCTAAAATTGACCTTGTTGTTGTGTCAAGGTCTAAAAACCTATAGATCAATTATTAAATTGTTGAAATTTGAGCACTTTGTTTTGGGCCATTAGGTAAGATTTTTCCCTCCTTTGTCATGTGCACAATGTAATCGCCGGTGTCATCATTTTGTATAATTAGTAGAATATTTTGCATACGTAGTGCAAGCATGGACATTTGTATGGGTAAAAATATATATATATATTTTTTTTTTTTTTAATTACATTTTTTAGAATTAAAAAAAATATTTTTTATAACTTTTTTTAGATATGTAGCAAGGTATCGATTGCACCCTATGCAAAATTGTCATGATAGGCTTGGGCCCTTGTAAGGGAGCCACATGGTAGGCTAAACAACCCCTCCAATCGATTTGTGGTCTCATAGGGTGTGCCACCTACAATGGTGGCTATTTGGCCTAACCACCATTGCCAAGTTTAGTGGCAACCAATTCTGAAATATTCTCTCTCAATTTTTTTGATTTTCAATAAACAAATACAATGTAACCAAACACTCGTTAAGGTTAGCTTAACCCAAAACGCTGCATGAAAGAACTCCAACCAAGAATGCGCCCTAAAACCACTTAAGGAGGAGGGGCGGGCATATGGTCAGAGGATCCCTAGGATTTACTGAATCAAAGTTACAAAGATTACACTTAAAAGAAAGAAGCAAAACTCAACACCAAGAATGTGCACTCAAGATCCTTTAACAGGCGAGGTGCTAACATATGATGGAGTGCTAATTACTGAATTGAAAGGTAATAGGCGGATAACCAGCCATGAGAAAACTTTCCACACTACCACCAAACAGTTGGGGGAAAAGATTACAATTCATCTGCTGCGATAGGCATCCACTCATGAGTGGGAATTCACCTCTTTTCCAGTGGGTACAATGAGAGAATTAGCAAATTCTTTTTTTCCACACTGGCGATAAACCATCCAGGGGTTACAATGTGATAATTAAACACGAATAAGCAATAATTAATAGACTGAAATAGTACTACTGTTATCAGCTTTACAAAATGAGAAAGAGCTGCAAATTACTAGAGAATTACAATAGTTTTGAAGCACAAAGAAGTTGGATGATCCCACATTAGATAGCTATCCAACTTATTGAAGAAAGAACTGAAAACTCAAACTGAAACAAGTCTGATATAAAAATCTGCAAACTGAAAATGAATTACCAGCAAACTGTAGCACACCAAATTGTTCATAACTTCATCTTATCTTCACCAATTGACATGAAATCAATTGCAGCAGCTTCTAGGAGTAAAGGCGCCCCTATTCAAACACAAAAACTGCACCAAAGCCTCCATATTTATTAATGCACGCATCCCAATATCATTTTGGAAATGTACGACCTTCAAGAGGGGCGATTTTCTCTTTAAAAATCAGAGACACATTAATAAAATCTGAAACCTCTTGGAAAGGGTTGCCCAAGGCTTATAATTATATAGATAAACTACCCATATCAAAAATAAATTCATGAAGAGAGCTGCAAGCAAAATCACCAATCAACCATGTCTGCACCAACAACTCAAAATCTGATAATAACAACAAATCTCCAACAATGAAGCTCAAAATGTACTTCTGAATGAAGCACACTCTGAATCCATCATCTAGAGAACCATAGTTTCAGGTCCGAAGAGTGGAATAGAATTTGCTAAGCTTTCCCTTAGCCAGATTCTGGATTTCAAACCAGCAGCATAACTTTACAACATTTTCCAAGGTTCCAAATGAGAGAGCAAAGACTTTCTTTTATAGAATTGAAGGTGACTGTTGGCTCTTTAGCTTCCATTTCTTTTTCCCCCCAAAAGAGATGTCCATTTCACTTTTGAAATATTTTAGTTTTTAAAACATTATATTCACCTTTCTAGGCATCCAAAACTTGAGGAGAAATATTTACTTTAGAAATATTTAAATAATCACCCAATGAGGCGTCCACCCTCAAGGCCACCTTTTAAAATAACTTTAAGTCATTAATACTAGGCCAAGGGGTCAATAAGAAATTATAACATTAATGACTTAGAATAAATCATTTTACCCGAAATGAGCCTCAAAGTGTTGAAGGCCAAATATGTTCCAAACTGCTTTGCCCGAAATGGAAACTGAGCTGACTATTGATGCTATTGCCCAAGATGGCACTGCCAGAAATAGAATTTACTAAAAATAGTAAATTTAGAAAAGTTGCCTGATGACTTTATAAGTCATATCAATGCGAAGCTCTCTGAAAACTCAGAAAGAATCCACAATCCTTATTCATGCAAACCTTCTTCAGAACCCCTATAAAATAGGAAACCCTAATTTCCAATTTTGCTTAGCCTACGAGTTTCCAAAAATAGGCTAAAACCTCAAGAAGAGCGTAGGGCTAAATCGGGGACATTACAGTCCGCCCTTCCCAAAATTGCTTGTCCTGAAGCAATGACATCACATTCCAAGAAAACTGTTTGATCCATACTATGCCAAGTAGGAACCCGGGGTCCCAAATCCATCTTCGAGAGGACCCACCATGCTGATGCTACATCACTCTGATCACACAAGAATAACCAACACTCCAAATCTGCACTAACTCTCCTTGTAACCCCAAAGAGTCACCATATCTGAGACCCATATTGATAGACCCGGAAGAACTGATGTAAAAAACTTGCAGCATCTCATTTCCGGAAAACTCTGAGGAGTCAAAAACAACAATACCACAATCTAACACATTCCTGCACAATAAGGCAAATAATTTTCTCAATTCAAAAGCATGCTCCATATCATAACTCTTCATAGCACCAAGCAGAGTCACGACAACATATGTGACTCTTCCAACACTTCTTGCAAAGGAAAGAGCAACTCCTTGCAAGAGATCCCCCATCACATCCTCAAAAATCTGTGAAGATGTATAATGCCTTATTTGAAAAAAACTGATATAACTGAGATGATTCCATGAAAAACTTACAAATTTCACCTCATGAGTCTCCAATTGGTGGACCAAATCAGTTTCTAACTTACTGCCCCAAACACTAATATAGGAGAAAACACAGAGAAAATCACTGTTGAACATTAGAGAACATCCCATACATGAATTATGGCTGCACTATAACAATCCTTTTCTCATTCGAGGCTCAAAATCAATTGTAGTAGTAGACTGGAAGGTCAGAAAATGGACACACCAACCAACTAATAGGTCTGATTTAGACAATTTGAAATCTGATTTATGAAAAATCAGCATCCCCAACAATAAGCAACAACCGCAACAAAAAAATTTCTCATTAAAATTGGCATAACTGCTCATGAACAAGGCCAGTGGCTTCTTCAATAAAGGTCACAATGCCACCACAAACCATCTTCCAATCATATTTCCATCCCAGAACACCAATTTATGATCATAAATAAAAAACCAATAATAGGAAAAGAAGGTAGCAGCAATCATAGAACTGAAATTTTTACACTTATCTCTCCAACCAACCTTCTTTTTATGCTTACCATTCTTCATTAGAAAATACTTGGGATCCCAAATACTAACTTTCAATTGGAGACCAGTCCCAACACAAGAGCTGATGATCTCAACAACATTTTGAAAACAATGTGCTGGTTTATTCCTTTTAGAATTTTCAATATTATCTTTTTGCCAAGTAATGCTAGGATCCCATACTATCAACAATGCAGTACCAGTTCTCAAACGGAGAACTGTTCTCACATGAATCATCTGATTCTCTCGTTCCATCTGGATAAACACTTTTTGAAACTCCAAGAAGTATTCAACAAACCTATGTTCATTGAAGAAATTGAACCCAAAATCTTCTGTCATATATTGCCGGAAAGATTCCACAAATCCTTCATTAAATTCAATTTTAGAATCAATCACCCTAAGAGATGATGAAGATGTACTAAAATCTGACAAGAGCCTCACAAGCATCCTCATCAAAAAATGAATAAAACTTTCATCAACATGCCAATCATCTCTTTGTTGATGAACAATAAGAATGTCTTCATTTCTTTGTGATCCAAGAGTTACCATTTCTTGCTGAATGGGTGCACTTAGAGCATCAGTAGATTCAACTTCATGCAACTCACGTATCAACTCTCCAATGCTGGAAGACAAACTCAAATTTCCTCCTTCAATAATCTTTGAAGCAATTCTTTCATCATCTTCAAAAAGAGGATTTACATAAACCTTACTAGCATCTTCTTCGTCAAGATATTATCAAATGCTTGAAAAACTTGTTGATGAGACTTTGAATGCTTTGGTTTCTCAGGACAACATTCCAAATCATATGTTTCTTGTATGAGATCAAGCTCATCAAAAATTACCTGAATCTCCTCAGCTCTTCTTTTGTTTTCTTGCTCCCATGAATATTGAACAACAAAAATCTGATTCTCTGCTTCAATTAGAGTCTCATGCACTTCTTGCAACTTGGCTTTGGTGAGCTCGTTACACTCCAATGCATTGTCGACAATTTTGGCCACTTTGTCTTTAACACGAATGATGTGCAAAAGATTTGATTTGATTTCCTCCAAGGCAAACTTAATGAACTTCATATCAGCAATGGAAATGCAACATACATCTTCTTCTCTAGTGTAGAAACCCCTTGTTCCCCCCTGTTTCCAATACTGTCTGTTTCCTGAAAGTTATCTGAAGTTTTTTGATTTTTTTGTGGTTTTGGGTTTTTTGCATGAAATTGAGAAATTGCGATTTTGATAATAAATGATATAAAATCTAGATGAAATACTCAACGGACAATATAGATAGAAAATGCAAGTTCTATTGTAGGCGCATCTTTTATTACTCAGATAGAATCAATACAATAATGATCTGGTAGCATGCAATAAAGAAATAACAATATTTTATTGAAAGAACTTGGTAATCAGCAACTGGTAATAATTGGTACGGCTGCGAATGAACTTCTTTCTCCCTCCGTCTGAAGATCCAGATTAGTGCCAGTGATATAGGCGCCCAAGATGGAAGTGACAGACTGATCCCAAGTTAGGCGTTTTGCTTCAAGGAGAAGATACGCCCTTTCTGAAGGTAGTACGGCCTGGTACAAAAAGGTACGGCCTGATACACAGCAGCAATAAATATAATGTACGGCCCTAAGGAGAATCTCCAGGTTTGATGAATATAGGCGCCTCTGTGCAATAACCTCTGCTGGATGAAGTGCTAATCAAAAACCCTGAGTATTTATTAACTGTGATGCTCTGCAACTTCCTCTGAGTGAAGAAATTCCTCTGCTGGCAATAAATCAGGTGATATCTCACACCCTCTGAATTGCTTTCAATGGAGATGGCTCGTTCCCCAATGAAGTCGAGTTTCAAACCCTAAGGTTCTGTGCTCAGACAAAACTTGATCAATTTCAATATCAATAATCACATAATGGCTCGATTTTCAATGTAAATGACTTATATTTCTCAAAAGTGCGATTTCCTCAATAATAGGGTTCATTAAAAATTCGACTTCTCTTCTTTTTAATTTTTCAATAGTCTCAACTCAAATTTTTAATTATAAAATATAATTAAAAATTGGCCCCCTCTGATGATGGCTCACCCCTCAAGAAGAATCACTTAAGTTATAATTTAATATTATAACTTTATATTATAATCATTAAATAATTAATATTTAATTAATACAATTAAATATTAATATTTCTCTCGTTACTCATCCGATGACTGTTCCGTCTGAAGCTGACGAACACTGAAGTGATTTTGAATGCTGCCAAAGCCATACTGCTAAAAATAGCAGGGGTCCCACGCTGACTGCCAGGAACTGCTAAAAATAGCAACTCAGCAAGAAGTCTCCGATCGAGCCCAAATGAAAGCCTACTGATCAAACTCTGCCAATTGAAGCTGAGCCAAGCTCCGAAGTGACCCTCTATCCAATCTATCGGCCTACGAGGGTCGTGTGATAGGCCAATCCTGTACTCCGATGTCACTGAGAAGGGGACATGACATCTAGGCACAACATAAATCAAATTTTCGACATGCTGATGCAGTTCATCAAGCTGTGAGAAAACTTGAATTCCATTTTCAGCAGTTTGTGAGCTTGAATTGCAATCTTCATATGCTGGCTGAGATGATGTAGAACAACTTTGATGCACAAATATTTCAAAAATCGTTTGAGCTGCACTCCCCAACTTGTCTCGCATGTGATGGACACTCTTCATCATTCCATCCATAGTGCCTTCCAATTCCTTAGCTTGTTTTTAGGTGAAGAGAAATCTGCCTTATGACTACTAGAAACATCTCTTTCCACATTATTTTCTACACATGATTCAAGGGAGTCGGTCAAATCAACGTTGTAGTGGGAAGAGACTTCAACTTCCTCTTTCTCTTGGCTTTCAAATCAGCATTCTCCCAAATTGTGAAAAGACAATTCATTGGTTGAACACATATCTTCTACCAACCGAACTTCTCCTTCATTTGGATCTGCACTTATGATCTCATCATGCAACTCCATGTCAACTCTTGTTTCTAGAAGTTCTTCTCTTGGATTTTCAACTTGAAGCTCCTTAACACCTGTTGACTCATTGTTCTCTACTGCAGGATAAATGGAAACTCCTTGAACATTTGCTATGAATTCAAAGGGATTCCAACTTTCATTCTCCTCTTCAGCTTTGGAAATCTCCTATTTGTGCTCAACAGTCTTCTTCAAAAATGGCTTCAATTTTTCTTCACATTGACTGAAAATTCCTTTAACTAACAAATCAGCAGTGGGAGAAATATGCTCTTCACGTTTATAAGTATCCAAGAGAAGGCATTGAACACTTTCGGGAAGACTATCAACTTCTTTAATTGTGTCAATTAGAACATTTTTAACAACTTTAAACACCCCTTCTTCCTGCTCACTCCAAGTCGAAGTGAAGAGATTATCAAACAAATGGTAAATTTGATTATCCATTCCCAATTCTATCAAAAGGATGCAAGTTTTTACTTCTGAAAATGTCTTTAGGACAACAACTCTTCTTGGAAACAAAACACTCCCAGTTTCATCCATATCTTGAAAACTCTCCACAATCATACTTAATATGGTCTTCATAGTTTCTTCATCATAGGGCAACTGGGGAATTACAATTCTTATTATCTCCATGAAACAAGAAGAAATCAACAGCTTGGTTTCTTCATCAGGATGCCCCAACCAATAGGGCTGATTCAAACAATTCACTGCAGGTGCTAAAACCAATTGCATTTCCTCCAAAGGTGATGGCTTCACTTGTCTCAGACATTGTTCTAACAAATGAAGAATGTTCTCTTCATTTCCTTTTGACTGAAATTCTTTGCCAAGTCTCTTTCCAGCCAAAAAGAGAGTCTCTACCAACTTCATCTCTTCTTCATTAGCCATGCCTAACTGCAAACTTCTGGATACCACAAAGAGCTGAACTCGAATTTGTTCTGACTTTTGGTGTAGTACGGTCTTCTCTGACTTTCATCTGATAACTGAAGCGCTGAAACTCACAGGATGGCAGGGAACTAGGCTTTGATATCACTGAAATATACTCTCTCAATTTTTTTGATTTTTAATAAACAAATACAATGTAACCAAGCACCCATTAAGGTTAGCTTAACCCAAAACGTTGCATGAAAGAACTCCAACCAAGAATGCGCCCTAAAACCACTTAAGGAGGAGGGGCGGGCATATGGTTAGAGGATCCCTAAGATTTACTGAATCAAAGTTACAAAGATTACACTTGAAAGAAAGAAGCTAAACTCAACACCAAGAATGTGCACTCAAGATCCTTTGACAGGTGAGGTGCTAACATATGATGGAGTGCTAATTGCTGAATTGAAAGGTAATAGGCGGATAACTAGCTATGAGAAAACTTTCCACACTACCACCAAATAGTGGGGGGAAAAAATTACAATTTAAACACTTCATCTGCTGCAACAGGCATCCACTCATGAGTGGGAATTCACCTCTTTTCCAGTGGGTACAATGAGAGAATTAGCAAATTCTTTTTTTCCACACTGGCGGTAAACCATCCAGGGGTTACAATGTGATAATTAAACACGAATAAGCAACAATTAATAGACTGAAACAGTACTACTGTTATCAGCTTTACAAAATGAGAAAGAGCTGCAAATTACATGAGAATTACAATAAGTTTTGAAGCACAAAGAAGTTGGATGATCCCACATTAGATAGCTATCCAACTTATTGAAGAAAGAACTGAAAACTCAAACTGAAACAAGTCTGATATAAAAATCTGCAAATTGAAAATGAATTACCAGCAAACTGTAGCACACCAAATTGTTCATAACTTCATCTTATCTTCACCAATTGACATGGAATCAATTGCAGCAGCTTCTAGGAGTAAAAGCGCCCTTGTTCAAACACAAAAACTGCACCAAAGCCTCTATATTTATTAATGCACGCATCCCAATATCATTTTGGAAATGTATGACCTTTAAGAGGGGCGATTTTCTCTTTAAAAATGAGAAACACATTAATAAAATCTGAAACCTCTTGGAAAGGGTTGCCCAAGGCTTATAATTATATAGATAAACTACCCATATCAGAAATAAATTCATGAAGAGAGCTGCAGCAAGCAAAATCACCAATCAACCATGTCTGCACCAACAACTCAAAATCTGATAATAACAACAAATCTCCAACAATGAAGCTCAAAATGTACTTCTGAATGAAGCACACTCTGAATCCATCATCTAGGGAACCAGCAGCATAACTTTACAACATTTTCCAAGGTTCCAAATGAGAGAGCAAAGACTTTCTTTTATAGAATTGAAGGTGACTGTTGGCTCTTTAGCTTCCATTTCTTTTTCCCTCCAAAAGAGATGTCCATTTCACTTTTGAAATATTTTAGTTTTTAAAACATTATATTCACCTTTCTAGGCATCCAAAACTTGAGGAGAAATATTTACTTTAGAAATATTTAAATAATCACCCAATGAGGCGTCCACCCTCAAGGCCACCTTTTAAAATAACTTTAAGTCATTAATACTAGGCCAAGGGGTCAATAAGAAATTATAACATTAATGACTTAGAATAAATCATTTTACCCGAAATGAGCTTCAAAGTGTTGAAGGCCAAATATGTTCCAAACTGCTTTGCCCGAAATGGAAACTGAGCTGACTACTGATGCTATTGCCCAAGATGGCACTGCCAGAAATAGAATTTACTAAAAATAGTAAATTTAGAAAAGTTGCCTGATGACTTTATAAGTCATATCAATGCGAAGCTCTCTGAAAACTCAGAAAAAATCCACAATCTTTATTCATGCAAACCTTCTTCAGAACCCCTATAAAATAGGAAACCCTAATTTCCAATTTTGCTTAGCCTACGTACGAGTTTCCGGAAATAGGCTAAAACCTCTAGAAGAGCGTAGGGCTAAATCGAGGACATTACAAATTCAATCATCATAGCCATACAACCAGTTTTCTTGTTCAAAAGGAGTTTCTTGCTAGAAACTAGTGGTTTTCAAACAAGCAAGAGGCGGTTTTGATTTACAACAATGGTTTCACACCAAACAAATGATGGGTCCAAGTTTAGAGAAATATTCTGTTAGCCTAGGAGTGTATTCTATTTAGCACTTGTTGGTGTCATCATCTATCTTCCCTCCAACCTACCACCTTGTTAATGTTAGCAGCGTCGGGCTGCATCTTCCACTCACACGTTTTGAAGAAATATTAAATGATAGCCTTACGGCTATTCAATATTTGTGGCCGACTTTCTTAAGATATTATTGTACTCTCTTTGGGCCGACTTTATTATTATCTTTTGTAAATACTTGTTTCTACCTTGGCCGACCTACTTCAAGGTTGTGTGCAACATGTATATATAGAAGGTCGACTTTGTTCATTTATCATCCAAATTCAGTCAAGCAATTTGCATGAAGAGAAGAAGTTCGCACTTGAGCAGTAGAGCATCATATTATAGCAGCAGTCTGATTTGAAGGAAGAACATATTCATTTGTGTCTTCGCATCTAAGAAAGATGCTATTATTCATTGTATCATATTCGGCCATAAGTTGGGCTTGTGTTGTAAGCATATTTCTACTCTTATTGTTCATGATTTAGAGAGACATATTTGATGGGTTTTTCTCCCTCAGGTGGAGGGTTTTCCCAGGGTATCTTGCTGTGTTTTCTGTCTTATGTGTTGCATTTTTTGTATACTTTCCTTCTGTATATCTGCTCTATAAAACAACAACATGGTATTAGAGCAGGTTGATGCTAAGATCTGATCAGATATACAGATTTAAAATGATAAAGGAATAAGCCGATCAAAATATGGAGAGTGTGAGATGCTAAGCGAATTTAATTTGGACCTCATCCATGATTATCGGGTGCCCCTGAGAGTTGAAGGAGATGGATCACCTAGCTCTGGGGATGATGTTATTACCATCGCTGAGCTTCTTTCTCAGAAGGAATCCACGGTAGTTAAAATCGTCAGGCTGACCAGTACGGCTGTCAAAAGAGTTTAGTTTGTGGCATCGAAAGCCTCTGTCAGGAACGGATATGTCTTGACCTGCATATCATATGAGTATTAGAGATGGCAATATCTCTTTATGTTACATTGTAGATAAGAAAGAAGCCGTGAGGAGACTTCATTCAACCTGAAAAACATTATCGTCAATCCTTAATATGTGAATACATGGAGATAAGGATATCGTGCCATTGTGATGCAATTATCATTGAAGAGCTATTGGGGAGAAGTCAAGTTCTGTTTTTGAGATATCGGAATATTGCTCTCGGTGGAAGCACATAACTGTTGTTCGAAATTCATTATGGAATTATCGCTGATTATATTAAGTGTATCAAGTATTAAGGAAAAGTCACTTAGATCCGTGACTGCTAAGGGCAGTGATCAGTTGATCTATGATTCATTAAAGTGGATGAGATCATTTGGTGTCACCTTCATTTATCATGTATTGCTACCATGAAGGCTGTGTATTGATCTAAGCGCAAGTGCAGCGTATCGTATCGTGTCCACCCTTGAAAATATCTAAGAGATAAGTACTCTTTGTTTTTTGATTGTATTTACTATTCTAGGCTAAAATTCAATTTGTTGAGTTATGCAATTCTGACATTATTTACTTAGGATTATGTGTGACCGGTAAATAGTGATCACTATAATAAGATTCTTTTCATTACAAGTAGGATCATGTTAATTGTCTTTTGGTTTTGTTGAGATTAGCTCTTCTATGAAATTGAAAGAAAGACATGTCATGATTAATGAATTAATTATCTATTACTCAGGAGATTTTGAGATAGGTATTGCATGGTTGAATAATGTTCATGAATTGTTTTTGTAATTATTAAGAGGCTCTTACATTGAGATATCCTGAGCATCTAGCAATCTGCATCTGGAAAGATTGGATATTGAAGTATTACCGAATGAAGAAATGATCAAGCTTGGAGTCATAGCTTGCAATCATTGGACTACATTAATGGCTCAAGTACAACGTATCACACTATGTCCAGCATTTGGACTTATCAGAATAGTTAAAAAGATAAGTATTCATTGGTTGCTGAGTTATATCATTTATTTATTCTTTGGATCTTGTAATTAAGAGAGATAGTAGATTCTCTTGAATTGTGTTGTGTTCACTAACATAAGATCTTTGGAAAAATTTCATTCATGATATAACTTGTTCGATTCTAATCTTGATATTTCTTTGGATAATTATGGACTGTTAGTAATCTCTATCTAAAATGCTTCCTGGACAGGTTTAGGGGGAAGAAGATGATAAGAGATTACTTAGTGATGAAAAGCTTGAGGCATCTTGTGAAGAAGTCATGTCAACCAAAGAAATGATCAAGAGGGAGTAAACACTAGAGGGACTGAGTTGATGGCTAGAGGGAGTACATCTCCAGAAGTCTTCTTTGCAATCTCTGAAGCCAGGATCGAGAGGGAGTCTCAGTATCAGTGTTCCTTTGTTTAATGAGTTCTTCTTTGAGAGAAGTTCGAGGTGAAATCCCTTGATAATGCAATTCTCTATTGAGAGAGAGTTGAGGTGCAAGCCCTTGATAATGCAATTCTCTATTGAGAGAGAGTTGAGGTGAAAGCCCTTGTTTCCACCCTCTGGGAGAGCCATGGTGGATGTCATGTGTGTGACTCCATGATAGTATCACGTGAAGGAATCCGTGATGATTTTTTTTGTTAATGCATTTCTCCTTGAGATTTGAGGTGAAAGCCCCTGTTTCGACCCTCTGGGAGAGCCATGGTGGATGTCATGTGTGTGACTCCATGACAACATCACATGAGGGAATTCGTGATGATTCTATTGTTCTCACCATCTATGGAGGTAGCCATGATGGTTGATATCACGATGAGGTGATATCCGATATCACAGTGAGGTGATATCTTATGTTGCTTTCACGATGAGGTGACAAGCTCTTTTATCACATTGAGGTGATATGTGTTGTTTGTGCAGGTGGAAGTATCATCCCTAGCTGAGAGGGAGTGTTGATGTTAGCATTGTCGGGCTGCATCTTCGACTCACACGTTTTGAAGAAATATTAAATGATAGCCTTACGACTATTCAATATTTGTGGCCGACTTTCTTAAGATATTATTGTACTCTCTTTGGGCCGACTTTATTATTATCTTTTGTAAATACTTGTTTCTACCTTGGCCGACCTACTTCAAGGTTGTGTGCAACATGTATATATAGAAGGTCGACTTTGTTCATTTATCATCCAAGTTCACTCAAGCAATTCGCATGAAGAGAAGAAGTTCGCACTTGAGCAATAGAGCATCATATTATAGCAGTAGTCTGATTTGAAGGAAGAACATATTCATTTGTGTCTTCGCATCTAAGAAAGATGCTATTATTCATTGTATCATATTCGGCCATAAGTTGGGCCTGTGTTGTAAGCAGATTTCTGCTCTTATTGTTCATTATTTAGAGAGACATATTTTCTGGGTTTTTCTCCCTCAGGAGGAGGGTTTTCCTAGGGTAGCTTGCTGTGTTTTCTGTCTTATGTGTTGCATTTTCTGTATACTTTCCTTCGGTATATCTGCTCTATAAAACAACAACACACCTCACCTTTGGAGTTTTCCTTTTTGAACCTAATTTTCAAAGGGTCATATTTTGAGCATACAAGCTCCGTTTGTAGTGCATTTTTTTTTTGATTTGTTCAATTTTCTCACATACCTTGTAGTGGTTTGGTATTTTCTAATTTTGATGAATAATTTAAAAAAAAATGTAGATTCTCACAGGTGTTGTTGCATATTTGTATTTTGGGATCTTCCAAGGCCTCATTTGGGCACATACGATATTTTTGGGTGCATATTTTTTTAGATTGCATAATTTTTCAAGCTCTCTGTAGTGGTTCTATTGGTTCATTTTGATTTTGCTATTGATTTATTCTTTTTCCTTTCTTTGGGGGGAGTTGCATCTTATGAGTTATCTCATCTTTTGAGGGGCATCATTTTGTACATAGGAACTTAGCATGGCTACACATTTTTCAAGGGCCGTCTATCTTTCCTTCTTTCCTAAGTTGCACGTAAGGGGGGCTATTGGTGTGAATGGGGTATATTAATTAATTGGTTCACTTTTAGTTTTTTTCACACCTAGTTAGTTAAGTATACTTAGAGCATTTATTTTTTGTCTCAAGTCATATAATTATAACACTTCCTATGTTACTCTAAATCTCATCCTAGCCTATATATAGAAGGGTTCTCTTATACATTAATCAATCATCATTGTGTATTTGCTTCCTTTACTAGAATCAAATTATTCTCTCATTTTAGGTCTGTCTTGTGTTTTCATTAAAGCTCCTTGATCTTGGGTGGTTATCTCCATAGCTCACTCTTACTACTTCTCCTACTGCAGTCAATGCATTGACCAAAGCCTCCCAATAAAGGCTCCTTGCAACATTAAATGGAATGCAATTAGAATATCAATATTGGCACATGCCAATTTGGCCTCATGTTTTTCTTGGTTCCATGCTTTACGCTTCAAGGAAGGTTGCAAACTAGGAGTGTAATGAGGAAAGGAAAAGCTATGTGTTCGAGACTATGAATTTCTATTAGCTGCAAATCCCTATATTCATGGCCCAATGCCAGAGTTGGAGAGGCAAGGGTTAAAACACCACTAGTAGTAGCACTAGGTTACCTTTGTAGTAAAAGGTGCGAAGGGGCCCCCATAAATTTTCCTTTGAAATATCAAAAATCATGGCAGGCGCCATTGCCTTGGTTGTCCACTTTTTCTCTAATTTTTTCTCATGATAAGATGCAAGGAGAGCTGTCACCTCTCATTCAATGGGATCCATGCAAGGTGAAATTAGAGGCAGTTTTTGCCTCATATATGCAGCTCACAAGAGTTGCATACGAACATTTCGGGCATTGTACTTGTGACATGTTTCCATGTAGGGTCTCTAGGCTTCCCACTTTTGTTCATTGTGGATGCCATGTTCTGTCCAAAATATGATATAAATCCCCAACATAAATGGAGATAACAGCAAAATTTAGACACAAACTCTAGCAGCTACATGAAAAGGATATAAAATTGGAAATAGAATTAAAATAAATTCTAGCAGCTATACTAAAAAGAAAGAAATGTTACACACCTATCAAATGCGGCTGAAAAACTCTTTAAAATTGATCAAGTCACTCCAGATTGCACAATAGCACATACAAATGATTACAATCTGTTCAATACACCCAAAGGATGGAGGCTCAAATGAAAATGGTAAAAACAAGATATTTCTTGACAGTTGATAGTCGCTGCTGTTTTTATTTTTCAGTGGCCGAGTTTTTCCCTTGGACTCGTTGAGTTTTGGCAAGTTATCAGCAAGTTTTTCAGAAATTACTCTCCAATAACTTGATGAAAAGTTATTGGATGAGTAACTTGGCCTACCCATTTAGCTCAAGAGTATTCATGAGTGGGTGAGTTACTTGATGAGTTTTTAAACTATCGAGAATACACAAAGTGTGGGAATGATTTGTGAAACTTTTGAGTGCTATGCTGATAAAGCCTTCATCATAGATGTGATAATTCTAATCGAACCAAAGCATTAGTTTTAGCTCTTTCTCTATATATTCATATGGAAAAATTCAAAACAATTCTACAAGCCATCCTTCTGAAAGCAAGAAAGAATGAAATTGTATTATTGTCCATAAGTGACAAAGTAGATCAACATGTCTCAAATTTACATTTTTGTTACAATGTAATTCTTATTTACAGAGATGAGAAGGCTGAAGTTGTTTCTTCATATGTTTACCTAGGAGTCCTCTTCTTTGACCCATGCTTTAGTGATGCAAGAGCATCCGAGTTCGGTGCAATCGGCATCAAACAAAAAAAAATCGGTTTGCATTTACTTTGGGTTTTGATCTTTCAACTCCAAGTTCATCATCAGTGGTTGATAAGTTAAAATATATGATTCGCCTAATTGTGATATCAACATGAGAAGATCCCAAATTCTGATATGCATGTGTTTGTTAAGGGAATTGATAAAAGAATGAGGCAAATTTCTTTTGACCGATTTTTTTCTGCCCCTCTATTCTTTAGAAATTCAAATGAGTGTAAAAATACGAAGATATGAAGGTGAAAGGGCGACTTTAAAAATGTGAAGAGGAATTGAAGGGGCACTAAGAGTTCATGAATGGATTTAAAAAGAAAAGAATGGCAGATTGAGGTGGCGGTGAAGGTGATAGGGGTAGAGGGCAGCAAAAGGAGAGGAGAGGTGGTTGCCAAGTAAATATTGAATGAGAAGAAACCCCACTAAATTACTGTGCCCATGGTGTCACGCATTCAAGGTGATAATTGGTCAATTGCCTGAGAATAGAGGCGGCAAAAAGAACTACTATATGCAGCCAAAGAGGCAAAACTATAGTGTTTTGGATGGCATATTAAATGAAAGTGTCGATCTTGTTAATGGAAGTTTATATTTCATAAAGACATTTAGTAGACTACACAATTTTGTAATCAAAAGGCAGTGTACACGGGAGGCCATGTCTCTTATGAGAGACCCGCAACAGGTTGCAAAGCGAGGGAGATTTGTCTGGGTGCGCCGGTGAATGGAAGATGAAAAGATAATGAAGGGGATGCAATTTGTTTGCACATTGAAATAAATATAGAACGAATAGTATTATGATGTCAATGCAGATCATGAGGAGTGGGTTTAAATAGGTGTGGGGCTGAGGTCTTCTAATGTAACAGCCAATTAAAGGAAATTCGATGGAGAATATGGGCACGTAAATATTGGTGAGACTGCATCGAAGGGAAGGATCAATAGAACGAAGTTGGTGTGATTGCCGACTTGCTCGTATAAAAGGATATGAGGAGCAACGACCATGAAAAGAAGAAAGAAGATAAAAGTCTTCGATGAGAAGCATAGAGTAATTTGAGCTATGTTGCAGGAAGGTTTCAAGATTTAGGATTGCATTTTCTAACGATGGACCTTAGACTTGAGCAGTGAGAAGGGAAGGAAAAGCAGAGGCTGCGAAAGAGGGATACAGAGCAACAATGGAGTTGCAAGAATATAATTGTAATCTTCATGAAATTTTGAATTGAGTAAATGTATTGATTTGGTTTTGAAATTTGAATAAACTATTGAGTGCAATTGTAATCGATTCAAATCGACACAAGTTATTGTCAATTTGTGGGTTAATCGTTTATTGCATCGTTTGTAATCTGAATTTGTGAATTGGGATGAGTTGAGAGTTCTGCTCTGCATCATTTAGCTTAACCCTAGTTGTTGAGTTGAGACTAACCAAGGGATATGTTGATTTTACAACCCTTGAAAAGCAACAATTTTAGGACATTCAAATAAATATCTGCCTATTTTACTCATTGGTGATGCCTACCCTCGTGTATGGTTGTGAGATTTGGAGCCCATACCTTTGGGCAATGGATTGAAGTCAAATAGAGAGAGTATTGGTTACAATCTATGTTCCATGAAGTCTCGGGATAGGGGGATGATGGGGTGTGGGAGATGGGGTAACCAAAGTCCTAGAGTTGGGGATGATAGGGGGATGGTGGTGGGTGGAGGTTTGGGGGCTGATCTCCCAATGGAGTTGAGTGGTAGTGCCCCTTGCGGGTTCGAAGGGTAGCACCCTTGGGTAGGGTCAAGGGGAGAACCCCCTCCACCAAGCATAAATTAAGGCCTTCAAAAACTACACAAACTTTCATAGTGCATCCCATTTTCACAATTTTATTGCTTTGTTTTTTGGTAACAAGAAGTCCTTACTATTTCTCAAACTTAGAATGATTTGGAATGAGGCTTAGATGCCTATTTAAGAGTTTTTTATGAGTTCTTAGGGTTTGGGTGGGGCCCATAGACCATTAGGGTTAGGCTTCTTGGCACATAGATCGAAAACACTTTTTGATTTTTAAAAAAATATTGACTTTTTCATTTTCTTGCCATGGGGGATGCTTGGAAGTCTCGGGAATGGTCAAGAGACTCTTGGGAGTATCTTGACATCTTGGGGACATCCTAAAATCTCCAGGCCATCCTTCAACTAGGGGGACATTTTGGAAATGTCCCCTCCTTGAGCGAAATACCCTAGAAATTTCCTTGGGTCTAGAGTGGGAACATTCTAGAAATGTCTTTAGGTCTAGAGTGGAGGTTGTGGGATGATGGGGGGACACCTCCCACCCCAAGTTGTTGCATCTAGGAAATATCCTCATCTCGAAAACAAGGGGGATTTGGGGAGAGGGATTGCGTCCTTGTGGAACACTAGTTACAATTCCACCAAAACATATTTATGGCTTCCTCCGAGATTGGCCATCTTAGGTATCCTTATCTTGCTTTTAGATCTTCTATGGCATTGGAGATTGTGGGCTCGAGTCTTGTTGGTATGCAAGAGATTCCCCCTTGCTCCACCTCATTAACCTTGATATTGCTAGGTCACCATTGTTGAGCTTTTTAGTAAATGCTCTCGATGTCTCCAAGGAACACATAAAAAAAATATTTGTATTGAGATTTATAGAGCATACCTCTAGTGTATGTGGATTGCACCTAGAGAGCCATTGTCTTCAAGAATTCATCACTACTCAATTTATATCTCTAGTTTAGTGGAATCATCTCCCCCTTGGGGTATACCAAATTCCATCTACCTTGTAGCTTAAGGGTTCCTCTTGCACAACCCTAAGTTTGCTCCCACCAACTTTGCATTGAGATAGACCACCATATTGCTCAAGAGTGTCATCTTCTTAGAGGCCCCTTGTATAACTTCCAACTCCATATTGTAGACTTGTGAGGCATCACAAACCTAGGGACTCCCATGGCCTCACATCCATCACACACATTTTTTTCGCCTTGAATGTTAGGAATGCTATCTAAGAACTTCAAGAATTATCTTTGTATCACGCTTTCCTTTGTTGCATTGTTTTTTTTTTAGTTTTATATTTTTCTTGGGGTGCACCCTTCTACTTACCTTGTCCTCTCTATATTGCATCTCTTTTAGTCCCATGGACCAATTTTGGTCTTTTGTCATAAATTGAAGTAATTTAAAAAGAACATTGGTAGGGTGGAAAAGAACCCTACAAGTTGAAACAGTAATAAGGACTAAAGCTAAAAACACTAAAGCTAGAACAAAGAAACAAGGTTATTGAAAGTTGAAACAAACACAATAACTTTTTAGGGAGGTCAAAGAAGTGGAGGTTACATATCATATCATGTTTAATGTTCATGTTTTAGGAAATAGATCATATTGTGTCCACTGTTAATGTTGACTCCTTGCAAGTAGATGTAAAAGCAAATATGTCAGCACTCCACTCCTTTATCCAAGGAGAATCTGCCACTGGTGGCACTCCTATATGACTTATTTTTTAAGGTAAATAGATAATGTATTATTTTAAAGAGAAAAGGAGATATCTTCCAGCTAAATCAGTATTCTTATTTTAGAAATATCTGGCTTTGTTCAAAATGGAATGGAGAAATTAAATCACTTGTCTTATATGTATCTATTGCAGAACTAAAGACTAAAATATGTCATTGAAATGGATTTTCAAAGGGTAGAAGAAGCAGAGATACAAGTAATACAAAGCGAGATAAGGAAAGTATTATCAAAAGCAAAAGCTGCTGGGTTATTGCGACTAGTTTTTCATGATGCAGGAACTTTTGATATGGCCAAGAATACAGGTTCGCTTTTGATTTTGTAAGAACTCAAAAAGTCTTTAGCTTAAAAACATGAGATAGTTTGAGTTGAACAAAAATAACGAGTTGAAACAAAAAATAGTAAAAATTGTATAACCCTACATGCTTTGTTTCTTTGTCATCTTTTCTTTCTCTATCCTCGGTTTTATCCCTCTCATTTCTTATCTTGGAACTTCTGTTTTTTTGTGTCATTTAGCAGGGTCTGTTTTTCCGCTTGTTTACATTGTACTAAAGCAATGGGGAGATCTACCAAATGAGAGTATAACAGAAAAGAATCTTAATCTATAATACTCCAAGTAGATCTTCCTTTGTGTTCCCATATGAAATGAGTGCAGTTGAAGCAACAAAGATAGAGAACACAAGATATAGCTGCAATTATACATGGTGTACATTCATTTGTATTGTGTATATATAGAACAATAAGTATGGACAAGAAAGATTCTAGAAGTTGGAAGCTTTTAAAAGAAGAAAAGTATGTGTGGAAGCTTCTTAGAGAAGAAAGAAAAGGAAGATTTTAGAGAATTTTATAAAGACAAACTAAGAGATCTACATTAATTACATTATTTACTAGCCTATAAAACTATTTCTTATTCCTCTCCATTTAAAGAAGCTTGTCCCCAATTTCCCAATTTCTGTTTTAGATATGGAAAATAATTGATTCCAAAGAGGAAATTGATCAATTACCAAACAATTACATTATATGTTAATAATAATAATATTAGGTTATTATAATTAACCTATTTATTACAATGATATAATATTATGATATTATAATATTCCAATAATCCCTCCCCACTTTTGATTGGTAAAACAAATTTTTTAGCTTGGTCTGAGCTAGGTGAGGCCACAAATAGGGGACTTCATACCGGGCATGAATGCTCTACTTTAACGAGAATAGTCCAAACTTGCAAGCTCAGTAGCCCAGCAGAGGCACAAAGCCCACAAGCATACTCGCTCAATGAGGGTTTGGAGCACGAAGTCAATGGCTTGAACACGATCAGCTTCAATGTGAAGGTTCAAACTTGCAAGCACAATGGATCAATGAGGGCACAATGCCCAAGATCATAATTGTCTTATGGGGTTTGAACCTTGGTGGCTACAACAAGAATGCCATGTTTTCACCATCGCACTAAGCCCCTCCCTCCCTGCTCGCCCCCCTCTTATTGCTTCATTTTATCAAGAGAAAAAAATCATGAAAGGTTGAAAAGCTTTAAATTGCAATGCTACAAGAGATTTGGTATAGATGTTAGCATGTTGCTTTTGAGTGGAACAATACTGGAGTTGAATATTCAGTTGTTGGACATGTTAGTAGATGTGGTGGCATTGAACCTCATGTTGTTTAGTGTGCTCATGAAAAAATGGGATTCCGAATAGGCTTCGACATACTTTGATTGTTGCAAAACATAAGGGTAGGAAATAACTCAGAAAACGCCCATGTTGGTCATGATGTGATGTAACCATATCATTTCATAGATAACTCCATCTATGGTGCCATATTCTACCTCTATTGAAGAGTAAGCAACAATGGTTTGCTTTTTGCTCCCCTATAATATTGGATTAGATCCCAAAAGGAAAATAAAGCTTGAAGTAGACTTCCTATCATCCATTGAACTTGCATAGTCCACATTTATGTATCTTTGCAAAGAAAAATGTTTAGTCTGTTTGTATTTTAGGCCATACTCCACTGTGCCATAGACCTATCTTAAAATATGCTTTATTTCTTTCTAATGTGAAACCTTAGGTTCTTGTATAAATCTCAAAAGATAAACGACAACATTGTTGATGTCTGGCCGAGTGTAGGATAGGTAAACAAGATTCCTAATCGACAAATGATAAAGAGTAGCATTCTCTTGAGGTGATGGATTATGTCGAGAAAGTTGCAATCTTCTCTCCATGGGTGTCAACATGGGCTTGCAATCATCCATCCTGAATTTCTCAAGTAATGGCTTGGCATATTTCATTTGAGATGCAAAAATTTGATTCTTCTTTTGCCACAATTCAAGTCTAAGACAATAATACAAGAGCCCAAGGTCTATCATGTTGAACAATTCTTTGAGATCAATCTTTATTGCTGCAATCATCTGCAAAGAGTTCCTTGTGATGACCAAATCATTGACATATACAACTAAAATCACAATCTCACTCCCTTGCTCTTCGAGGTAGAGTTGGAATCATATGGATTTCTAGTGAATCCATGTTGGAGAAGATGCTCATCGATTTTAATATACCAAGCTCGGGGCACCTACTTGAGACAATAGAAATTTGCACACGTTTTGTTGCTGTCTAAGTACTATATAGGAATCTTTTTGTGCACAAGAGATGAGGACTGAGGTGGAAGCTGGTCCATTGGAAACAAAGCCTTTTCTCGTGCTTCTTCACCTAATTTTTTGCTACACAATGAGGGTCATCAAGTTCCTCATCTTCAAGCTTAGTAATTCTAGGTGTTTAGTGATTGATAGGTGATGATGAGGAAGAGGTGTTTCATCCTTTTCCCTCATTAAAAAAACCCCTATTGATGTACACTTTTGTTTGTAGTGGGATCCATAAGTCAATATCCTTGTGATCTTGAGTTGTACCAAAGAAAAATGCATTTCAGGGGCTGTTTATCCAACTTTGTCCTTTGCACCTTGGGGATGTGCATGAAGGTTGTACACCCAAACACTCTTAGATGTGAAATTGAGGGCTTCTTTCCCATCCACACTTCTTTAGGAATGATGTCTTCAATCACTTTGGTGGCTGCTCAATTCAACAAGTACACAATTGTATGAATGGCTTTAGCCAAGAATGCAAGAACTAGATTTGCATCTTTTAACATGCATCACACCATTTCGACAATAGTACAATTAAGCTTCTCAACAACACTATTTTGTTGAGATGTGTATGTAGTAGTCAATTGTCTTTTGGTACCATGTTGAAGGTAGTCCAAAAACTCCTTATTGGTGAATTCCCCTCAATTTGAGTGGATGGGCCTTGAGGGAGTGATTAGATGACTATTCTGCAAGGGCTCAAAATACTTTGAACTTTTCAAAGGCTTGCTTTTCGTGAGTCAAACAATAGATCCCCATTTTATTGGAATAATCATTCACAAAAGTAGAGAATATTAGGCATGGTTGTAACTAGGTGTCATGGGTTCACACATATAAGTGTGCACCAGATCTAAGGGATTAGAGGCTTGTGTTTCTACAATAGGAAAAGGAGCCCAATGTTGCTTCCTAGACAAGATAGTTGGAGCAAAAAAAAAATGTTTTTTTAATGGGGGAAGTTGCCACTCCATGCCTCTTTTACTCAATGCAAGAAGGTAGCCCAAATTGAGATGACCAAATCTTCTATTGCAAAGAGTAGTGGATGAATTGGTTTATATTGCAAGGGTCTTGTCTTCATGAGTGACATCAGCTGATTGAAACATTTTGTTGATCCCTCGGGTATGAGCAACAACTTCATAATTGTGAGTCTTATTTTAAATGAGACAATTTCTCACCATTACATCGATTGAACTCAACCTTCAAGTTGTGCTCTAGCAATTGACTTACTAACAAGAGGTTCTCTGTGAGCCTTGGAACATATCGAACCTTTGTAAGTCAATGCTTGTGAGTCTTGAGTGGTAAAGAAATATCCTCAATACCTTGAATACCTTGCACTTCATAGGATGTATCGTCACTAAGTGAAACTTGCCTATATGAAGTTGATGGGGTGAGGTTGTAGAACAACTATTGTTCACCTGTCATGCATTTGGATGCACTAGAATCAACATACTAGACATGACAGCTAGAAGTAGAAATTTGATTCTTTGCAGCATACAAAAAATCTTCTTCATCATAATCACTTGTGGAAGCAACATTGTCATGTTGCTTCTTGTCCTTTTTTTGCCAATGGTGATTCTTCTTCTTGTCCCCTCAAGGATGCTTTGGTGGCTTTCATTGACTAGATTCACTATTGGCAAGGGAATTGCACTAGCATTCCTAGAGAAGGTGTCCCTTCTTCCCACAAATGAGACTTCTTTTTCTTGTTTAGATTTAGATGAACTTGATGGACCACTTCGACATTCAAGTTGCTTTCTCTTATACTAAGATGTGAGGGTGTAGTCAATGTACAATGTCTATGATTATGTTTCAATAAAATTGGTTATCTATGCATTAATTGTTTGTGTTAAATGGTTGTCGGCTTCGAGTAGTTATAAGCGTTGGTTGCTTGACAGTTGTGTTCTTCTTGGCAATTGTCGGGCTCTTTAAATAGATTGTGTATTGTCAAGTAAAGTAGTATGACCTAGTTGGATTGACTTTGATCCTTGGCTGACCATCTTTGGTCTTCTTCTGTAATTTCATTTGTAAATAAAGTAATATTTTACTTCTGTATGTGGTATGCATTACCATCTCTATTATTAATTCATGTATTTATTTTATCAAATAGAGCAATAAACATTGGGTGCCGTTGCCTTAAAGAAATCAGTTCAGATTTGAGAGATTTATGCCCTTAGATCACAATAAAGGCGGGAAGGGACCACAACGTGGTCAAGATCAAGAGATAAGGTGATCTTTAAGGATCATTGAGCAAAGGGAACGAAGGAGAAGATTACGAGAAACATTTGAGAAAAATACAATTGTACAATTCCCACTTCAGAGCTGAGAACACAGTCAAGTTGAAAAGTCAAGACAACCTTCTCTAGATGAGGGAAGTTGCTAGACGAAGTCATAGTCCTTCACAAAATTGTACAAGAGTAGTCTTTGGGGCATTGAAAGGTTGTCAATCGAAGGAGAAGAAGTTGAGCCAAGGGTGTATAAAAGAAAATCTAAAGGCGAAACAAGTGTGCAAAAGGTTGAAGCCGAGGGAAGAGTTGAGGATTCCTACATAGCCGAGAGTGCGAAAGAAGCATCGGAACGTCCGAATCAAAACTCCCTAGCAATCAGATTCTAGCGCTAGGTTTGCATCAAAATAAAACCATGGTAAGCCTTAGTGGAGAAAAGAAAAAGCTACCCAAGTTTACAGGCAATGGATCGGAGGATCCTGTACGACACTATACGACTTGTGAAACAATTTGGACAACAAATGGGTAAGATGATAAAGCAATTTGGCTACGATATTTTCTAGCCACCTTGCGAGGTGTAGCGATTGACTGGTATACAAAACTTGACCAAGCCTCTCGAAGCACATGGGAGAGATTAAAGAAGGCCTTCAAAGAAATGTTTAAATTGCTTCGTGATGATAATGAAATAGTAGCGAGTAGAATTAAAGAATTGCTTGTAAATTTAGAAATAGAACCAACTAACGGTCTCAACAAAAGATGGTTCATCAAAGGTTTACTTCCATCATTTAGAAATAGGACACCTGCACCTTTCTAAGGTCAAGTGCATTCGCGCTTGCAGCGGAAGCCGAGAGTGGTGCAGAGTTGGTTTAAATGGGAACAAAGGGGAGGAGAGAGGATGCAATAGAAGGCCTTGATACAGGGGCAGTCATCTCCTCTTCCTTCTTTTGTGAGGTGGCCTACTCAACCAAGAGAGTCTTTTGCCGACGCTTGTGCTCGCGTGCAAGGCGATTTTTGCGACTTTTTGAACTAGAGGCCAGGGGTTGCGAAGGAGCGGAAGGCTCTTGCTCAGCCATGGGAGTGTCCTCCATAGTTGTTTCCAGCGGAGGGACATACTCTTGCACGAGAACAGGAGGGATAGGTTCAGAGATAGTGGGGGCAGTCGGCTCCAACGCATTAGCAGCGGGCCTCTTCCCATTCACTACTTTAGAAGTAGGGGCGGTAGGAGGCCGCAGAGGCCAGGATGCAGAGGATTCCCCACGGGGGGCTTTCTGCCTACCGTATCAAACGGGCCTAGGCTTCGTGGGTAGGAGAGGAAACTTGAACATGGGACACCCCGACCTTCGCCAAGCGGGCACCATAGGATTCTCTCGCGAGCGCGAGGCAAAAGCAAATGGTACCACAACAGAGCGAGAGGAAGCGTCAGGTTGAACAACGGAAGAGAAAGAAGGAGGATCTTGGGACCGCTTCTCTTCTTCTCTTCTACGTGCTTTGGCGGCATCATTGTCAGCTTTCAAGCAAGCTCTATGAGAAATAGCATAAAGCGAAGGAGGGTATCTCACTTTCGGCCTGGAACGCCCTTTCTTGTAATTTTGATATGTGCGATATAAGAGGTCCTTCTTGGGCAGGAGAGGACCAACAGGTGCAGGCGAAAAGTAATCTAAGGAGTAACTACCACGAGCAACCAACGGTCTATAGCCAGTGTTGTGGATCACATGCACGAAACTTTCATGAGTGAATTTCAAACACTTATGCACAACCGAAGGAACTACATTCATAGCTACCAGCTAGGGAATACCCAGCTTCACTCTGAAGAGTTCAAACCCTAGGATAATGTCAAACATGAGTTTCACAGACTTAGGTCCGACGAGGACTGATAGGACAATACTACCTATAGGGGGTACAAAGAGCCCGTCGCGTGTGCAAACGGTACTCACAGGTGCATCGTATCCATCTTTATGTAGGAAGTTGATTAACATGATCTCCTCAGTTATGATATTCACTTGAGACGTTGGATCAATGAGAACACCTGCCATGGTGTTTCCATTTATCCTTGCAGGAATGTATAGAGGGGATGGTTCTCTGTTAAAGCCCATCGGCAGGTCCTGTGAAGTGAAGGTTATACCGGTACCACTGCTCACAGGTTGCGTAGAGGGAATAGGTTGATGCCAGAAAGAGGCCATCCCGTACACTAAACGATACTTCCACAAAGCCTCCTAAAGGTTACAGGATAAGGCAGTGACCCAATTCCGGTTTTGTTACGCAACACTTTTGGAACCTTCCAACTACGCCTACTAGGGGTCGCAGGTTGGGTTGCAAGGCGAATGCCTCACAACACTCACACCTACAACGCTCCTAGGATACAAGGAAAGGAACTTTTAGTATCACAAAACAGAACCAAAACGGTTCACGTTGGGTTCACCAAAAATGTAAGAGAGGGGGACCAACCACATCAAGGCCCTAGGTCACAGAGGGTCGAGAGCAACGGGCTGCCCTAACTTACCTCAGTTTAAGGGAGTGTTAGGGAAGCCAAAATGAGAATGATGAGGGCTATAAGGTCCTTCGATCACCGTGCAAACCCGAGATTTGAAAGGAGACTAGGCGAGTTGGTTTTCAAGATCAACTTTGTGTCTCAGATAGCCCTCTATCAAAGGACAAAAGCGTGGTTCTGGGATGACAGCATGACGCACTGGCGTCTCTCAGGTGCGTTGGCGTCCGTACGACCAAAGGACCAGAAAGACCAGGTCTAATCATTGGAAAACAAATTATTGGCTTAGCTAATAGTTTCTAAGAGAACAAAATAACACTATGAAATACAAAACATATAAACAAATATGATAAAAAAAGTAGATTAAGGCAAGGGTGACGAGAACGACCTCACACAAAAGCTTGTTTGCCAGTTCGCTCCAAGATATCTCCGCCTACACATAGAAGAGAGAAATTGTTGGGGGGCTGTTTAAGGGTCTACCTCAGTCAGACCCCTGTTTTGGTGTTTCCACCTCCACAGACAACCAAGTTTGCAACGATATAAAAATAGTATGATAAAGAAGGAAATGCAAGAAAAGAACACTAAAACACTACAAAACAGTAATGTGCTAACTCAACCAAGTAATATAGAAGGAGAGTAGAGAGCTTACCACCTCCACCAAGAGCGCTCAAGGCTAATGGGGGAGAAAATTAGAGGAACTCAAGCCTCTGCTGCAATGGTGTTCTTCTACACTTGCTCTATTGAAGTGATGGAGTGATGGAATTGCTGCTATGGAGTGCCAAAATGCTGCTTGAATGCTTGAAGTGCTTGAACCTGTGGATGAGATTGTCTAAGAGATGAAATTGAATGAAAGTGAGTGAATTTGAAGGAGTGAAAAAAACGGCCATATTCAGGCCGCTCAGTCGAAGGGGGTGTTACAAATCGACTTCCAATGGGAAGTGTAATGCCTTTGCAGACTCCAGCCGCTAGAATTTGCCAGGGATGTAAGCGCGCCGCGTGGACGTTTGCACGTCACACAGGCGTCCCCGACAGTTATGCCTCTACCAACACTCAAAGCAGGCACCGAGTGAAATGAGGACAACAAGCTTATGTGGAATTAAGCCTCCGAATTTGGTTTTCTAAAGTGAGGATGTCATGTCCCCAAAATTGGGCATTAAGGTAACAAAGACATATTTGAAAATACTAACAATTTTTGATACCATTATAATTATAATTGTTGGAAGACAATATTATAATTATAATTTCCAACAATTATAATTATAATTATT
This sequence comes from Sequoiadendron giganteum, assembly GCA_007115665.2. Classification (NCBI taxonomy): domain Eukaryota; kingdom Viridiplantae; phylum Streptophyta; class Pinopsida; order Cupressales; family Cupressaceae; genus Sequoiadendron; species Sequoiadendron giganteum. The sequence goes on along the minus strand of CM021109.1, from coordinate 229,447,482 downwards.
ATATTATAAATATCGTAATCCCCAAAAATATAAATATTAGATATGATAACCATTGTAATAATATTTATATGCAAATCAAACAAAATATAAATATAAGTGATCTAAATTTAAATATTATAATTATAAAACCTAAATATTAATAATTTAAACATCATAATAAAAGTTGAAAATATGATAACCTATCCTATCATAAAAGAAACAATAAATAAACCCCTATAAAACAAATAACATATAGTGAACTAGTAAATATTATAGAAATTGATTTAAATCGATGATTATCGTAAATATCACTCAATGAATGAATGGAGACTAATTCGATTACTAAAAGCAACCATCCTCAACATACGATCATCGAATCCCAAGAGTGACCAACGAGGAGGCAAGGGGACATGACTGAGGAAGAGGTTGCGACTGAGAAAGAGCATAACGTTTCATCCCCTAGAAATGAGAGGGGAGATGGGAGATCTAGACGAACAGGGAAGAAGAATCGCAGGCAAAAGAGAAGTGCGGCATCAAGAATATTAGTGAGTTCTCCCTCACTTAGCATTGATGTTTAATCTGTCCAAGTTGTGACATGATAATACTTTCAGTATCCTGTGTGAGAATCTTCATTTAACTCTAATTTTTGATTTCCTCAAACTGTGCGTAATATATTCTGTAAGAATCTTGAGTCCTTGCAGCCGATTCTATGTATAGTGGAATATAAGATTAAATCAGTTCTGTTCATGTCTCCTGGGTAGATCGAACTTGGACCCAGACCCAGTGCGCATAAGTATCTAGCTTTGAATTTGTAATTGTGTAACCATGGGATGAGTATAGTCCAAATGGAATACCTTCTATTAGACATGATGTGTTGATCTGCAGTCAAAAGTAAAGGTTTATGCCCCTGCAAATTGACTTCATATTGGATTAAGATGGTGTTTGTAGGCAACAATACTTAGAATAGAATAGATGAGTAGGCTTGCATACTAATTAAATTAATTTTTGTACTCACATTCCCGCACTTCAGGATACTGTGTATAAATAAGGAACTGTATGAAACGGAAATTGATTATATTATATGAACAGACTATGATGAATCATCTTTAGGCATAAAATTCCTGTTCTTCTATTTCCATACGTTGCTATCTTAACATGCTGCACTGAATACTCTTGTTGAAATTCATCCATAACATAATCAATGAAGATACAAATGAATTAACTAATGACTATATAATTGGAAATTGTACATAACTGTCTTCCATCTGTTTGTACTCTTGCCAGGAGAGGTGAGTCATCACCTAAGTGGTTTGTCTACAAACTCCATCTAGTTTCCGCCCCACTGGCCTGAGCAAGGGTTGGGCATTTTGCCCCACTGGCCCAAAGTGAGGGTTGGTTCATGGAGGGATGGGGGTTCCACCTAAGCTCTCTGCTCCGCTGGCCCAAGATAAAAGGGTTGGGCAATGAGTGGTGGTAGACCGTTGGCCCCTTAGGGATTCTCCTCTCCTGATAGGCTAAGTGATTTCTTTATGTTTGCGATCTGCAAGTATTGTTATGTTTGATTCTCTGGATATTAGATATCAATGCTAACATGTAGGAATATGGATTTGAATGTAAATTGTGATGCAAGTGTCATTCTAAGACTTTACCATTGCTAAGAACCCAAGGGGTGGGAATAGAGCCTTCAAACCCTCATCTTCCAACAACCTTAGACCCAACTAGGTAAGGGAACATATAGAGGAAAGGTAAAAGGGGAATTTGCGTTAGGGGTGCGAATTCGCTCCTATACACAAGGATAGGGCTATGTTGATGGTAGCCGACTGTCATCTGTGCAAGCAACACCTCTTGTGAGTTCCTTCACGCTTTACATGGCCTAAAAATACCTCTACAACTTTCCTCCACTCCGATTCATGATATTTTCAACATCTGACTTCACATGCACAAACACATGGATTTTTATATGCACTGATACCAAATTGAATCTGAGAGCAATGAGCAGTTTTTTATTGAGAAGAGGCAAAAATATGTACAGGAGAATAATTTGTTCCAAAGAGGAAATTGATCAACTACCAACCAACCACCTTGTATGTTATTAATAATAATATTTGGTTATTATTATTAACATATATATTACACTGATGTAATATTACTGTAACAAGCTAGAACTTAGCAACTAATAAAAGTGCAATATTTAATTCTGATATAAACTTGCATAAATTGAAATGCATGAATAAATTGATACAAAGTAGCAATATATTTAAAAAAAAAGAAATAGCATGAACTTTAAGCTGATTCAAATTGAAATGCACGAAAGATAACTGAAAGGAAATTTTTTAGAGTAAGTAACCATTACAAAGATACAGAGAGTTTGAGATTACAGTTTTCCTTGAATCTGCCTATTCCATCTGGAAATTTATTCATCCTTTACTGCTGAAACTGAGGAGGAAAAATATCATCAGGGCGCTTTTCCGCCCATCCACGTACTTACTAGTCCCCTGTGTCATTTTCTACTGGAAAAACCCGACCCTTTGCAGAGAAGTAATGGAAAGAGATTCTAATGCCATCTGAGACTGGTGCTTGACCCTACACAATCCCTAGTCGGTCATACACTATAGGCAGCTCCTAACTAGTATGACCTCTGATTGGGGTGCATATCTGGGGTAAAAACTGACTGACACTAACAGGTAGTAGCATCACCTTGGCCAAGTTTTAAAATAAGTGCAACACGACAAAGTCATGTAATCAAGTTTATCACCCTACTCGGCAATAATCATATAATGTAATTAAAACCATCATGTCTATCCCTTATGCTACTGCATACTGACTCATGAGGGTATTTTAAAACTGATGTGACTGGACTGGGTTGCTCATAGTGATTATTTAAAACAAGTAGGCTACCATACGAGGATACCTTCCTTCTATTGATTCGTTAAGTTCATTGGCAAGCATTCATGCTTGTGAGCATGAATCAATTTCTACTCCTTCATGCTCATAGGTATGAATCTTGAAATTAAATTATTACCTCTGAAAGAAAGTTCAACACATTTCTGGTTTAATATTTTTCCCATGGGTTCTAGAAATGAAATCAGTAATTCCTTTTACTTATTGGCTGTTACAGCCTAAATGAACATTCTTCCACTGTTCTATTACTTCTAGACAATTGGTCTTCCTCATTTTTTTTATAACAAAAGCTACGTAGTAAAGAGAGAGTTTTACTGATTCTTTTTCTTCGTTAAATAAATACATGCTTCTTTCAAGTTTACAGAAGAATGAGGACAAGAAAGAACTGATAACATGACCTGTATCAGTTGGAGAAACTATCCCTGCTCACTGTCGTCTTCTCCTCCTTCTCATTGCCGTCAGTTCTTACTGCTCACGGCTCTCCATTTCTTCTTTTTCTGCCATGTATTCTTCTTCCCTCCTGCCATGCATTCTCCTTTCTCCCCATATATTTCCCGGATTTCAAATTTTAATCTTTTTCTTATCAATAAAATCAATAACTAATTTTATTCATGCAAACGGTTTTCTTCCCACCATACGCCAACTCCGTTTTGGGTGGCGACGTTGATAATATCCCTTCACATGGTTTACCGGCCTCCTAAGTTCAAAGGCATTAATCTTTTATTTATAAACTTCCTTCGAATGTATTTCACCTTCGTTTCATAGCCACTAGGAATTGCTTATGTGGCGGCTGACCAAAGACTTAAATAGTCTTATAAGCATAAATACTTTTATTCAATAACTTCCTTTTCCTATACATTAATAACTATATATATATTATATGCATCAATATATATATATATATATAAATATGTGTTTTGAATTTTTTGATATATAAGTATAATTCTTTTATATTTGATCAATTAAATAAAAATTAAATATTTTCGAGAGCCATTTAAATGTTTACCAAGACAATCCAAATATTCAGGGTCCTTTAAAGATTCAATTTCAATTTTAAATTCAAAAGAAATAACAAGGTGATGCTACATGACCAACAATATAGGTTAGGTGATCCTAACACCTAGGGTTGACCTTGTGGTTTACTCGACAACTCTGAACTTGTAGTTCCAATCCTATTCAAATGACAATCACAAACTTATAGGTTAGGTTCTAGATGGCACCAGACTTCTCTTCCATTACCCCTCGTACCTGATGATACTTTCCCTCCCTTCTCGGAGGCGATAACTTCCTGCAAACACTAGGTCAAAAGCAAATAGTTAGTTCGAAATCTCACTACGTCTTTGCATCTACATCTTTGTAAGCATGAAAACATCTGTATATATACATATGTCATTACTTAGCTTATATACATTGTATATCTCCATTCAACAAGCTAAGTAACGACATATGTATATACATGCTTGAGAAATGACATCGAGATAACTAGGGCACAATTTCAGAATATCTAGCGCACAACATCAAAATAGCTAGGGCACAAGTGGGATGTAACAATTACAACGATATAATAGTATGATAGTATAATATTCCAACGAATACTGCTCAAAGGTGATTGTGACATCCATTTTGCTTGAGTTGGAAATGGGCCTTTCCTAGCAAGAAATTGGTAGTATATTTATGCCTAGTAGTGTGTGAGGACACAAGAAGATTATCTCCATTCAAATGAGGCTGAAATTCTGGAATTGTGTCTTTGGGATGAGAGAGAATCTTTTTATTCTAAATGTAGTGGTTCATAGAATTTAAGTTGACTCACATTTCAAAATGTCATGATACCAATTTGTGAAGGAAGATCTAGTCAAAAAGTAGTTTGCTGAGCTGCTGCAAAATGGTATAAGGCCCATATTGAACATGTTTCAGATTGTGTTGCCGATGAGATCTAAATCTTTGCTTGTTCAAGTAGAGCCTTTAAGATGAAGACTTATCTTTCTCCTTTTGTTGATCACAAACTGTAGGAAGAGGTATTTGAATCTCAGAGGTAGCAAGTGGCTAATACCCATAGCAAACCTCAAATGAAGAGAGCTCTGTAGAATCATTTATAGCTCTATGGTAAGTTTGTAACTATGCTGCAATATATGATGATGAGTGTCCCACCACTTATTTGCTGATGACAGATGTGGAAAGCATGAACCTAGAAGTAGCTTACTCTTTGGTTTTGACCATCAGATTGTGCCTGGAAGAATTTAGAAAATCTCAACTAAGAAAATAAAAAGCTTCAGCCAAGTTTTCCACAAATGACCGAGAAATATGAAGTCACATTCACAATCAATGGTAAGCGATAAGCCAAAGCAACAGCTTAAATGGTTGAAAAAATCCTCAGGGACTTTGAAACTTCTATAGTTTTGTGGCACAGAATCAAATTATTGATCTTTTAAAACCAATGTAAAACAACAAATAGATAATCATGGTTCTGAAAAGGAGTGGGCAGTCCACTAATAAAGTCCATGAGATGGACTCTTAAGGCATGGAAGGTACATGAAATCGCTAATATAATTCAAGCTTTCTATTAGAAGGATTAGATTGACTCCATAATGTAAACCTTCTAATAATTTATTTCATATGCTTCCTAATAAAAGACCAACTTAAATATCTCTATAAATGCTATGAAAATATCAACGTGCCAAATTGACTTCCATATGATGAATGGTGGGTCTCTTTAATGAGTGTGGCATGGTTTAATGTCCCCTTCGCCTTGGCCACCTTGCAATCATTTAGCCTTAGTCATTCCCGAAGGCTAAATAGGAGTTATAAGGGAATTCTACATCAAGTTATGTTTTCCAGCACGTTTGATAACACACTGGCCATTATGTTTTCTAACTTGTTTGATAACAATTATGTTTTCTAACATGTTTGACAACATTGTGTGTTAGAAAACCTTTTATTTGACTTGATGTTTCTAGAAGCTTCTTGGGGTGGCTAATGTTTCTTTATAAGGGGCTTTTCTATTGTCATTCATCATCACTTGAGAACATACTTCATATATCAGATTTGGAGAGCTTGAGAGCTTGACTTGGCCTGAGGGTTTATACCTTCTTGTATTGCTGGTTTTGGTTGTGTGACACCAACCCCAGCTAGTTGAGAGTGAGAGATATCTCAATATTTCACATTGGAGCAAAATTTGTGGCCTAAGGCCAATTTTGGTTGGTGCAATTGGAGAATAATTTCTGTGGTTATCTCAAGTTCATTAGCCGCCATAGAGAAGGGTCGACTTTTTCATTCCAGCTTCATCCTTCACCAAATATCATTGAGGATTGCATACATTGCTACTAGACGCCTTGGAGATTACATACATTGCTGGTGGAGGGCCGATATTGGGCATATTTTTATACATTTCATGCTTGCTGATCAGAACAGGGGCGGCCATGGATGAGGGGCGATTTTATGTCAAAGAGCCATAATAAATTCTGAATAAAATCTGGGAACATTGCTGGATGGATTAAAACTAGGCGCAGCTGTTTTGGAGGCAACGACTTCATCCTCTTGAAGACTCGATTCAATATAAGGAGGCTGCCAGCCATTACCAGGTTTCCATCGATTTGTAGTTTTGAATCATATTTAGAAGAGTTCTTGGCATATAGGTGTAGTTTGCATAATAAGGGAGGTTGCTGTCATTAGCATTGTTAAATCAGTCGTATACATCAATTTTGCATCACATTTGAGTTGGAGTCTTGAGCGCTGTCTTGTTACAGTCATAGTCTTCGTAATGTCAGGCAATGTGGATGAACATTTGAATAGCAATTGAGCATTGTACGGGCATTGTATTGACTGCAAACATCAAATAAGAATGCATGAAGTTGGCTGCATATTAGATGGTTGTCATTATGATATTGATCATGGAGTTTGAACTTTGCATGGCAAGTGTTTGCTATAATGTCTAGAAGTTATCTACTTGCTGTTACAGTCATATTAGTTCATTGTAAGGCTGCATTTATAGTTATTATTACATTCTTTCCCAGCACTTGTCATCCTGCACTTAATTAAGGATGCATGCCAAGTGTTTGTGAAAATGTTGCATGGCTGTAGATGATTAGTTTGCATCATTCATTCATGTATTTGCACTTGGAAAAGCATAAAAAGATCTGCACCTCATCTTCTTGCATATTTAGTTTCTCTGGCATCCATTTTCAAGCCACTAGTCATCATTCTCAAAAGCCAAAACACAAACAAAGCAATTAGAAATTCATTACCAGCAAATTCAAGGATACAAGACAAGTGTTTGACAAATTTACCAAGGCTGCAAGTCAGTGTTTTTATATCAGATTTAGTCAAGCACATTACACATGGTGAACTAGATGGAACACATTTCTGATTTAATCTGTAAAAGGCATCATTTCTTAATGTTTAATCAATAAGTGAATGCATGAACTTAAGTGTAGCAAATGGCATCTTTGATCTTGTGGTAGAATTGCATATGTTAAAGGGTTCAAAATTAACAATTGGAGATGAACAAATATCTCAATGATGAAAACTCTCGGAGTTGAATAATTAAATAAGGGACACCAACAACAGAATTGTTTGTTAGAAAACAATGCTAAGGGTTTCCCTTGATTAAGATAGAATTGATGAAGACTGATGAAGATAGAATTGATGAAGATAGGCTACTTTTGTTTTTAGTGAAGACTGATGAAGATAGAATTGATGATCATTGAAACATCATTGAGGATTCGATTGATACATACTAGCCCTTTCATGCACATATGGCCTCCCAAGTAGTATGTTGCAAACTTTTAGCGGCATGACATCATATGTGACCGTGTCTTGCATGAGCATAACTTTATACTTGAAAGTACATTGGCATTTTAGTCGAATATCCTTACCTTGTTGCAACCAGCCCAAAGAGTATGGTCTTAGGTGCATTTTGATGGAAAGACCTAGGCACTTGATTGCGTATTGCGAAATGATGTTCTTTTGGCTACCACCATCGATGATTACATGCACTTGGTGTTTGTTGACCCAATACTTTGTATGGAAGAGACACTCACCCAAGCCTTGATGACATCTTGCACAATGTTCTTTTGGCTACCACTATCGATAATGACATGCACTTGTTGTTTGTCAACAACTTGACCCGACACTTCGTACGGAAGAGACACTCGCATTCCTTTGAAGTGTCAATTGTCATAGTGCTTTTGTTAAGATACTAGGCCTCTTGCTTAACATCCTTGGGTTGTGTGGGACCTAATGTGGTTTGTGCAATGAGAGATTGGTGTGTGCAAAATTCAACATCATTGTGGGAATTTGTATGATGATGATGACACCATTTATCACCTTTCTTCTTCTTGTCCTTGTGCTTGCCTAGTGTGGGCAATGTTGTGGCTTTAGAGTTTTGCGTTGATGACTTGGAGTTCTATTGTTGCTTTTACATAGAGGATTTTTTTTTCTATGCAGAGGGCTAGGAAGTGGTTTCTTGTATGGGCTTATTCTTGAACAAAGAAAACTTTTGCTTGAGCTTTTCTTTGGCTTAAATCTTGGATGCATTGCATAAGGCTTGGCCCTAATAAGTTCAAAGTGAGAAACTCCATCTATGCATGGATATAAGGTGATTACCCACTTATGTATTTGAGGAGCTTGTGTTGCTCGAGAGTGTTCTTATGTAGACATACAGAGTAGTCATGTAACTCGTTGGTGCAGTCTTCAATTGATTGCCCTTTATGTTGATGTGTTAAGGGGCTACCTCTAGGTACCATGGACTCAAGGGAGGATGAATATCCTCTAGATATTTGATTTTTTAAAAATAAATATGCTTCCATGTTTGGGGATATGCTTCCAAGAAATCCACCAGATAGGGGTTTTCAGCATACCATTGAGTAGGAGCTAGGGATGAGAACTGTTATTGTGACTCCTTATTGACATCCTTGTGCTTTCAAGGATGAGATAGAAAGGACTATATAGGAGCTCCTGAAATTGGGACACATTAGACACAACATGAGTCCATTTTCATCTTCAATGGTATTGGTGAAGAAGAAAGATGGGATGATAAAGATGTGTATAGATTATAGGGTTCTGAATAAGAAAACCATCAAGAACAGATATCCAATACTTTGTATTGATGAGTTACACGGGGTAGCCTATTTCACCCAAATTGACTAGCGATTTGGGTACCACTAGATAGGGGTTAAACTTGATGACACATTTAAGATTATTTTCCCATGTCATTGTGAGTACTTCAAGTTTTTGGTGATGCCTTTTAGGCTCAACAATGCACCAACCACTTTTCAATTGGGAATGAATGAAATTGTTAGACGTTATTTGAGAAAATTCTTGTTGGTGTCCTTTGATGACATACTAATTTACAGCCAGACATGGGATGGATACATAAAACACCTAGATATAGTGCTAGCTATTTTGCAACTGCAAAATTCCTTCACCAAGAAAAACAAATGTGAGTCTGGGATGATTTTTTTTTTTGTATTATAGGAGATTTATTACAGGATTCTTGCAGGTAGCATCCTCCTTGACAGAGCTGACTGTAGTGTACCGACACTTTGCAGATTTGTTTCTCATTGAGTTTCGTAGATCTGATTTTGGTTTCAATTTAATTCCTTTCTTTATGCTTTGATTTGTTTGCCAATAATGCTAGAAAGGGACTAAAAAGCATATGCATAAAGGAAACTCAAATAAACTAAGCTACTGAAAATAACTCAAGCAATTACTCAATTTAAGAGCCAAAGATGCTTTCTTCATTACATAATAGATCACATAAGATAGATGGCTTACATCAGATTCTAAAAGATACATCTTATGCCTTAATTTTTACTTACAGACATACAAGCACTGTGAATAGTGACTTGCTACAGTACCCGCCTCTAAAGAAATGCACACAACTCGTGAATAACGAACTTCTCCCACCAAAAACCAGCATGGGAGGTCTTCTAGGACAAGGGCGCCCCTTTTGGGTGTGATTGCAGCCTCTAGGAAAAGGCGTTTTTTCTTCTTTTGCTGATTGAAACCCTCATTAAAATGCAGCTGGTTGTAGCTTTCAAAAACAGTTCCAAAACTCCACGAAAAGTAAGCAGCCCCTGTGCTAATGCGATTGGAGTCTATGGCAGTCAAAACCATTCAAAAACAAGCTCGAAGTAACCTGCAAATAGCAACACAGGTCTCCAACTGAAGCAACCAAAATCTGACCAGCAACTTTAAAGTGGTGTTTCACACCATCAAGCAGCTCAAGAACGAAGAACAGAGCCCCACTAGACTCACCCACTGCAAGAAATCAGGAAACCCTAGCTTCCTTCCTCCTCCAAGCTTCAGTCCCAAGTTTTCAACAAGCTAAATCATTCATCCATGAAGAGGGTCGAATTTATCCTTCTATTTATAAGTTTTTGCATTAAAAAACACTATTCATAAAAATGAGCACTATTCACTTAAGTTATTTCTTTTTTCACTTTAGTAATGAATAGTAACTGAAAAATATAAAGTGACCCCTTCTTTTTGAAGACACATGGTCCCTAGGCCAAGGATGGTGAAATAAAAGGTGAGTATCATAAATTTAAGCCCAAGTATCACGCCAAATGCAACAATTCACCCTGTCACCATACTCCGGAGATCCACATTGCAAATTGACGACCAAGTGCTCGTCCGAGAAACCCTCTATCTAGAACTATTAGCCTGCAAGGGTTAGGAAAATAGGCTAATTCCCCAACACTGATGCTCGTGATAAAGGGGACATTACATTGACCAAGCTAGGTGCCTTCCATTGGTCCATACCAGCACTGGAGGCATTTGACCAATTAAAGAGGGTGATGTGCACTAGTCCTATTCTTTCAATACTTGATTTTGTATTATCTTTTGTGGTGGAGAGTGACGCCTCAGGAGAAGGGTTAGGGGCTGTTCTTAGCAAAAAGGATGACCTGTATCATTTGAGAGTCATAAGTTGATAGAGATAAACTGTAATTTTTATATATATGATAAATAAATGTTGGTGGGCATGCATGCATTGGCTAAATTCAGGCAATATCTAGTTTGTGGAAGTTTTGTGGTTTGAACAAACCACAATAGCTTGAAATTTTTCTTATCACAACATTACTTCAATGACAAAATGGGTGAGAAAATCACAAGCCTACGATTTCATATCAAGTATGTAGAGGGAAAGAACAATATGGTAGCAGATGCACTCTCCTGGAGACCTAAATTATTAGCCATTTCTTCAGCAGAATTTGATTGGAAGGAAGAATTGTCGGCTGAGTATGCCAAAGAACCACTAGCTGCAGGACTGATTGAGGGTACAATTGCTGCCCCAAACAGGGATCTGAACCTGGTAATTACCCCAGTATGGGCATGCAGGTATTCACAGGTTTCCAGGAAAGTAACCCAGTAACTACTTGCCTGGCTTGCAAGTTCTTGAGTAATTCATTGAGTTTTGATACTATGACCTTGATAGACCGAGGACTTGAAGATCTATGCATCAAAAGCCTTTTTTCATAGCTATCCTATCAGCCCACTGGTCACCTTGTAACTATATCTGGTTCACTGGTACTTTATTCTGATAAGTGAAAGTAAACAGAGCTCTGGTAATTATATTTCTGGTTGGTTGCATTTTTTCAATTTTGCGGCATGCAAAAACAAACAAAAAGATTATGATATTATTAGCAGGATGAAAAGTGAGTTCTAATTGCTGGTGTTGTTGAAAAGAAATATTTTTACCTTTGCAGGATTTTTCAATAAGTCACGTTTACAATTCAGGCTTTCATAATTCTCTTGGATATCCATATCAGATCTGTATCCTTCTTGTAGACTTGTAGTAATACCATCTTATTGGCCACAGTGAGCTTTTTTGTTCAACATAGTTTTCTTTCTAGTTTCTAGTTTGAGAATGTTGGTGATAACTATGGCCATTTACTTTTCAGTTTTGTTAGTTTTTTTTTTCCTTCTGAATAAATTTTCTTTGCAAAATCCTAAACTTAATTCTTTAATTGATGGTCTTTGCAGGTGGTATGAATGGATCCATAATCTATGAACTTGATAGACCTGAAAACACAGGTCTCATACGTTCGGTAAAGGTAACGCTCAAGCATGAATAAAAATATTTTCAGTTTTAAAGAGAATCGAATTTTATAGAAATTATCTACTTATTTCTCTGCAAAACATTTAAGTGCATATTGATGGATGTATAGTGTGTGATTTCTGTTAAAATCAACTAGAGAAAGATCCTATTTTGCAATCATTTGAATTATAGTTAAGTTCAAACTCCACTTTACTTCAGTTTATGGATGTATAAATTTACAGAATTTAAAAAAGAAAACCGTATCTAGATTATGTTATTGGTTTTGGAATGCATCTCATACTGCAAATAATTTGGTATATTTAATTTTCACTCAAAATTAAATCTTTACACCAGGTTGTGCTATTTTGTTTTGGTCATGGAAAAATCAAAACACAATGCTTGTTCTTGTAGTACTTTGATATTTATGTTATAATCCATTTCATTTTCAATTGAATATGTATAGTAGCAGAGAAATAAAAACATTAAACTCAAAGGATGCTATTAGTTTGATAATGATCAAAATGAACCCATCTGCTTATTTCTGAATTTACTTTTTCCAAATAATATGGATTAATTTGTGTGAACTCTTTTCAGGTACTCCAGAAAGTCAAGGCAGTACTAGACCTAGCTATGCAAGGTTTTTACAAGGACTTCTCTTTTCAATGTTTTGGCTTCTGGTTCAGCCGGCTTACATGACTATTATAATTCTTCTTTTTGAAACTCTGGAAAATTTTATGAACATCATTTGTTGGGATGATAGTGTCATGGGCAGACCTAATAGCTTTGGCTGGAGCTGAAGCTGTGGCACTATGTGGTGGTCCTGACATTCCTGTTAGACTTGGAAGGCAGGATAAAGAGTGGGTTCATTCTCTGTTTTGCATTTGTCTCTGCTTTTGACATAGTAATGGAGTTTCCCATTGTTTCTAAAGGTTACTTTTGAGGAATGGTTATTTACTGTATATGGCTCTGTTTCTTTCGGACACTTCTAGCAATGGATATATTGCAAGAATCCACATATTATTTTTTGAAGATACTAGCTTGATAATTGAAGAATGTCTTTTTTGTAGGTCACCTGATCCAGATGGGGAGCTTCCAGTAGAATCTCTTAATGCTGCTGGTCTGATAGAATGCTTCCAGAAGAAAGGCTTCTCGTAAGATTTTTCTTTGTTATATAACCATATTGTCAGTGCAATTCTGATATAGGATTTAGTTGAATGACATTTTTTCCACTCAGATCCATGATATTTAAATTATCTAAAGTAGCATCATAGAAATTAAATTGTTGAAATAAACTCAATTTTGTATTACTTACCTAGCAAGGGTATCAAATTGATAACCTTTGCATCTAGTATTGTAAACGTCAAGTTCTTGCAGTGAATTTCTTGGTTGGTTTCTTGTTTAGTTTGTTAAACAGAACAACCCCAAAAGAAATGGATAGAAATGAGTACTAGTCAAGCAATGAGTAAATCTGTTCTCTCAGAATAATATTCAACAACACAATGGGGAAACCAATCTGAATTAGCGATAGAATTTTTGGGAGACAACTTTCCTTCTCAGTAGTATGAAATGGGATAGACAATGTCTTGCTGTTTGCAGCACCAACACCTCTTGTCATAGTATGTAATAACCCACTTTAATATATTTCAACAAACTTGCAAATTTTCAGCCTTTTCAGCTCACAGATATTCCGTCAAACAATTTGCAATCATGGATTTCTTAAATATTTTTGAGTCTTATTGCTTTCTAACAACTGTTATTAACCTCCAGTTACATAAACATTGAATAAATTGTCCATGATCTAAGATTGCAATAAGATGATTTACTTCTCTTTGATCATAAACCAACTGACATTTGTCTTTACAGCTGCAACTCAGACAAGAAAATTATATATGGCTGGACATGCTTATAATATGTCATTACTTGGGAACTCCAAATACCATAAATTTGTCTCATAACTGAAATACTACATAGGTAATCTTCTAATGTCAATTTAAGAGTGATAGAACAATTTTCCTAACCGGTGATGGTTGTAGCGGCTCTCATAAAAAAAAGAAGATATTAATCAAAAATCATTGTCAGCTCTTGTAATTGATATGACTAACTTGCAGTTGCAAATTACTAACGAAGAATTTGTTTTTAGAAATAAAGTCTGAGAGTACTCTGAAAATTGGTTCTGCAATTGTAGTGGCACTGTCATGCATGATTGTACACTTATTAAGACTGGTCAGCAACCTCATGTAGTTGACTTTTTATTAAAACTACATCCTATTAGGTTCAGCAGAGTGTCTGTATATCCCAGAATGAGATTTTGCCCAGTTTGCAGTGATGGAATAATTTTCAGATAGCTGATACAATCTTTACATAATCTGCAACATTAGTAGATTCGCTGTTCTTTGTGTTTAACCCAGAAAATTCCCAACAGCCAATAGAAATAACCTTATTCTCACTCCAAATCGCTGCTTATTTCCCCAGCGAGTTGTTCAACCTTTAATGAAGTGCATAGCCTAGGTTAATAAGCTACGTAACTACCTAAAACCCAAGCAATTCTCTTTTGGAAGGAATTGATGACTTTTTAAATCCTCACATTCTCTAAAGTACTCTCCAAAATAAGCTGCATTGAAATTAATATAAGATACCATGCCTACCTTAAAGCTTCACTTCTTTCTTTAATGTGGTACGGTCCCTTTTGGGGAGCCACAACGTGTATGGCTCTTCCTTTATGAGCATGGCATGGTACGGCTGGGTCAAAGGCTAAGCAAATGTAAATAAAATTTGATTTTTAAATCATTCACTTTCTGCCCTTGCACACACTGCACTATATTTTCTGATTTTTCATCAATGCACACACCACATCAACAATTTTATTATTTGCCTGCAAATTTAATAAATTGTACCTACACACCTGGAAAATCTTCTAATTCTATGTCTTTTGGAGAGATAATTCTTTTCAATTTTTTTTTTGCGCAAACTCCTTCAAATCTGCACAGCTGCGAACCCTGTATGAATTCACCTCTATATCTGAAATGAGGGTTTTCATCCCTGTTCACCGCTCACTAAATCTTCAGCACACTGTTGATCCTTGGCTGGAATCGCACTACCTTCTGGGTTTTCGTTTATCAAGAAAACCGATGGGGTTTTCGTCCCTTCCCTTCGGTGAGAAATTTGGCCACAAGCACAAACCTCCAAATAAACAATATGCAGAATATCCAATCTGCCCAAATAAGACCCCTCAGCTCTCTTTTATAATCCTCTTGGGAACTTCCTGGAACTTTAATTATAAAATTCACTTTTTAAATATTTATTTATTTTTCTCATAAAAGTGACTTTATAATATTTTATTTTATTTTGGCCCCATATAAATTCACTTTATTTAATAAAATATTCAACTCATAAACATAATTAATTAAAAACAAGTTGTTTGAAAACATTAATTTAGATAATTTAATTAATTAAATTTCTCACTCTCCGTAACTTGGGCCGAAAAGGGGACATTGCATAGTACACACTTATTGGGATGTTCTCAGTCAATTCACCATACATAGTCTTTAAAAAGGAAAAAAGTTTTTTTTTGGTTAGAAATGCTTCATCATAAGTGATAGTTTACATTAGTGGAGAGATACATGGAGATCCTTGATGTAGTGTGGAAAGATACATGCAATCTCTTGAGTCCATAGTTCTTTTTATTTCCATGATCTGGAAAGGAAATTGAAAGGATCTAGCAGTCACTAGTAGCAATGAATTGTTAGGAATTGGAGGCATGTATTATATATTTTTACTGAAATTCTTTCCCTTTATCTTAAAAAATAAAGTACACTTAAAAGAAATATTTTCATGTGTGCCCAAGTTTTGTTACAGTCCACAAATTTTATTTCTGGGTTTAAATTGACAACCATAATAAATAGTAAAAGCTAGTCACACATGCTTTCTAGGAGGAAATTTGGTGATTACATTAGAACAAGGACTGAGAAGGATTACTCATATCCGAGTTCATCCTTCTATAAATGTACTACAGGGAGATTGTGATAAATATTTGGGCAAAATCTAGAAAAGAATGTTGTCGCAATTTACAGCTTACAATTCCATAGGGTTAGTGGCCAACTAGCTAATGGTACCAAAAAGGGATGGTTGCAATATTGATTGATATATCTAGTAGAAATGAGAATAATGAGTCTTAATCTGGAAGCTTGTCTTCCTATTTATGGCAATCTTATGTTCAATCTGTTGGAGATAAAGCTGGTTAGAATCCCATTTTAGTGATACCTTATATGATGAACATTTTGCACCCATGCAAGACTCAATTTTCATGCTTTCTTTTTCCTATTTGTCATCAAGATTGATTGTTATTGTGTGTTAACCCAATTCAAGTTGTGATCTTCCCTGTCAGTTGGCAAAGTTGTCATGTCTTGGTCTTGGTTTTTTAACTAACAACTTCAATAGGATGATGGAAATTGCAACAGTTCAGCATGTAACAATGGCAAAGTTTAAGATCATCCTGGCATTGGTGAAAAAGAAGACAGAGAGAAGTGGCTTGAGTGATTCAAAGTTCTGTTTAAGTCATGGAAAACTAGCAACATGGGGAGAAAACTCTGCTTGACAAAGTGGTTTATGTGATTGAAATCTCCGCCTAGCAAGAAGTTGGCCAAACCATATCAAATTTCCACCTAAAGCATGAAAACATGGCAGGATTGATAAAAATTCCACTTAAGGATTAAAAGGAAAGATGGCAAACACCTAGGCTCATTGTAGGTGTGGTTCAACTGCTACAGATCTCCGCCAAGCTATGGAAAGGTGGACTTAAACCACTAAAAGGTCCGCCTTAAAGGAAGTGGCAACAGTGAATGCAAAGTCTGCCTAAATCTCCACCAAGGAAAAGTTGGCTCAAGGAACTCAAAATTTTGCTTCACATTTAGCGTGGGTGCACATTAGGCTTTGATCAAACCATATAAAACTTTTCAATGAAAAATTCTTGTGTGTCTATTGTTGATTTCACCTAACCTTGTTCCTAGGGCTTTTGCCATACTTTTGTTCGAGAAATTCAATGATGGATTTTAAACTTTGTCAAAATGTTGGGCAATGGTATTCATAGTTTGCAGATAGATCAAGACAACAAGGGTTTTCACAACCATCATTGGAAGACAATTTGTTTCATAATCACTTTTGGTCATTGATGAAGGACCTAGGATTTTGGAATTCTTCAAAAGATTCAGTGAATTTCAGGTCAAAAGTTGCTTTAGAATCACAGTGGTTGCTCATGTGCAAATTGCTATTTTTAGCAAGGGTAATACAAGTGTTTTGTTTTCGGATACAGGAGGGCCTATTTTAGATGTTTTATTTTATTAGTTGTTTCAAATTAGATTTGCTTTAAAGTTCCTTTCATTTTGCATTTTTTACCATTTTTAGAGAAGTTTTCTTTAAAACATTTCTTTTTGGGATATTTAGGAATGGTACACGGGGATGTGTCCCCTGCGCTTTTGCCCATTGTACCGGTATCGGGGATGTCTCGGGGATGGGGGACGTTTTTTAGGTGTACCCAAAAGATTTCTTTTTTTCGGAAACGTCCTTGAATTGGGGAAATGTTTCGGGGACGGCTAGGGGACGGTCAACCGTCTAGGGGACGGTCAGGGGATGCCCAGCCGTCCCTCGACCGTCCCCTATTACCTAGTAGCATTTTAACATAAAAATAGAAGTCAATTAAAATTTCTTTTTTTTTTAATGCCTTTGTATGTGGATCCCACACCCTCCCAACCCTAATATGGCAACTTAAAACTTCATTTTAACTTGCCAAAAAAAAGTTGCAGCCAAGAGCAAAGTGAGAAGAGAAAGAGGAGGGTTTGAAGGAGCTGTTGGAGAAGAAAAACCAACATTTAGAAGGCAAAAAGGAGAGTATTAAGGCAGCAACCAACAAGAGAAGTGAAAGAAGTAAGTTATTTTTCCATTATTTTTCTTATTTTTCCATTTTTTTCTATGTTTAAATGATGAAATGTATGATTTTTTAATTTTCAGTTTACAAAAAGCAAAACAAAACAAAATGAGCAGCAGTAGTGAAGGTAGTGAGCATGTTGAGAGGGGAAAAGAAACCCAATTAGTTGAAAGGGGGCAGCCTCAAACAAATCCATATGAAATCCCTTCTGAAGATTTGAAAGCATATGCAAGAGGCCCTTTTAATCCTAAAACGCCTCTTCAATTAGCATCACATATAGACCAAGGCAAAGGGAAAAACACGGGGGTAGTAGATTGTGGGAATGTCACATTTGCAAAGATAAATTTTATGGGAGCTACACAAGAGTCTATTCTCATCTATTGGGTTTTGTAGGCCATGGGGTCAAGGGTTGTGAAAAAATAAAAGATTTTGAGAGGGTAGAGTGTTATAGATTGCACATGGAGGCTAAAGGAAAGCCTATGGAGTAGCCAATGCAAACTCAATCCGCACATTCAACTTCACCTCTGACCTCTATGCTTGGTAGTCCTAGTGTTGGTAGTGGTAGTAGTGGTGCGGGTGGTGTTCATATTTCCACAAGAGGGAAGAGGAAGGCTAGTACTTCTAGTAAACAAAAAAATACACTTGCAAATATGTTCAATGTGCAAGCACGAGATGTGGTAGAGTCCTCCATTGCCAAATTTTTCTATGCCCATGCCATCCCATTCCATGTAGCACGTTCTCCCTACTTCAAACAAATGTTTAAAGATGTGGCAGTTGTTGGTACCTCATTCACCCCCACTAGAGAAAATAAATTATGCACTACACTCCTTAACAAAGAATATTCTAAGGTGAGTGTGGAGATGGAGGACATGAGACAGTGTTGGATTAGGACGGGCTGCTCTATTATCATGGGTGGGTGGACTGATATTAGACAACGACCACTTATAAACATCATAGTCACATGTTTAGCTGGTTCATATTTTCTTAGAGCCATTGATTGTTCTTGGAAGCACAAGGATGCAAAATTCCAATTTAATATTTTGAAAGAGGCTATAGAGGAGGTTGGGGCAGCCAATGTTGTGCAGGTGGTTACTAATTCAACACGTGTATGCAAATTGGCAAGTTTGATGGTTGAGAGTGCTTACAAGCACATCTTTTGGACTCCTTGTTGTGTTAATGCGCTGAACAACGCATTGAAAGACATAGGGAAGATAGATTGGGTGCACCAGGTGGTTGTAGAGGTTAAAGACATTCAAATGTTTATTTGCAACCATCACACCTCACTTGCCCTCTTTAGGACATTTTCGAGGAAGAAATTTCTCAAGCCTGTAGTGACAAGGTATGCCAACTACTTTATTTTGTTAAAGAGGATGCTTGAAGTGTAGGAGGCTCTACAATTGTTGATGGTTAATTCAGAGTGGAATATATGGTCTATGGCAAGCATTGTAGAAGGGAGAAGCATCAAACATAAAATTCTTGATGATACTTGGTGGTCCAATGTGAGGTAAAAAAATTGTTAATTGATTGCTGATTTTATAAAAAATATAAAAGATATGATTTTATTATTTATATTTTTTGATTTTCTAAGTTCTAACTTGTCTTTTTTTTTTCTCAAATTTTTGTTTGCCAATATATTTGCTCCATCATTTCACCAGTTGTGGATGTCATAAGATATGCTGATACAAACTCTCCAAGTCTTGGAGAGATTTATGAAACATTTGACTCCATGCTTGGAAGAATGAAGAAAGCAATTTCTGATAGGGATCTTAATTCGGGATTATATGAGCAATAAATTAAGCCCATTGTGATGCGGTGATGGAACACTACGAACACCCTGCTTCATATGGCAGCCTTTACTCTTAATCCCAAATGGTATGTACCAAGACCTGGTAGGATGCCTCCTTGTGATGACGATGAGGTGAAAGATTGGTTTATGAGGGCCGTTGCAAAAATCTATTTAGTTGAGGAGGTGAGTCTAGTTCGTACACAATTCATTGACTTTATTAATCTTCGTGATCCAACATTCGGCAAACTAGAGGCCAAGGTAGAAAGAACTACAATAGCTCAAAGGAATTCTATTGGATGGTGGTCATGGCATGGGAAGGATGCACGACAATTGAGGACGCTTGCTATTTGCCTCCTTTCACAGGTAATACATTAACATAATTTGATTTAGATTAGTGTTGAACATTTATATAATCATAATTGAATGTCCTAATTAGTAAATTACTAATTGAGTTTTTGTCTCCTCTCACAGGTTGCTAGTTCCTCTGCTGTAGAGAGGAATTGGTCAACATACAACTTTATTCACTCTATCAAGAGGAATAGGTTGACCTCTAGATGGGTAGATAAATTAGCGGTTGTGCATAGTGCTCTGCGACTCCAGGATTGTCAGACTCTTGAGTATCAACAGACTCCAACTTTACGGTTGGATGTTGATCTAGAGGACGTCACACAAATTGATGAGGAGAGATAGAGGGGATTGGTTGGAGTTCCATTAGATGAGCCAACCTCTCATACTCATAGTGGCAATGACTCAGACTTGAGTCTGATTTTGATGCAATGTTGGTAGATGCCGAGTAGAGGCAGCCATCATACTTTCTATTACTATGTTTTGGACACTTGTGACTTTGTCATTTTGACATTTGTAGTGCAAACTTGTAGCCTTTGGGCATTTTATTATTTTATATCATATGCACATTGACTGTTTGACATGAATTATGGTCCATGGAAGCAATTAAGTAGTTGTAGTATTAATTTGTTCAACTCTACTATGGATATGTCAATATGATTGGTGATTACATTTGCAACTTTATGAATGTTCATTGTTATGAGTAATGAAAAAATGTCGTCCCCAAAACTCGTCCCGCCGTTTCACCATCCCCCTGTACAGGAAACTTGGTGGAACATAGATTTTTAGTTATTATTCTCAAATTCCTTAAAGTATGTTTATTGTAACCTAAAAATAAGTGTATTGGGTGCAATAGTAGAATAATGGTAGTTGATGCTATGCCTGTGTTTTGAAAACTGTTTTTCAGCTGGTTTATCTTTTTGTAATTCCTTTGATTAAATTGAAATTGATTAACTTTTTCAAGCTTTATATTGATGTCACTATTCACTATCTAGTAGCTTTGTATGGAACTCAACAATTTATTTCTTGAAACATGTGTTTGTTCTTTTTTCAAGTTATTATTCCTTCAATCCTTGTTTGCACTAAATAGCTTGTCTCTATTTTAGCCAGCCTGATGGTGTTGTTTGTGTTTAGTTTCTTTCCTTGAATGTCCAAAAATCATGTTTGCAAGGCATGGTTGTTAGCAGTCTGGTGTATGTATCCAAGGTTATAACGTAGACACTTAATTATTTTCATTTATGCAAACCCCTGCAATGAATCTTGTATAGTGTGCATATCTATATTATCTTGTCTATTGTTTTTAGTCCAAGGCCAATTTAGCTTAGGATTAGGTTTAGTTTAGGTCTCAAGGAGGTTCCCCTACTAATTTGAAGAGATGTTTATCCTCACAGATTGTTCTATTTTTTGTTGTATTGCAAAAGACACATTAAAATACATACATTTTTGGCAACTCTATTGGGTAATGATGCAAATATCAACAAGCTTTTATTTCACTACAAATGACCATTCAAGCTCCTAATGATCTTGTTTTACAGCCTAACTTGAATTACGGATTGAACAAGATCGAGACTTTATTTTTGTAAATGTAATCAAACCTTTCACGGATAGGATCCTAATACCTAAGAAAAACTAAGTTCAGAAATTCTGTGTAATATAATTCTAAGTCAAAAATGTATTTTCCAGAATTCTTACTCAATGCGATTTTCAGAATTCTCTTTATAGGCGAATGAACTGAATGCAGAACATTAATTGATTTCGATGATGCATTCACTGTTATGAATCCCTATATGAATGTAGATAGCCAAGCCTCAAAGGCTGCATCCCTTGAGAGGACATGTCTCCACATGTGGAGACATGTCCGCTCAAAGGGCGTGTCCCTTTGGGCGTGCGGGCCTTCTCTACAACCGGGTGTTAGTTAGATTAACTAACTTAACACATTTATCCCCTCACACATGGCGGATACAACTCATAGGAATTCCGATTTAATTTCAATGTGAAATTCGAAAATCATTTTATCAAAAATTCGTATTTATACATGCATTATAAATTTCGATTTTGCTTATTAGAAATATTAAATATGAAGAGCAATATATCGTATATATAATAATGAAGGTGTTTTATAACGATCATAGTTATATATCTGACTGAAGCTACATTTCATCAACACTCCCTCTTAGCTAGGGAAGATATTTCAAATAAAAAAAGTCAAGACATCACCTTCACACGTGATATCGAAGATATGATATGTTTTCTCAAAGTTGTCGAGTCACATGACATTCTTCATAACACATCTTCATTATGGTATGTGCACTAACATCAAGTCACATGATGTCTACCATAATTCATGGCATATCCACGGATATAAATATCCACCATGATTATCTCTTTAAAGATCACAATGATCTTCAGACATCAAGTCCCATGATATCCATCAAAGTGTCCAAGAGATACTATCATGACATGTCCACAGATATCAAGTCACATGATATCTATCATGATAGTTTATCATTGTAGAGTCATCACTTTACAATGTCAAATACAAGTGTTCATCATTAGAAAGATCGTCACCTTTCGATAATGTACACAGGGGGAGTAGGCCCATAAAGTCATGGAGTCACACACATGACAAAAGAGTTTACACATTAAACATCTTTATACATTAGTACAATTATAAACAATTTGTATTTCAAACATAAATAACAAATTACATTTCAACCATACCAAGTTTCTTCCTGAAGTGCTCTACCTTGATCCGGGAGAGAGGTTTGGTGACAATGTCTGCAGTTTGATCATTTGTACTAATATACTCCAATTGGATCACTTTCCTTTCCACCATATCTCTTACATAATGATAGGGGATCTCAATGTGCTTAGATCTATCATGAAAGACAGGATTCACAGAGAGTTTTATACAACTCTGATTATCACAATGAATAATTGTAGGATTCAAGGGCTCACCAAAGAGTCCCACAAGCAATTTATGAAGCCACACTGCTTCTCTTGCTCCCATTGAGGCTGCAATGTATTCAGCTTCCGTTGAGCTCTGTGCAACTGAAGATTGTTTTCTGCAAATCCAGGAGATCATAGCCGATCCTAAAGTGAAGCAACATCCTGATGTGCTTTTCCGATCGGTTATACTTCCAGCCCAATTTGAATCAGAGTACCCATGAAGATCTAGTTGATCATTCTTGTTGATGTTATAGCAGCTACGGTCTGCACTTCATCGCACGAATTCCAAGAAGAAAGCAAATTAAATATATAGCCATTCGGCTATTTAATTTATAGCAAACAATAAACATAAAATAATAAAGGGCCGACTCTTTTGTTTCACATTTACCTATCATTGTTTGAGCCGACCTCATGTTGTATTTTATCTTTTATTATGTTCTCTAAAGAGGCCGACCTAAGTGAAGAGGCGCCTTGTGTTGTATAAATACAAGGTCAGTTTGTCATTGTTACACATTCCATATTCAAGCAAGTTCGCACCTTATCCTTCAAGAGCAGAAGTTCACATTTATTGTTCAAGAGTAGAATTCGCATTCTTAGCAGCAGTCCGATCTCAAGGGAGAATAGATTCATTTGTATCTTGTGCATCAAGGAGAAGTGCGACTTCATTGTAATTCTCTATTGGCCATTGTTGGGCCTGTGTTGTAAGCAGACTTCTGTCATTTGTTATACATTATAGAAGAGACTAATTTGCTGGGTTTTTCTCCCTCAAGAGGAGGGTTTTCCCAGGGTATCTTGTTGTGTTCATTGTCTTATGTGTTGCAATTCTATTAAGTGCTTTCATTGTTTAATCTGATCTAAGAAACACTTAACAATTCTTGTAAAGAAGACCATATCCAATAGTGCCTTGAAGATATCTCAAGATATGTTTCACAACTATTAAGTGAATTTCCTTTGGTTCACACATGAACTGGCTGAGAAGATTTACTGCATAGCAAATATCAGGTCTGGTGTTAACCAGATACATTAGGGATCCAATCATCTGTTTGTAAAGGGTTGGATCTGCACATTTGGATTCTGCTGCTGCTCCTTTCAATTTGTGAAGGTTGGTTTCCATAGGTGTAGACATCGGTCTACAGTCCAACATTCCAAATCTTTTCAGAATGTCAATAGTATACTTTCCTTGGTTTAGTATGATGCCTTCTGATTTCTGCCATACTTCCAAACTGAGGAAGTAGTGTAGAATACCCAAGTCTTTCATGTCAAATTCAGAAATTAGATCTTGTTTCCCTTGTGTAATGAGGTGATCTTCTCCTGTTATCAGCAGGTCATCAACATATAAAATAATTATAAGCATATCACCTTTGATTACCTTGAAGTAGAGATTGGAGTCAGCATCATTTTTGGAAAATCCTAATCCCAAGAGATAGCTGTCAATTCTTTCATACCAGACCCTAGGAGCCTGTTTAAGTCCATAGAGAGCTTTCTTTAGCCTACACACATGTGAGTTAGATTTATGTATCACAAATCCTTCTGGCTGTTCCAGATAGACTTCCTCTTCAATGGTTCCATTTAGGAAGACAGTTTTCACATCCATTTGATGGATCTTCCAGCCTTTAGCTGCTGCAATGGCTAATACTGCTCTCACTGATGTATAACGGGCAACAGGTGCAAATGTTTCTTCGTAATCAATGCCTTCCTTTTGAGAAAAACCCCTAGGCACGTAACGTGCTTTATGTTTTTCTATACTGCCATCAGCAGCATGCTTGATTTTGAAGAGCCATTTAGAAGAAACAACAGATTTTCTTTTGGTCTAGGCACTATGTCCCATACATCATTTTTTAGGATGGACTGATATTCCTCTGTCATTGCATCCTTCCAGGCTTGATGTCTGAAAGCTTCTGTAACACTGGCAGGTTTTGATTTTATGATGTTGTTCATTAAGGCAACATAGCTAGAGAACCGTTTGGGTCTTTTACTCTCCCTGAACGTTCCTTTAGGTGCTGCATGATCCTTTGCTTCTTTGATCATCTGTCTGGCCCAAAGTGGTCTCTTTTTGCCAATGTCATTTGTATCCTCATTTGAAGTGGCAGGAAGTTCATGTGGTATTTCCTCAGGATGCTCCCTTTGAATCTCAGGAGCAGGTTCCATTTCAGGTACACAAGGGGAATAGGTTTCTGTCTCACTAGAACTCTTTGCCCTCTTGAATGCAATTTTTTCTTCAAAGATGACATATTTGCTTAACTCAATTTGTTTCTGCCTGAGTATGAATATTTTGTATGCTTTGGAGGTTTCACTATAACCCACAAATACTCCCTTCTTTCCAGAAGGTTCTAGTTTGAATCTCTTCTCTTTGGGTACATAAATATAGACAGGACAAGCAAAAATCCTAAAATGACTAATGTCAGGTTTTATGCCGATAAAGGCTTCTTTTGGAGTTTTGTTATCCAGATGAGAATGAGGACATCTATTTTGGATATAGACAGCAGTCCTAGAGGCTTCTGCCCAAAAAGACATTTCAATGTTTTGGTCCAGCAACATTGCCTTAGCTGCTTCTACAATGGTTCTATTTTTTCTCTCAGCCACTCCATTCTGTTGAGGATTGTAGGCAATTGTGAACTCCCTCTTAATTCCAGCACTCATGCAGAATTCTTTAAAAATCTCAGAGGTATATTCTTTCCCATTGTCTGTCCTTAAGGTTTTTATTTTCTTTTCGGAGAAGTTTTCAATAAGAGCCTTAAACTCTTTGAACCTTTTGAGGATTTCTAATGACTCTTTACACTTAAGGAAATAGATCCAGGTTTTCCTAGAGAAGTCATCTACAAATATGACATAGTAAAGAAATCTTGCTTTAGAAGGTACTAACATGGGTCCACAAAGATCAGAGTGAACCAGTTCTAACACATTAAGGGTTTTACTTAGGCTATTCTGAAAGGATCCCTTAGTATTCTTTCCTAGGGCACAACCCTTACAACTTCCTTCATGAGATGGTTTTAGCTTGGGTAAGCCTGTAACTAGATTTTCCATAGAAGGTAGGGCATGGAAATGGAGATGTCCTAATCTTCTATGCCAAATTTCATTTGTATCAACAGTGTTAAGAGTAAGGGCTTGTTTAACCTCAGTGCATAGTTTGTAAAGGTACCCTTGTCTTATGCCTATGGTATGGGCTTTCTTAATAGTTGAGTTCTTAGGCCATACTAGAACTTTACCATCCATAAATGTAACTCTGTAACCATTGTCTTCAAGGGCAGAGATGGATATAAGATTTCTCTTTATTCCAGGTATAAATAATACTCCAGTGAGTTGCAGAGAAATCCCAGATTTTAACTTGATGGAGCATGTTCCAACCCCTTTTACAGGATATGCAGAATCATCCCCAATGGTTACTTCTTCATCAAACTTTTCAGTCATGGAGTCCAAGTGTTCTCTGAACCTTGTGATGTGTCGGGATGAACCACTATCAATTACCCAATTTTGAGTGTTGTCAGATACTTGACTAGAGAGGGCTGTATAGAGCACAAAGTTCTCAGATTCATGATCTGGTTTTGACTTTTCTACTTTGGAAAAGGATGCTTGTTGCTTAGTTCTATCAGGGCACTTCATTGCATAGTGACCATACTGATCACATCTAAAGCATTGCACCTGAGAGATATCTTTCTTCTTATAAGATTCCTTTCCATTGGAATTTCTTTTTCTCTTAAAAGATCCTCTCTTGTAGGAGTTTTTCTTACTCCTCTTATTAGATGTTGTGTGGAGAACATGAATGTCTTCATCTATGTGTTTTTGTTTATTCTCTTTTGTGGAAAGTCTTGTTTCTTCTTGAAGGCAGTCAGTTCTTAACCTATCAAATTTAGGGAGTTTAGATCTCGCACTTACTCCTTGAACAAACGACTCCCATGAGTTTGGTAGGCCTCCTAGTGCAATTAGGGTTAACTCTTTGTTGTCAATCTGATATCCAATTGTGGATAATTGATCCCTAAGTTCAATAATCCTCATGAAGTATGCATTAATGGACTCTCCTTTGTTTATTTGAGCATTGTTGATTTGTCGTTTTAATGCTAGAGTCCTGCAGGTGTTGTTGATTTCATAAGTACTCTCAAGAGATTTGTACATATGGTATGTAGTTTCATGTTTTGCTAGGATAGGCACTATGTGATCTCTAACTGCATCTACTAGGATTTTCATGGCTCTTTCATTGTTTTCAATCCATTGAGTTTTCTCAGGTTCAGCCTCTGGCTCCCTTTTATTTTCTTTTACAAGTGAGTCTAGTTTATTCTCTCTAAGGATCATCATGATTCTAAATTTCCATGATGTGAAATTGTCTGCTCCTACAAGACGATCTTCAAATCTGATCACACTTGACATTATGAAGAATGTGATGTGAATTCGATTTTTGAAAAAATACGAATTTCTAGAGCAAACTGATTTGATTTGGATTCACACAACCTGGCTCTAATACCATGTAAATGTAATCAAACCTTTCATGGATAGGATCCTAATACCTAAGAAAAACTAAGTTTAGAAATTCTGTGTAATATAATTCTAAGTCAAAAATGTATTTTCCAGAATTCTTACTCAATGCGATTTTCAGAATTCTCTTTATAGGCGAATGAACTGAATGCAGAACATTAATTGATTTCGATGATGCATTCACTATTATGAATCCTTATATGAATGTAGATAGCCAAGCCTCAAAGGGTGCGTCCCTTGAGAGGACGTGTCTCCACATGTGGAGACACGTCCGCTCAAAGGGCGTGTCCCTTTGGGCGTGCGGGCCTTCTCTACAACCAGGTGTTAGTTAGATTAACTAACTTAACACATTTATCCCCTCACACATGGCGGATACAACTCATAGGAATTCCGATTTAATTTCAATGTGAAATTTGAAAATCGTTTTATCAAAAATTCGTATTTATACATGCATTATAAATTTCGATTTTGCTTATTAGAAATATTAAATATGAAGAGCAATATATCGTATATATAATAATGAAGGTGTTTTATAATGATCATAGTTATATATCTGACTGAAGCTACATTTCATCAACAATTTTGGATAGTGTGAGGCACTTTTCTTTTGATTAAAAGAAGAGTTGTGCACATTAAGCAACTTCTACCAACCTCAATGAAGAGGGAAGAAAAGTTAATCTTGTAGTAGGAAGGCTAGTCTTACCTTCTCCTGCTTGGAATCAAGGAAATTTGGGTTATAACTTATAAGGTTTACATGATATCGAGAAGGAAGGCATGTCTCGCATTCCTATTTTTTCAGATGCTTCATTGTTCTACCAACAAAAGTTCTTTTTCTTGAAGAGTCCCAAAGCTTGTTGAAATTTTCTTTACTTTGGGAAAAGAACCATGTCAAACATGGATGATCGCAATAACCATAATGGCTCACTGTTGTGCCCAATCAAATCTTTTGCTTCATTAAGGCATTTTTTGAAGAGTGGTCAAAGTCTTGTAAAAAAATCATCAAAAGTCGAAGTTTCTAAAAATAGAAAGTTTCTATTTTTAGAAAGTTTCTAAAAATAGACTTGATTCAGGGTTTTTTGGGTTTTTTGTCAAATGGATGTTGGCAAAAATTTCTAAAAGTAGAAAGTTTCTAAAAATAGAATCTTTGTTTGGAGGGCTCTAACCGATTCTGATTGGTCAAAAATACTTCCCAATCAGGATGGTTCGATCATAATCATCAAAAGGTCAGGATTTCTCTGGTGGGTTAATTATGCTTTTTAGAAGGCAAAGCATGAGCTCCAAGGTCATCAATGGAGGATTATCTGCTACCAGGTATCAAATTCAAAGTCTCAAATGCTGTGCAGACAATGTCAAACTGTCAACGATTGAGAAAAGGTGGAGTTCACGCGAAACGAAGGCGAATCCGAAAATGGAGAAATTTATAAAAATTTCTTACTCTGGGATGTCTAGGCGCCTTGTCCAGTCAAGGGCACCTAGCATTTGGTGCCTTAGTCATTTTCCGGCTTTCATCGTCATTGTCCGAAATCGGTGAATCTTTCCCATCAATAACCTTTATTCGCCTATAAAATAGGATAAAAGCAACATTAGAGGCTGAGAAAAGTTGGCAAACATATCATTGAGGTTCAGACAGGTTAGTATGCTCAGCATCCAGATGTAGGTGTCCGTCGTCTCGCGGAAATCGGTGATCAAAAGACACAGCTGGCAAAGGCGGAGATCGGGGATGAAAGAAAGATGAAAATCATTGAAATTTGGCTAAGGCATGGGATGCTAGGCACCCCTGGCCGCCTAGGTTTTCAACACTTAGAATATTTTCGAGCCCAACACGCCCTCTTTCCAGTTCAGCCTCCGTTGGTCACTTCTGGGGTTTGCAATCATGATTGGATGATGTCGAACGCCAATATAAAGTTGGGGATCACTTCAATAGTGGTCAAACATGAGATTGCCATGATCAAACAAATTTTATTAGTTGGCAATACCAGATTGTTGGCTTGTCAAAGTTGGAGGTAGGCCTCACCAGAAGCAAAAGCAAGCAAAAGTTGAAAAATGGCTAACATTGTTGAAACTTTACGTGTTTGATAATGTCATCAAATATGTATGCTTTTACCAAGCTTTGCACATGCAAATGGACTCAGATTTTTGCATACAAAGTTTCTATCTTCATGGATAGACTTCAAAATTTCAGGGCTTTTGTGAAGAAAGTGCTTTTTCGTCTTCAAACTTTATTCAAGAAGGCTTTTGGCATTCATTCTTCATATTTTGTAGGTTGGCATCCAGAGGAAGAAAAATATTATTTTCTTCTCATCAAGATTTGGAAGCTCAAACGGAGGCTTTTTCAGTGTTCTTCGTGGATTCGGGATTGGGAAGCACAAAGGAACGCTTTTTCATGGTCAAATCTTCTAGGGCATCACATTTCAAAAACAGGTCGTCATCTTTTTCAATTTTCGTCAATCTAAGTCCATCTGCTTTTTGTTGCTCCTCTTAAAGATCGAGAAATTTTATATTCCCCAAAATCCGCTTTTTCGGGAGGCTCTCAACTTTTTCAAAATCTGATGAACTGGGTATCTTCAGAACGTGATTGTCTACAAAACCCAGACCTTAGCTTTTTTTTTGAGAATCCGCTTTTTGGAGAGAAATGAGTCACCTTTTTGGGGCAGCGAAGATTTCCAAGAATATAACTAAAAGCAACAGTTAACTCGATGCCTTTTCCGAGTTTAACTTGCTATTCTTGTTTCATGCTTATTTATTCTGTGTGAAATAGAAAAATCAAATGTATAGTTGGAACTTTTGTAATGTCCCCTTTTCAAGCCTGACATTTTCAGTGACCGTTAGCCTTTCCTTGGGAACCCGGAGGCTAGTCGGAAGTTAAAATTAGGGTTTCCTAATTTTGAGGAGGTCATTGTTCGGAGATGATAGTTTTAATGGCGGATTCCTTCTGGGTTTTCAGAGGGCTTCGCAGTGATATGCTCGTCTCAGCATTCAGAGTACTTTTTGGAATTTACTATTTTTAGTAAGTTCTATTTTTGGCAGTTTCCAGATGAGCTCAGGTTGGTTGACTTCCGGTTTCAGTTTGATCAGTTGACTTCATCAGTATTGGCTTCAGGGCATTTTCAGAGAAATGAGTTAAGTCATTTAAATTAAAAAGTCACGTTAAAATGTTATATTTTAATGTTGACCCTTGGCTTAGACTTAATGACTTAATGTTGTTTTAAAAAGGGGGTCATTGAGGGTGGCGCCCTCATTAAAAGAATATTTTAATATTCCCTAAGTCAAAGCAAGATTATGATAGGCGCATATTTCAAAGTTGAATATTTAAATGAAATATTAAATCAAGAGCTTGAAGGCAAAAGTACGCCCATCATTGAGGAGAGGGGATTTTGACCTAAAATCAGATTCTAGGGTTTCGTGAAGTCAAGCGAAGATTATAAAAAGGAGTCTTGTGCATCATTTTGGTCATCTTGGAAAAATACACCGTTATGCTGCCGGATTGATTCTGGATCACTTCGAGGGATGAAGACCTCCTAGTATTGGGCATCTCTTCTCGTTTGTAAGACAACGACTAGTGATGATTGTTAGTCTAGTGTGAGTTCTTGGAATTATTGCATTGTAATCCGCATTCATCCATTTAGGATCAGTTTGAGCATATTAGAGTTTTCTGTTCTCAGCATCTTAGTTTTTGCAGATTCGTTGTTT
Organism: Sequoiadendron giganteum; assembly: GCA_007115665.2. NCBI lineage: Eukaryota > Viridiplantae > Streptophyta > Pinopsida > Cupressales > Cupressaceae > Sequoiadendron > Sequoiadendron giganteum. The sequence goes on along the minus strand of CM021109.1, from coordinate 229,416,408 downwards.
TATTGCTAAATCCAAAAATACAAAAATATGTCTTATGGGTATTGCATAAATTCATTGGTCTAGACTAGGCGCCTCATTGTGCAAGGTTGTAGATTTTTTGAAGCATTGTCAGATTTTATAATTGAAAATCGCCCCTGTACCTGGGCCGTACCATCTACAGATTCTTGGGATTCGTGCCATTAAATATAATCTGATCTTTGGTTCTGTTTCTTGTTCCTAAGCTGGACGCCATCATCCTACTTGTGTTTTGCATTCAATTTTAGATTGTTTGATTGAGTTTTAAGGGAGATACGAACTTTCCAAGGAATATCTATATGCTGTTCTATGAGGAAAAACACAGGTCTGTCAGACAGATTGAAGAAATCTGCATCTTGTTCTTGACGAGTGTGAAAGGATCTTAAGATCTTGCGGCAGACTTCATCGTTGGTGGGCAAGCTTCAAAAAGGTTGGATCTATTAATTAATTCCTTCAATTTCAGTCTCTTTTCTCAGCAAAGGAATGTTCTATTATTATTGCAAGTCTCACATATGTTGAATTGTAATTGATAAGCAAGTTGTAATCTTTCAAATTGTATGCTGGCAGTAGTACTGTCGGTCTTAGATTCTTGCTCAGTCAGATTGTAATGTTCTCTCTTTCAGCATTTTGATATTGTATGTAATCCATCTCCGCCCTATGGTCGCTACTATCCCATACTGGGTTAGAAAGCACATTCTGGGTGTTGAGAGTCTTTAGCTTTCAGCATTTTCTTTCAAGCAGTAGTTTGTTTCACTCCGTCATATGGTCGCCCCTCACTCCGCATTGGATTGGGTAGCACATACTTGACGTTGAGTTCTTTCCTGCAAGTAGAATAGAAGATCCTCTGACCAATGCTCGCCATCATCGGCGCCATTCTGGTTAGAGTTGTTTTCTTGCACGTTTTGGTTTTCTCCCCTAACCTTAACGGGTGCACTGCTTGTAATTTGTAATTTGAAAACGAAAAAGTTTGGCTCGGTATATTTCAGTGGTATCAGAGCCACGTATCCTGCCATCCTGTGAAATCAGCCTTCTATGAGTGACAGAGAACAGAGGTATTTGGCAAGGGTATACAAGAGAGGTACAGTTCAGACACAGTTGCATCAAGCCCCAGAAGGTCACACAGCTTCCGAGGTTTTGAGGGCTAATTGGGAGCCTTCACAAGAAACAGAAATGGGGGATAATGAAAGAAGTTCTGGCAACAGAGGTGACAGTGGGAAGGGTATAGACAATTCAGCCAATTTGGGTCAAGGACTCGATAAGAAGATGGATTCCATGATGGATATGTTTTCTCTCCTGTTGGGGAGATTGGGTCCCAATATTCCACAACACAACACAGTGCTTCCAACCCGCACAATGGTCATGTTGCCCAACCTGCAGTGAGCAACACTTACATTTCTGCTAGACCATTCAAACCCACGTTTTTGACACCAGCAATCCCATACCCTGATCCTGAAGAAAATGTTTCATCCTTGGGGAGGGTGAGGATAGGCCGAACAGAGTATGACACCCTTCCTGATGAAGTAAAACTTGACATGTCCTTCAATGATTACATGGAGTATAGAAGGAAGGATAGAGGCCAGGGGAGAAACTATGATCAAAGAAGAACCCCAACCCAAGGAGATTGGAATCAAGCTCTCAACAAGGTTACGCTTGCCCATTTTGATGGAAGCGATAATAATTCTGCTTGAGCTTGGTTACAAAAACTAGACAACTATTTGGCACTTAGGCCAATGGCTGAAGAAGAAGCGATTAGATTCGCTACGCTACACCTAGATGGGGTGGCGCATGAATGGTGGTACCATGGCCTAGTCACCTTAGGTCATGGGTCTATCACTAGATACGATGAGTTCTCCAATAGACTCATTGAAAGGTTCGAGAAGAAGGACCCAGAAGTGCACTTTAGGGAGTTGGCACAGTTGAGACAATATGGCACTGTAGATGCCTACATAGCTGAGTTTCAAAGACTTTCAGTTATGGTCACTGGAATCACAGAGAGAAGATTAGTAATCCTATTCACTGAAGGATTGATGGAGCCAATCAAGGGTTGGATCAAAGCTTTTGATCCACCGTCCCTACAAGAAGCAATGAAAAAGGCTAGAAACATGGAGTGGGCTGCTCCCAAAGCAAAGTTCCATTCCAAACCAGCTTTTCACAAAGGGGATAGAGGGAAAAAGTTTCATCAGAAGCCTCATCATAAGGAGTTTAAACCACAGAAACCTCATGGCTCAAGATTGGATCCAGAGACTATCAATGAACTCCGAAGGAAGGGGCTATGTTTCCGTTGTTGGGAAAAATGGTCCCAAGATCATGTGTGCCCAAAGGGTGCTAAAATTCATCAAATTGAGTTCTATACAGCTGATGAAAGCAATTCTGATTTTTCTGATCAGCAAGCTGATTTTGAGGACAGCGATGAAGAAAATACTCCAGAAGAGTCTGAAGGTGAAAAAGAAAGTGGTGGTACATTAGCTCAACTTTCGAGCTTCCAAAAGAATGAGTCCTTTAAAGTTCGTGGGACGATCAAAGGGCAACGTATTGTTGCTTTAATTGACACTGGTGCAACACATAACTTCATAGACGAAGTTGTGGTGGCAAAGAAGGGATTGCAAACAGAAGACTTTGAAGGGTTCAGAGTTATGGTTGCGGATGGGTTTCACATCTCATGCACCAAGAGGATTCCGAACATGTCAATGCAATTGGGCAATTACGAAGTCAAGGATGACTTCTATGTGGTCAATATTGGAGATACGGATGCTGTCCTTGGCATTCAATGGCTGCGATCTCTCTAAATCTGCAAACTATGGAGTTGAAGTTTCAATCCGATGGGAAGAAGGTGGTGTTGAGAGGAATGTCAAATGGTGGCCCTCGGATTGTATCATTCAAGAGGATGGCGAAGTTGATACGTCATGATCAAGTGGAGTGGGCTGCTGAGTGCATGATTCTTCCAGCGAGTCCAGCTGAAACTAAAGTAGAGCATCCTCCTGATATCAAATCTTTACTCACCAAAAAGAGTAAAGTGTTTGCTGATTTACCTCCTGGACCTCCTCCTGATCGAGGTTTAGAACACATCATAGAGCTCAAGGAAGGAGCTAAACCGGTGATCACAACTCCATATCGGTATCCGAAGAGGCAAAAGGATGAGATCGAGAAGAATATCCGAGAACTTTTGGAGATGGGTTTCATACGCCCAAGCAAGAGCCCCTTTGCATTTGCAGTAGTTCTTGTGAAAAAGAAGGATGGTACCATGCGCATGTGCGTGGACTATCGTGCTTTGAACCAAAGCACCATCAAGAATAGATACCCCATTCCCAGAATAGATGAGCTCATTGATGAGCTACATGGGGCTAAGTTCTTTTCGAAGATTGATCTGAGGTCGGGTTACCATCAGATACGAATGAGGGGGTCAGATGTGGAAAAAACAGCTTTTAGATGTCACTATGGCCATTTTGAATTCTTAGTCATGCCATTTGGGTTGACTAATGCTCCGGCAACCTTTCAGTCTTGCATGAACCGTGTCTTCCAGAATCAGTTACGAAGGTTTGTGCTGATTTTTTTTGATGACATTCTGATCTACAGCAAGACGTGGGAGGATCACCTCAAGCACTTGGAGGAAGTGCTCAGTATCATGGAATCTGAGAGCTTGTTTGCTAAAGCTTCCAAATGTGAATTTGGAATGGTGGAGTTACTGTACCTTGGCCACATAATCAGTGCTGAGGGAGTAAAGGTGGATCCGGAAAAAATCAAAGCAGTGGTTGATTGGCCACCACCTGAAAGTTTGACTCAGTTGAAAGGTTTTTTGGGCCTTTGTGGTTTCTATCGGAGGTTTGTTAAGGGGTATTCTCAGAATGCGGCTCCCCTTACTGATCTCACCAAAAAGGGAGCCTTTGTTTGGTCAGAAAAGGCTCAAGTTGTTTTTGACAAATTTAAGAAGATCATGAGCTCGTGCCCAGTTTTGGCTATCCCTGATTTCTCCAAGCCATTCGAGCTGCAGTGTGATGCATCGGGTGAAGGAGTTGGTGCTGTCCTAATGCAAGACAAACACCCTATTGTGTTTGAAAGCCGAAAATTAAGGGGTGTGGAAAGGTCATATTCAATTTATGACAAAGAAATGCTTGCCATTATGCATGCATTAGCCAAGTTTCGACAGTACTTGGTGGGGAATAAGTTAGTGGTTAAAACAGACCACAATAGCCTCAAGCATTTTATGCACCAGAAGGATTTAAATGAGAGGCAACAGAAATGGGTGAGTAAGCTTCAAGCTTACGACTTTGACATTGAATATGTCAAAGGGAAAAATAATGTCGTGGCTGATGCTCTTTCCAGAAGGCCTCATCTTAGCTCATTGTGTGAGCTTACTGCAGATTGGAGAGACATGTTGCTTGCTGATTATGCAAAAAATCAGTTTGCAACCAGCATTCTGGAAGGTACTTTCCATGATGAAAAGTACCAGGTGGTTGAGGGTTTGATTCAGTATAAGGGAAGAATCTTTCTGGTGGCTGATTCTAAGCTCAAGAAGAAGATTCTTTTGAATTTTCATGACATTCCAGTTGCTGGTCACCAAGGGTTTTTCAAGACCTATAGGCAGATCCGAGAAAGGTTTTCTTGGAAAGGTTTGAAGAGGGAGGTTCAACGTTACATTCAGGAATGTCCTGTTTGTCAAGCAAATAAAAATGAGCACACATTGCCAGCCGGTTTGCTGCAACCACTTCCAATTCCCAATCAAAAATGGGAAAGCATTTCAATGGATTTCATCACTGGGTTGCCCAAGGCTCAAGGGAAGGATTGCATTTACGTGGTAGTTGACAGATTAACCAAGTTTGCTCATTTCTTTGCCATTACCAGCACTTTTTCTGCAGCCCAAGTTGCAGATTTGTTTTTTCGAAAAGTGTTTAGGCTGCATGGGTTGCCAAAGAATATTGTAAGTGATAGGGACAGCAAGTTCCTAAGTACCTTTTGGCAGGAAATTTTCAGAATGAGTGGTACTGTGCTCACTCCAAGCACGAGTTATCACCCTCAAACTGATGGGCAAACAGAAGTGGTGAACAAGTGGTTGGAAGGCTACTTGAGAAATTATGTGTCCGAACAGCAGAAAGCTTGGGTTAAGTGGCTGCATATAGGCGAGTACTGCTACAACTCTACCTTCCATATGTCAATCAAAATGTCTCCTTTCTTGGCACTATATGGGTATGATGCACCTAGTTTTGCAGATTTGGTGTTTGGTGACAGCAAAGCACCATTAGCCAAGGATTTGTTGCAGCATAGTCAAGACATAATGAGATCCTTGAAGGATAATTTGCAGATTGCACAGAATCAGCAGAAGTTGTATGCTGATCAGAGGCGGGTAGAGCGTTCTTTTGAGGTTGGGGATATGGTTTATCTCCGTTTACAACCTTATAGACAGTCTACTCTCAAGAAGAGTGGAGCTGAGAAGCTCAAACCCCGCTTCTATGGACCATTTAGGGTCATCAGAAAGGTTGGGGCTGTAGCTTATGAATTAGAGCTACCTTCCGATAGCAGAGTGCATAACGTCTTCCACGTGTCTCGCCTCAAGAAGGCACTTGGACACAATGTAGTTGCTTCTTCACAGTTGCCACCGTTGGATGAAGAAGGACATTTGGTTCTAGTTCCCGAGGAGATACTTGATGTCAGAGAATGTTCTTTGAGGAATAGAACTATCAGAGAATGTTTGGTAAAGTGGAAGAACCTGCCTATGGAGGATGCAACTTGGGAAAGTGATGAAATATTGCAGCATCCTAGTTTGCGATTGCTTGAGGACAAGCAATCTTGGGGAGGGCGGACTGTAATGTCCCCTTTTCAAGCCTGACATTTTCAGTGACCGTTAGCCTTTCCTTGGGAACCCGGAGGCTAGTCGGAAGTTAAAATTAGGGTTTCCTAATTTTGAGGAGGTCATTGTTCGGAGATGATAGTTTTAATGGCGGATTCCTTCTGGGTTTTCAGAGGGCTTCGCAGTGATATGCTCGTCTCAGCATTCAGAGTACTTTTTGGAATTTACTATTTTTAGTAAGTTCTATTTTTGGCAGTTTCCAGATGAGCTCAGGTTGGTTGACTTCCGGTTTCAGTTTGATCAGTTGACTTCATCAGTATTGGCTTCAGGGCATTTTCAGAGAAATGAGTTAAGTCATTTAAATTAAAAAGTCACGTTAAAATGTTATATTTTAATGTTGACCCTTGGCTTAGACTTAATGACTTAATGTTGTTTTAAAAAGGGGGTCATTGAGGGTGGCGCCCTCATTAAAAGAATATTTTAATATTCCCTAAGTCAAAGCAAGATTATGATAGACGCATATTTCAAAGTTGAATATTTAAATGAAATATTAAATCAAGAGCTTGAAGGCAAAAGTACGCCCATCATTGAGGAGAGGGGATTTTGACCTAAAATCAGATTCTAGGGTTTCGTGAAGTCAAGCGAAGATTATAAAAAGGAGTCTTGTGCATCATTTTGGTCATCTTGGAAAAATACACCGTTATGCTGCCGGATTGATTCTGGATCACTTCGAGGGATGAAGACCTCCTAGTATTGGGCATCTCTTCTCGTTTGTAAGACAACGACTAGTGATGATTGTTAGTCTAGTGTGAGTTCTTGGAATTATTGCATTGTAATCCGCATTCATCCATTTAGGATCAGTTTGAGCATATTAGAGTTTTCTGTTCTCAGCATCTTAGTTTTTGCAGATTCGTTGTTTTATTGCTAAATCCAAAAATACAAAAATATGTCTTATGGGTATTGCATAAATTCATTGGTCTAGACTAGGCGCCTCATTGTGCAAGGTTGTAGATTTTTTGAAGCATTGTCAGATTTTATAATTGAAAATCGCCCCTGTACCTGGGCCGTACCATCTGCAGATTCTTGGGATTCGTGCCATTAAATATAATCTGATCTTTGGTTCTGTTTCTTGTTCCTAAGCTGGACGCCATCATCCTACTTGTGTTTTGCATTCAATTTTAGATTGTTTGATTGAGTTTTAAGGGAGATACGAACTTTCCAAGGAATATCTATATGCTGTTCTATGAGGAAAAACACAGGTCTGTCAGACAGATTGAAGAAATCTGCATCTTGTTCTTGACGAGTGTGAAAGGATCTTAAGATCTTGCGACAGACTTCATCGTTGGTGGGCAAGCTTCAAAAAGGTTGGATCTATTAATTAATTCCTTCAATTTCAGTCTCTTTTCTCAGCAAAGGAATGTTCTATTATTATTGCAAGTCTCACATATGTTGAATTGTAATTGATAAGCAAGTTGTAATCTTTCAAATTGTATGCTGGCAGTAGTACTGTCGGTCTTAGATTCTTGCTCAGTCAGATTGTAATGTTCTCTCTTTCAGCATTTTGATATTGTATGTAATCCATCTCCGCCCTATGGTCGCTACTATCCCATACTGGGTTAGAAAGCACATTCTGGGTGTTGAGAGTCTTTAGCTTTCAGCATTTTCTTTCAAGCAGTAGTTTGTTTCACTCCGTCATATGGTCGCCCCTCACTCCGCATTGGATTGGGTAGCACATACTTGACGTTGAGTTCTTTCCTGCAAGTAGAATAGAAGATCCTCTGACCAATGCTCGCCATCATCGGCGCCATTCTGGTTAGAGTTGTTTTCTTGCACGTTTTGGTTTTCTCCCCTAACCTTAACAGGTGCACTGCTTGTAATTTGTAATTTGGAAACGAAAAAATTTGGCTCGGTATATTTCAACTTTCCCTGCTTTTAAATCAGTTAACTGATTTTAGCAGGTGGTTAGTCAGTTGTCTTGTGTTAGTTTTAGAAATAAATCTTGTGAGTTGGCAAGTGTAGTCAGCTTAAAGCAAGGAGATTTTAGGGTTACCTACTCCTTGTTTGTGTATAAATAAGGGTAGCCTTGCTCATTTTTTTAACTGTTATTGTAGGAGCTAATTTGTAAGCTTGTATTGTTGCAAATTGTTGTTTAGTTATCGTTCAACTTGTGTCAAGTGTAATCTGGTGTTTGATCGCACATTGTAAGTTTGTCTTTGCTACAATATGTTGTCCTAGAAGTGTAACTGCTGTTAGAAATTGAGAAAAGTGAAAAATTATGCCTTCTTTGCTCTGATTTACTTGCTCGATCTCTTTCAGTTTCTTGTCTTATGTGTTTTTCTTGTATAATCTTTATTTCAGCTTACATCTTATGAGTACAATGAGTCTTCAAGTGTGATCTGGAAGTAAGTTTATTTAATCTTCTGTGTTAATCAAATCATTCCTCGTTTACTTCTGACTCTCAAGCTTTGAGTTTACTTGGGTTGTCAGAAGTGTCTATAGTTTAGGCCTAGTTGTAGTTTGAAGTTTTGGAAAAGAGAAAACCTCAGCCACGATGTAAAGAGTTTTATAACCTTGTGCTCTTAGCTGAGAATAAAAAGATTGGCAGTAGTTTAGTATTCTTTTTAAGGATCATCAGCAAAGAGGGAGCTTCCCCTCCTGATTTGAAGAGCAATTTAACTGTGCATAGCTGTTTGTTTCTAATCCACATTTCAGAGGTGCGAATTGAAACGCCAACTCTCACCTCTGCTTCTTTTGCCACGAGAAGCTAGTATTGGTCCTTCATCTCTTGCAAAGTGCAATGACTTCCCATTTAGCCTGATAATTTTTTTTCCAAAGTTCTATGGTGACAACACACAACACCTCGATGAACACATTGCAATCTTTTATTTTAGGAGTGGTCCATAAAAATGTTGCAAGGTGACTTTTTGTTGAGACCTTTGTGGGAGCTGCTACAAAATAGATCCACCATCTTGTTGAAGGATCTGTTAATGATGATAGCTTCGGTCAGATGCGATCAAGATCATCACTTATAAAACAAATAATCTAAAAAGCATTTAAATCGAAATTATGAGCATTCATATAAATTCGATCATTCTCGTGATTTTTTATTCTGCATTTGTTTGAAATCGGAATTCTCTTACTGTCACCCGCCAGCATGTAGAAGGGTGCGTATGTGTTAATACATACATAACAAACAACATTAGTCTGTAGACTACCCGCGTGCAAAGGGACGCATCCCTTGGAGGCGGGCCTCTCCTCTTACATATAGGAGTTCCATCATTGATATGCAAACATAGAAATCAGACAATGTTCTGCAATCAACACATTCAATAATTAATTCATATCTGGAAATCGAAAACTGAAGAAATCGAAAATCTGAACATAGAGAATAAATATTATTTGTCTTAGGAAGTTTGTCATACAGTTTTCTTGACTTCAATTCAATCTAGTATTGTATTAGGATCCCTTTAGAGAACAGATTTGATTACATTTAACATGGTATCAGAGCCACGTTGTGTGAATCCAAATCAAATCTATAATTAGTTTACTCTAGATCGCATCCTCACCATATCTATCCCTCTTGTCGGACTTATGAGTGGTGTTGCGACCTGGAGATTCTGGATACTCGGAAATGTCTTGGGCTCCTCCGTTATTACCTTCTTCATGCAGCAGGTGACGACGCCACTGTAAGGGCAATAGGGCTCCATCACATGTTCTCCTGGCTCAAGCGGAGCAACTCAGGAGACTATCTTCTCCACCTCAGAAGGGTTGATCATTCATGGAGTGCAATAAAGTCATGAGGTGCGGGAAAAAATTGAAGAAAATAAATAAAGATTCACTTGTGGTGCTTCCTCCATGTCCGTGCAGAACCGTTTTAAGTGTGGAGGATCAGGATATGTATGTTGGAGATATTCTGAATGGGAACATGAGATCGTATATAACTTTGGACATACAATATCTGATGGCGGTGACTTATCTTTATGCTTGCAAAACCAACCTACTGGTTCACACGCATGTCCACGCTCTTCTGTGTAATTGAGAGCTCAATCACCCGTCGTATGTTATGGACTGGATTGGTCACATCAACGTTTGGAGTTTATGCTTCACCTTCTTATCTAGGATGAACTCCTAAGGCTAACGGAGTTGGAGTTGGGAGCAGCTTAAATCTTATGGTGCCAATCAAATATAGATACAGGATCGGGTTTAGGCTGGCTATCTACTCAACCGCGTCTGGAATTATATGTATTGTCTCCCACTTTGGCCGGACATCTAAGGTGAAGACAAGAGGTTGAGTAGATGTAAGGTGGAGCCATGACTTTGCTGGGCGAGAATTTATAAGAGGCATACTTCACTTCAAAGTCTTCAGGGTGTAAAGGATATTACATAGGAAATGTAAAGGATTCGATGGAAGGAAATGGATATCATCTAGAGTCATGCAAATCATCCTTGGCTTTATCAAATTTGTCTTTAAAAGTAAGGATCTATACCAGTGCTCGTGGTTGAGAATTCATTGGGCATGACGGATTTATCCATGCTAAGTATGGGTCCTACAATCTAAATGACATCTCGAGACCTTCCATGTAAACTCCGCTCAGCCCAGTTCTCCCGTGTGATGAAGTATGAATGACGGATCTTGAGAGTGCAAAGACTCTTCCAGCAATAAAGGTTGTGGACTGATCTGAGTGCAAGAGCAGCAAATCATACTGAGTACAGTGATTAGCTTTTATCAAACTCCTTAATGAGATAAGTATTGCATGGTTAAATAAATGTTTATGAATTGTTTAATTATTAATTCATACTATAACATTGAGAGAGTATTTCTTGTTTGAGATAGTTGAGTCTCATGAATTGTTATTAATCTCTTCTTAATGCTTTTAGGACGAATAAAGAAGTGTAAGAGATTACTTCTATGAAAAGCTTGATGCATCCTATAGGTTGGAAAATGGAGACACTGCTTGCAACCTTGAGACTGTGTGAATGGTTGAAGACATCTCTTTGAAGAGGAAAGCATTAACCTTCAGAGGGAGTTCTATGATTCAATGTTGCGAGGCTTGATGCTAAGATCATTTTCAGCAGTTGAGATAAGAATTGCTCAAGTCAGCCAACTTGGATTCAACATTGGTAGCTCCGCAAACCTATTCCGTATAGAGTGTTCTAGGATGAGGTTCAAGAGGACAACTCTAAATCTCTACAGAGGTGTGCATTGGAAACCATTTCTCTAAAGCAAGTATTGCTAACGATTTTGGATGAGGAGGCCAGGAGGCTGATACAAGTACTTAGAGCTTCAAAGGGAGTCACATCATCACTTGTTGTAATGCATAATTCTCTGAGATAGAGAGATATGAGGTGAAAGCCCTTGTTCATCTTTGAGACTGAGATGATGCATCATGTTGAGAGACTCCATGACGACAGGTCCCTGGATCTAACTTCAAGAGCCCCAAGCACCCGCAATGTGGCTTAAAGGGGGGTTGTTGGATATAAGCCACACCTGGACTAATGATGGGCTGGTCACAAGGGGCCAGTAGCTCAGTTGATAAAGCACTCCTGCTGCAAATGGAAGAAAAGACCAACTAGATCAACCTGGAAACTTTAAAATTCAGATTGGGATATGATCTCTTGGATCTACAAGAAAACAGTCTTTTGTGGCACAAAAGCTCGACAGAAACTGAATACATTGCAGCCTTTTATGAGGGCAAGAGAAGCAGTTTGGCTTCGTAAATTGCTTGTGAGATTCCTTGATCTAAGCACATTGAGATCCCCTACCATTATGAGACATGGTAGAAAAGAATATGATCCAGTTGGAGTATATTAGTTCAAATGTTTAAACAGCGGACATACTGAACAACTTCTCTCCAGAGTTAAGGTTGAACTCTTCGAGCAGATAACCTGGTATGTAATTTGATATTATGTTTGAAATTCAAATTTGTTTATAAGTTGTACTAATATATAAAGATGTTTAATGTGTAAACTCTTTTGTCATGTGTGTGACTCCATGACTTTATGGGCCTACCCCTCCTGTGTACATTATTGAAAGGTGACAATCTTTCTGATAATGAACACTTGTATTTGATATTGTAAAGTGACGACTCTACAATGATAAAACTATCATAATAGATATCATATGGCTTGATATCTATAGACATGTCATGATAGTATCTCTTGGACACCTTGATGGATATCATGAGACTTGATATCTGAAGGTCATTGTGACCCATAAGAGATGATCATGGTGGATGATTATATCCGTGGATATGCCATGATCTATGGTAGACATCATGTGACTTGATGTCAGTGCACATACCATAATGAAGATATGTATGAAGAATGTCATGTGACTTGACACTTTCAGAAGCATATCATATCTTCTGATATCACGAGTTAGGTGATATCATTTTTGGAAGTTATTCTTCCTAGTTAAAGAGGGAGTGTTGAAATGATGAAGATGTGTTATGAAGAATGTCATGTGACTTGACAACTTTAAGAAAACACATCATATCACGAGTTAGGTGATATCAACAATTTTACTTGATAGAAGTTATCTTCTCCAGTTGAAGAGGGAGTATTGAATAAAGGATATATGTCATGAAGAATGTGATGTGATTTGACACTTTCAGATGCATAACATATCTTCTGATATCACGAGTTAGGTAATATCAGTTTTACTTAGTGGAATTATTTTTCTTTAGCCTAGAGGGAGTATTGAATAGTGAAGATGTGTTATGAAGTATGTCATGAGACTTGACACTTTCAGAAACATATCATATCTTCTGATATCACGAGATAGGTGATATCACTTTGGAAGTTATTCTTCCTAGTTAAAGAGGGAGTGTTGAAAATAATGTAGATGTAATGTCATGTGACTTGACAACCTTGAGAAAACATATCATATCGCGTGTGAAGGTGATATCTTGACTTATTTGATTTGAAATATTTTCCCTAGCTAAGAGGGAGTGTTAATGATGATAGCTTCGGTTAGATGCGATCAAGATCATCACTTATAAAACAAATAATCTAAAAAGCATTTAAATCGAAATTATGAGCATTCATATAAATTCGATCATTCCCGTGATTTTTTATTCTGCATTTGTTTGAAATCGGAATTCTCTTACTGTCACCCGCTAGCATGTAGAAGGGTGCGTATGTGTTAATACATACATAACAAACAACATTAGTCTGTAGACTGCCCGCGTGCAAAGGGACACGTCCTCTCAAGGGACGCATCCCTTGGAGGCAGGCCTCTCCTCTTACATATAGGAGTTCCATCATTGATATGCAAACATAGAAATCGGACAATGTTCTGCAATCAGCATATTCAATAATTAATTCATATTTGGAAATCGAAAACTGAAGAAATCGAAAATCTGAACATAGAGAATAAATATTATTTGTCTTAGGAAGTTTGTCATACAGTTTTCTTGACTTCAATTCAATCTAGTATTGTATTAGGATCCCTTTAGAGAACAGATTTGATTACATTTAACAAGATCAATCACCAATTGGGAGGTCATGCCTGGAAATTTCTTGGCACATTTCAAACCAAAAAAGGATAAATATATTCTCCTTGCCCAATTGTCAAATGCGAAGAAGAATAACAATGAGCCAATGAGAGAATTTGTTGCATGATGCAACTACCTTGTCTGAAGAATCAATGCAACTTTGAAGCCACCTTCAAAAATCCTCTTGAGAAGTGCAACAAGCAATTGTGATTGAACACAATATGATTACCATTGGCAAAATCAAGAAAGACTCGATCGTGCCAATGATTCCATGTTCTATTGATTCTCTTTTGCAAAGAGTGGTGACTAATGTGACAAACCTAAAGAAGTAGTTTCAACAAAGATGTCTAGCTTAATAGTACCAAGGACATCCACACTTAAATGTCGGTCCTTCCAACATAAATGATTACTTCAAATTACCTCCTCCACCTAAAAGGCTTGCCTTAGAGGCACTTCTTGAAGACAACTTGAATAACTTTTATTTCTTTTCAGCAACAGGAGATCACAATGCTAAGAGTTGTCTTGAGATGCTTCAATTGATGCAGCTCATGTCTTCTCAATCAAATCATCAAAGGTTTTCAAGTAACTTTGAACATCTTTGAGATGAATCTAATGACAATTTTGTGATAGGATATTTCAATATGGACTTGTTTGTGCTAAAAAAGTAAATAAATTATATGACTATGCATGTTTGTGGAGTCAAATAATTGAGAAATATCATGTAGCTAAAGGAGAAAAGTACACGAGAATCCATGGAGGGAGGCACCAATGGTGTTTCCAAGAGCTCATCTTTGCCCCTACATCAGCAGATCGTGATGAAGAGTTGGATTTCCATCTACCTTGTAGGTGTTGCTCATTTTCTATGATGAAGAAGAACAACCTTCTATGTTGGACATAGAAGGAACTGTACAAGTCTATCATCTATTTTTTAAGATAAGGTTTAAAAGTGTCTATAGAGCCAAATGATGATCAATTATTTGATTGAGCAAGATGATAACAAATACACCATGGATAAATATGTATTGGATGATTTCTTTTCTACATTCTAAAGATCTTTGATGAACCTACACTAAACAAGGTTGAAAAAACAATATAGTTAATTGAAGTACAGATCATTTGCTTGAAGATGTCTAAGCTCTAGAGGCATATATCATGGCAAAACCATGTATGGAAGAATTGTTACCTGTTAGTTTTAGGATCAGAAATGAAAGCAATCAAAAAATGCAACACATAAGACAATGAACACCACAAGATACCCTGGGAAAACCCTTCTACTCGAGGGAGAAAAATCCAGCAAATATATCACTTATATATTTAGGAATAAGAGTAGAAATCTGCTTACAACTCAGGCCCAACACAAGGCCGAATTTGATACAATGAGCAATAGCACCTCTCCTAGATGTGTAGATACAAAAATGAATATGTTTCTCCTTGAGATTGCTGTGCAGCTCAAGTGCGAATTTCTTCTGGGAATGCGAATATGAATGAATTATACTTGATGATCAAATGAGATGATTATCACCTTGTATTTATACAAAACAATGTGATTCTTCATTAGGTCAGCCTCATTTAGGAAATAGAAATAATTAAATAGGTTGGCCACATTAAGGAAGTCGGCCCAAATGAATTATAATAACTTTCCAAGTGAAGCGCCTCTTCACTTTAATAAATGCAATAAATAAATAGCTGTTAGGCTATATGAAATTTATTGTTCAACAAGCAAGGCAAAAGTATGTAGCCCGAAGCTACAACATCAACACTCCCTCTTAGTTAGGGAGGAATACTTCCGATTCACACTGTCATGGAATCTCTCAACATGACACCCACAATGGCTACACCCATATGTGGAAGGGGCTCATCATGGATTCACTCAATCGTGATATCAACCATCATGACTACTCCCATGTATGGTAAAACATATGTGCACAAGTGCCCATCACAGAATCACTCAACGTGATGTCGTCATCTCAACATGACGTTCACCATGGATACTCCCAAAGGGTGAATAAACACAAGTACAAGAAAATCATCACGGACTCTCTCACGTGATGTTGTCATGGAGTCACTCAACATGACATCCACCATGGCTACTCCGAGAGGGTGGAAACAAGGGCTTACACCTCAAATTTCTCTCACAGAGAAAGATGCATTAAAGCAAATCACAGAAGATCACTGAAGTTGAGTCTCCCTCTTAGCTAGTGCTTCATTCTCCACAATACCAAGCTTGTCTCAGAAGTACACAAACTTTACTCTGGAGAGGGGCTTGGTGAGAATGTCAACCGTCTGCTCATCAATGCTAATGTATCTCAACTGGATTGCTTTCCTCAATACCATATCTCTGATATAGTGGTATTTGATCTCAACATGTTTGGTTCTGTCATGAAACACTGGATTGACAGAAAGCTTCACACGACTTTGATTATCACAATGAATGACAGTCTACTCCAATGATTGTCCAAACAATTTTGCAAGGAGCTTTCGAAGCCACACTGCTTCTTGAGCTTCCACACAAGTTGCAATATACTCGGCCTCTACGGTGCTCAGTGCCACTGAAGACTGCTTCTTGCTACACCAAGAGATCATTGCAGACCCCAAACTGAAACAACATCCGGAGGTGCTCTTCCGATTAGCAACACACCTTGCCCAATCAGAATCAGTATAACCATGTAGCTTCAAGTCCACACTAGAAGAATACCTCAAGCCATATCCAACTGTACCACACAAGTATCTTAGGATATGCTTTGCTGCAACTAGGTGTATTTCCCTTGGTTCACACATGAACTGACTAAGTGCACTCAGTGCATAGCAAATATCTGGTCTAGTATTGACTAGATACATCAATGATCCAATCAACTGCCTGTATATAGTAGGATCCACCAGATCTGAACTAGCTGCAACCTCCTTTAACTTTTGAAAATTTGTTTCCGTAGGTGTAGACATGGATTTGTAATCCATCATACCAAATCTCTTCAAGATGTCTATTGTATACTTCCCTTGACTTAGAATGATCTCATTAGGCCTCTGCCATACTTCTAAACCAAGGAAGTAATGCATGTACTTAAGATCCTTAATTTCAAATTCAAAAGCCAACTCCTTGCATTTGATAATGAGGTATTCTTCTCTAGTAAGAAATAGATCATCAACATAAAGAACCAAGATTAATGCCTCACCATTAACTACCTTGAAGTACAGGTTTGAATCAGCATCGTTCTTGGAGAAGCCCAAGCTCATTAGGTATCGATCAATCCTCTCATACCAAGCACGGGGAGCTTGCTTAAGGTCATACAAAGCCTTCTTCAATCTGCAAACATGAGACTCCTTCCCATGAATTTCAAAGCCATCAGGTTGCTCAATGTATACTTCTTCAATTACACCATTTAGAAATGTTGTCTTCACGTCCATTTGGTGTAACTTCCATCCTTTAGCTGCTGTAATGGCAATGATAGTCCTGATGGAAGTATAACGAGCAACTAGAGCAAAAGTTTCCTCATAGTCTATTCCCTCTTTCTGAGAGAATCCTCTAGCCACAAATCTAGTTTTGTACTTCTCAATGCTTCCATCAGCCGCATGCTTGATCTTGAAAAACCACTTAGAAGATACAATAGATTTGCCTTCTGGTCTAGGTACAATGTCCCAAACATCGTTCTTGAGGATAGATTGATATTCTTCAGCCATAGCATCTCTCCATACTTGCTAACTTGAAGCTTCCTCAACACTGGAGGGCTCAAATTCAATCATTTGACTCATCAATGCAACATAGCTTGAGAACTTCTGAGGTCTTTTGCTTTCTCTAAATGTTCCTCTAGGGGCTGCAAACTTTTTTGCCTCCTGCATTGTTTGCCTAGCCCATAGAGGTCTCTTTCAACCAATAACAATGTCTCTTGGCCCATCAGTTGGTTCCAAAGGCTCAATTGGATCACCATCCTCTTCTGGTTCAGTAGACTCCCTCTGAATCTCCAAGTACTTGCATCAACTTTCTGACCTCCTTGTCCAAGATTGTCTGCAATGCTTGCTTTAGAGAAATGGTTTCCAACACACACCTCTGTAGAGATTCAGGGCTGTCCTCTTCGACGTCATCCTAGATCACTCTATTTTTAATAGGTTTGCGGAGCTACCAATGTTAAATCCAGATTGACTGTCTTGAGCAATTCTGATCTCAACTGCTGAAGAGGTCTTTCAAGGATTTAGCACCTGACCTTGCAAAACTGCAACCTTCACTTCTTCTCAGCGAGTCACAAAACTCCCTCTGAATGTTAATTCCTCCTCTTCGAAGAACTGATCGCAAAGACAACTTGAAAAGATTCTTCATCTTCGAGAGATGTCTTCAACCACCAACTCAGTCCCATGGCTGCAAGCTATGACTCCATGCTTGATCATTTCTCCAGTCGGCATGACTTCCTCACAAGATGCCTCAAGCTCTTCCTCTCTATGCGATCTCTCATCACCCTCTTGCTCCTCGATCCGTCCTGGAAGCATTATAGAGAGAGATTACTAAAAGTTTATAGAACTCAACTATCTCGAAGAGAAATACCAATGCTAGAAGCATACATGATTCACTATCTCAATGTTATAGCATGAATTAATAACTACATAAAAAACTCATGAACATTATTCAACCATGAAATACTTATCATATTGAAATCATAATCCTGTACGCAAAAAATGAGGGATCGATATCCTCAAAGAACGATCACAATGTCTGCTCTCTCCGCCCTTTCAGTGGCATCGATCGCTGCAAGTCAGCCCTTCGCTCGAGCTAATAATCAATAACTCCCGTGTCAGTGCTTATGACAATTAGCTGACCACATGAAATATACCCCTTAATTTTTTGCCTTTAATTTTCAGTTACAACAATGCAAATCATGCACCCGTTAAGAATTAGCTCTTAAATCAAAACACAACTGAAATAACTCTAACCAAGAATGCGCCCTAAAACCATTTAAGGAGGAGGGGCGGGCATATGGTCAAAGGATCCCTAGGATCTAATAACTTGAATTACAATTGGAAATGAAGAGCTAAACTCGACACCAAGGATGTGCACGCAAGATCCTTTTGCAAGGCGAGGTGCTAACATATGGTGGAGTGCTAGATTAACTGAAAGTAAACTTCTTCTGCAAATGCAGGCATCCACAAGCGGTGGGAATACTCCACTTATTACGTGGGTGTGATTATTACAAACATTTATAGGCGGCAAGCCAGCCAATTGACCTCACTTCCACTTAAACTGTGGGGGGTATACAATCCACACAACCACTTATTTCGTGGGGGGAATTACAAACAAAGTAAATTGCAACAAGTAAAGAAACTGCTGTTAGTACTACTAAACAATTTACAAATCATTAATAAACAGTTGCAATGTATCAACAAAAATTCCCAAAACAATCATTGGTTAGAGTATCACTTCCTCTAACATTTACAATATGAATAGATGCATCAATGAAGCTCAAAACAGCAAGATAATTAAACTCAACTAATCTAATCAGAAATAGAGAGTACAAAAAATCAGATCAGTAGGTTATAAAATCACCAATTTGGACGGAACTTATCCGAAACAACTCCGAAAGCTTCCCTACCACAGTCAATCAACAACTGGAAGCTAGGCGTCCAAACTCCAATGGAAAATTGAGCCAAAAACAGGTAGAAATAGCCGGCATGAATCCCACGACAGCAAGAAGGAAGGTACGACCTTCAAGAAGGGTCGACCTTCTCCCAAAAATCAGAAACTCCAAGATAAAATCTGCAAACTTGCAGAAAGGGGTGCCCTCCATAGTGGAACAACATGGGCCAGTACCCAGAACGAAAGAAAATTCGATGGTGAAGCTACGAACAGAAATTCGCTTCAGCCATGAACAAACCAGCAGCTCAATAATAGGTTATACAGTAGCAACCTGTCAAATAACATCAGAAATAACGCTCCATCTGCACTCCTGTGTGAAGTACAGTCTCAAAGACCCACCTAGGAAGCCATAGTTTCAGGCTCGAAGGATGGAGTGAATCCGCTAAGCTTCCCCTTAGCTAGGTTCTGGTTTCAAACCAGCAGCATAACACTACTTTCCAAGATACCATACCAAGAGCAAGGCTTCAATATATAAGCTTCAAATGGCAAATGAAGCAATCTGTGACTTCCAATCAAGAAACTATTCAATTCCTCCAAGGGACGCCATTTCTCAATAGTCACTTTTTTTTTTTTTTTAAATAACTATTAATCCTCACCTTTTTGGCATCCAACTTGAGTTGCACAATAACATTTAAATGCATATGAAAATCGACCCCCTTATGTCCCCTTCATTAAGACAACTTGAAGACATTAAGCCTAGGCATGGGGTACAACTTCAAGATATGAAAATTGACTAAGTCTGGAACATAGTCCAAGGAGGAATAGAAGCCAAGACCGAAACCAACACTCCAACTGATTTTGCTAGAAATAGAATGATGACTTGAGCAGGACTGCTGATGGTGCCACTGCCATAATTAGACTTACTAAAAATAGCCAATGTCAAAAATAGTAAGTTAACTTCAAAACCCTTCAAAAAGCCAATTGAACAGCCACAATGCCCAAAATGTGAATTGCAGATGATTGAACTGCTGCTAGAAAGATACTGCTATAAATAGACTTACTAAAAATAGCAACTGCTATAAATAGTAAGTTTGTAAAACTTCATCAGAGCAGTAATCATGACTTACTATAAATAGTAAGTGTTTCCAAAAGCCTTATGAACATAAACCGGGAAGCCAACGTGACTTACTATAAATAGTTAGTGCCTGGAAAAGTTATCAGATGGAGATGCATGTTACACCATTCTGAAGCTCTCTGAAAACCCAGAAAACTCCCAGAAACACACTTCCAAACTCCTGCATGCAAGCCTTAAAAAATGCATCTAAAACCTCCTATAAAATAGGGAAACCCTAATTTTCTATTCTACTTAGCCTACGAGTTTCCAAAAATAGGCTAAAACCACAAGAAGAGCGTAGGGCTAAATTGGGGACATTACACCACACTTGGCATAGTCTTACTGACATAAAACGTGTCCCTCTAAGATTTTTGCAAAGAGGCCACTTTGCTTAGAGCTTAAAAAGGTGCAAAGCTAATTCGTAAGAAGATAGGAAATGATGGAAACAAATCACTTAAGAGCAACAGGTTTGCTTTCTCACAGTTGCTCCAGTAACTCCAGTATCCTCAACACTAATCGCAGTTCCTTGACCAGGTCCAATAGAGGACCCCTCTGCTGTTGCAATTAACTTTATGCTAACTATATGGTATATTTCTATAAGAACTGATTGAAAGGCTTTCTCAACATTTGTAGACTACAACGCAGAAGTTTCTATAAAAGAGAGGCCCTCCTTTTCAACAAATATCTGTGCATCATCTGCTGACACATTTCGAAGATGATTCAAGTCAGATTTCTTGCCCACCATCAAGATAACAATGTTTGAATCAACATGATCTCTCAGCTCGCGTAGCCATTGCTGCACATTAGCAAAACTAGAATTCTTCAAAATGTCATAAACCATTAAGGCTCCCAAAGCTCCAAGACAAGTATGATTCAAATACTCCACAAACTCATTCATATATACACCACCGCCGTAGCAATTGAGATGATAAACAATGAGTTAATTTCGCCTTCATGCTTAAACACATCTGATCAGATCTTTTCTTAGACCCGCTCTGATACCATGTTAGTTTTAGGATCAGAAATGAAAGCAATCAGATAATGCAACACATAAGACAATGAACACCACAAGATACCCTGGGAAAACCCTCCTATTTGAGGGAGAAAAATCCAGCAAATATATCACGTATATATTCAAGAATAAGAGCAGAAATCTGCTTACAACTTAGGCTCAACACAAGGCCAAATTTGATACAATGAGCAATAGCACCTTTCCTAGATGCGTAGATACATAAATGAATATGTTTCTCCTTGAGATCAATTTGCTGCATCAATATGATGATCTGCTGCTCAAGTGCAAACTTCTTCTGGGAATGCGAATATGAATGAATTATACTTGATGATCAAATGAGATGATCATCACCTTGTATTTATACAAAACAATGTGATTCTTCATTAGTTCAGCCTCATTTAGGAAATAAAAATAATTAAATAGGTCAGCCACATTAAGGAAGTCGGCCCAAATGAATTATAATAACTTGCCAAGTGAAGCGCCTCTTCACTTTAATAAATGCAATAACTAAATAGCTGTTAGGCTATCTGAAATTTATTGTTCAACAAGCAAGGCGGAAATATGTAGTCCGAAGCTACAACATCAACATTACCAAAATTGGATATTTTCTTGAAACTCTTTGTTTAGTATTTTAATTCACACCTTTTAGTGTGACACAACATAGAATAGACGTGCAATACAATCACTCTTTGAATTAGAAGAGAAAGCTCCCTTTAAACTCAAAATTGACCTCAACTACACAATATGTAATTGCTTATTTACAATCTTTATAGATTTTTTTGGTGTGATTTTGAGTATGCAATACAAACTAAAGAAAACCCTATCTTTTTGCATTCTTAATCTAGAGCCTAAGGTGATTTACCACATCAACACTAGATAAGAGGTTTTGGGGCTTTTTGACTAAAACAAATCCCTTCAACTACACACTTGTGACGTTCAACTAAAAGAAAAGATTGAACAATACAAGTATACATACAAATTGATTAGACTAAAACATAAAAACATAGTTGCTTTGATAAAGTAAATGGACTTAGTACAAAGCTACGATCTCCAACTTTGAAAAGACTTGCAATACAAAGCTTGCAAATTTTGTAGAAGCTATTAATATGCCTCGAATCACAACAAAACATCTCAATAGACACTTAGATCAAGATAGGCATAGTAAATTATTTTGAGCGAGTAAACATTGAATTTTGGTTTAATAATCACAATACTTAGTGAACAACAATTCCAACAATATGTAGGCTTTACCATTCCCCAATGTAAGTGCAAAATAACACTTATTTATATTGTTTTACAAAGTTATTGCATGAAAAAAAATAAAAGTTAATTGCTACTTCTACTCTAAAAATAATTGATTGTATGAAATGCAATTTTTATTACGAATTCTTATCCACTAATACTAAAACTAAAGTTGTGCAACCTCCGTTATGCTATAGATTGAGTTTATTACAAACTATGACTTAACACTCACATTTGAGATATAAAAATAGGTAACTCCAAGTTATGAATAGCGAATGCTAAAATTAATTGGGATCCTTGCATTAAAAATAAAAACCGCTAAATATAACATAGGCTAAAAATAATAAATTCTTGAATATGCATTTTTATGAAAAAGGTGAGCTAAAAATGGACTTCTAGATAGGCAGCTCTAAATGACTTTGATGATGCTGCAATTTACCTTTGATCATGGCTAACCAATTGAAGATATCGAAAACCTTGAAAAATTCACTTTGATATTTTGTATCCCTTTGATAAGCACACACTTTTTCTTTCACATGCACTTGACAATGGGTTTTTCAAACGTTGATGTGAGCTATTTTTTTTTGTTGAGGTGCCCACTTGCAACTTTGACGTGCACTTGATAATTGGATTTGAATGTTCTCTTGGTGAGGTGCACTCCACAATCCCTCACACACACCTACACATTGGTTTTGGATCTTTGCATTTAAAAATTGGGTTTTCCTTTATAAGGTTCTCTCTTGCCCCTAGGCATGCATGTATACATCAAGCATTGAATTTCCTTAATGAACTTGCCTCCTTTATGGGGTGCATCTCCAAGATCAAATGTGTGCTAACAATTGATGGAAATTTTTGGCAAAAAGTATCTTTACATAGGGATGCACATGTATGTTGGTTTTGACTTTGAATTGTTTCTTTACAAAGATGTGCAACTATATACCTCCCATGTGCTTGCATATTGACATTTTAATTTATCAAATCTTCAACTAGGTGCATTTTGTCTTCTAGGTGCATCCTTATGTTCATGATTTTGAAATTCCTTCTAATGCCTTCTATCTTCCTTGTTTAGAGACATGCTTGAGCTCCCTCACACACTTGTACATGCTATTTCCCATTGTGAGGCGCGCCTGGCTTCCTTGGTGCATGCTTATACACTAGCTATCATTCATTATTTTTCCCTTAAGTGCTTTAGTGAGGCATGCACCTAGACCTCTAGCATGCACTTGTGAATTGCCTTAATCATTTTCTAAAATCTTCATCATATCCTTCATTTAGAGAGGCATGCATGAGACTCTAGACATGCACCTGTGTGTACATTGATATTGAATTGGCTCCATTGTTAGGTGTGTTTGGCTCCCTTGGTGACCACTTCAATACAATACCTTATATTTTGGAAAGTTAAACATCCTTTGGTTAGGCGTGCACTTCATTCTAGGTGCACACCTATGAATGGAGTTTTCAAAAATTGCCCTGAAAACCAATTCCTGCATAGTCAAGTGGACCTTGAGACCTACATGAACACCTTAATATAGACATGTTAAAATTTTGTAAAATGTGCATTTTACCCACACCTTAGAACATTTTGACATCAAATCTTTCTTACTCACTTAAGATGCCCTTGTTGCTCATACACATGATAGTGTTGAAGACAATTTCCGAAATTACATCTACTTTAATGAGGTGTGCCCCTAAGCTCTAGTTTTTGACAAACTTCTCTTTTGAGAACTTCTTTCCTTTAACACAATGGATGACTCAAAAACTCTCAATTCCACAATCATATAAAGATTAGAAAAGGACAAAGGAGGACAAGACATAGCAAACTAAATGAAACTAAAACACTTTACACTTAAGACCACTTAGGATAATGACTTTGGCTCGATATTCAGTGCAATAAAAAATATTTTGTGTGGGTTTTGTATGGGTACAACAACCTTGAGAGTGGATCATCAATAGAAGACACAATGGACATTCTTTTGAGTTTTGACATCCTCATCTTCAACATCTCTCGTGAAAATCAATGAGAAATCAAGTGTCAACACTCAATAATTGCAATGATTATATGCCAGAAAAAGTCACTCTAGAAGAAGGATTGTTGATGAACAAAGAAATGCTATTAGAGGCTATGTTCCCATTTCAGCTTTGGTGTTAGAAGAATGTAATTGCACAATCAATGATGTTCCATTTGACTATTTCTTCCTTTCTTAGATGATTATTTTGGAGAGGATTCTCATAAGAAGGCTGAAAAAATCGATTTTCGTATGATCCACAACCATCCTTTGAAGAGGATTTATAGACTTTGTCGCTGAGATTGATATCTTTCTTCAACATTTTCACTTTGAAGACAATCTAGTGTTTGAAGATGCTGACTTTGAGAGCTTGATGAACTGGGCTCCAATAAGTATTTGTAAAAAATGAAGAAGTGCTGCTCACACAAGCTTCACTACCATCGCCCTTTGTAGACATGGAAAGTTAGACACACATGATGGAGATTTTTCTCCTACAACTTCAACCTCTTTTGAACAATAATGCTTCATCTAAATTTATGATTGAGCATTTTGAAATAACGAGTGAAGATGATTATATAGGAAATGAGATGATCAACATTCCTAAGGATGTGTTATGACAAGAAGATTTTGTGAGGTATATTCAAAATGAAGAAAATTATCTCCATCAAATGGAGATAACTTTTGATGAGGAATAAGATTTTCTTGAACCACCAAGTAGTGATGAATTTGTGTTTGAATTTTCCCTACAAGATCATTCTTATCATCTTGAACGATGGATTTCTACAGATATTTCTTAGAGGTTTTCAAGATACATACTACATTAAAGTCCCAACTCAAATGGAGGGGTTGTTATTTCTCTTAGCTCGTAAATGGTTTTGTCTTGCTAGTTTGTTTCCAATTTCCTTTCTATAGGTAGGTTTTCTCATTTTCTATGTTCATCTTTTAGTAATGTGTTTGCTTTTGTCGTCATTCTTGTTTAGGCTAGTGTAGTTGTGTGTTTAGGTGTTTAGAAATGGGATTGACTCTATTGTCCATAGATAAGACATAGATCAAATTTTTTACTAGAGATTCTAAATTTCTCCTATGGCTCAAGTTTGTCTCGTGGTCCCAGGAAACAACCAATTGCTGAATCCAAAGAAGCATTAATTTGCAAAAATTGCGATTAATCGTGATTTTATTAAAATTGGCAGGTGGGACAATATTTCCCTGATTTTTTGAAAAAATCATTGACTTTTTTGTGTTTTAAATTGCAAAATCACAAAAAATCATGTTTGGAACTGTAGAGTAGGGGGATTCATCAACCCCAAGGCTCAAGGTCACCGGAGAACCCCTTTTACGAACTGCCCTAAACTACCTTAGGTTGATCAAAAGACAAAGGAGAGACAAGTGTTTTCAGAAATCAAGTGAGCAGACTACAATGGTCTTGGACTGCGACTCAGACAAACTCTTTGTCTGAGGACGGCGGCGCAGGAATTGGACTTAAGTGCGCTGCACTGGAGTCTTAGGGATGTGCTAGCATCCTGTACAAACACCGAGTCGAATAACAATCAAAGACACTTAAGGTTTGCTTACAACCTGAATAACAGAGTTCTATAGTTTGACAATTTAATATGAAAATGCGGAAATAAACTGTACAACAAGAAGAATACTAGAGAGAATTATTCTAATGACAAAAATGACAAGGAAAAAGTAGAAAAAGATGCCACTCATGCGAAGTCTAGTTCTCTATCTAGCTTTGAGTGGACGAACTTGCACCTATACACACAAAAACAGGAAAAAATTTGGGTTGTGTTTTGAGGTCTGCCTCAATCAGACCTCCGTTTTGGCGTTCCCACCTCCACAGACAGCTAGATATGCAATGATATAGAGAAAAACCGATACAGAAGAGAGAATGGAAATGTTACAATAAGGTAGAGAGCAATGACAACCTGAATGCTACTCTACAAGACGATAGATGCAAAATGAAAAGACACAATGTAACTTTCCCTGCTATGAGCATTCAAGGTTGATAGAGGAAAGAAGAGAGTAGCACTACCACGCCAAGGAGGTAGAACCTCGTAAACTTGCAACGACGATGGTGTTGAAGCAAGAAAACCCAAGTAGAAAGCTGGTAGCACCAAATAGAGCAATGGAGAAGCAAGAATGATCAAGAAGTGAATAAAGAACATGAGAATGAGCTAGAGAATGCAAGATCTTGCAAGAGAGAGTGAACGAATGAGCTTGAAATAGCAAAATCGAGGCAAGGAGTTGTTTTTCGTTGGTCAAGACCCGACATAGGACATTACCTTTGCGACCAACCAAGAATCGTAACGCTTTTGCGGATTTCAGAGGTAGGAATTTGTCAGGATGACAACGTGTTGGGTGGACGTCTGCGTGGCACGCACGCGTCCTCGACAAATATTCCTCCATTGACACAAAAAGATAAGGACATGCGGGAAGATTAGGAAGATGGTGGCGGGTTTATGCATCTTCGTACTTGTACTTCTAAAGTAAGGGTAAATGAATGGAAAATTTGCCTAGGGTGCAAATTTGCGCCTTTACAGAAACTTGCAAAAAACGTGAAAAAAATTGGGTTGATTTTCACACAAAAATAACCCTTTTTTTGTGCCAAAATCTTATTTAGTTTGCCCGCATGTCAACTTCAAGCACATTTTGGAGGTGATTTTTGGGCCACTCATTTTTGTTGCTCGCGATTTGAAGCACCTATGACTTCTACTGCTGTTGCTTGTGATTTCAAGCACCTCCAAGCCACGATTTTTGCTACAAGCCTATAGGTAGGCATTTCATGCGACCAAATTTCTTTGAGGTATTCTATAAAATAGGTCTGTGCACCCACATTTTGCATAGACAAGACAATGAACTGTTTAATAAAATGCCTCAAAGAAGGTCATATCAAACAGTTCATTGCCTCGTCTATTTTATCAAATAGAACACATTTCTAAACAACTCATTGCCTTGTCTATTTTATAAAACAGATCACATGTCTTTGAAATTGAGGCATTTTATCAAACAGTTCACTGCCTTGTCTATGTTGATGTTAGCAGTGTCGGGCTGCATCTTCCACTCACACGTTTTGAAGAAATATTAAATGATAGCCTTACGGCTATTCAATATTTGTGGCCGACTTTCTTAAGATATTATTGTACTCTCTTTGGGCCGACTTTATTATTATCTTTTGTAAATACTTGTTTCTACCTTGGCCGACCTACTTCAAGGTTGTGTGCAACATGTATATATAGAAGGTCGACTTTGTTCATTTATCATCCAAGTTCACTCAAGGAATTCGCATGAAGAGAAGAAGTTCGCACTTGAGCAGTAGAGCATCATATTACAGCAGCAGTCTGATTTGAAGGAAGACATATTCATTTGTGTCTTCGCATCTAAGAAAGATGCTATTATTCATTGTATCATATTTGGCCATAAGTTGGGCCTGTGTTGTAAGCAGATTTCTACTCTTATTGTTCATTATTTAGAGAGACATATTTGCTGGGTTTTTCTCCCTCAGGAGGAGGGTTTTCCCAGGGTATCTTGCTGTGTTTTCTGTCTTATGTGTTGCATTTTCTGTATACTTTCCTTTTGTATATCTGCTCTATAAAACAACAACATGGTATCAGAGCAGGTTGATGCTAAGATCTGATCAGATATGCAGATTTAAAATGATAAAGGAATAAGCCGATCAAAATATGGAGAGTGTAAGATGCTAAGCGAATTTAATCTGGACCTCATCCATGATTATCGAGTGCCCCTGAGAGTTGAAGGAGATGGATCACCTAGCTGTGGGGATGATGTTATTAACATCGTTGAGCTTCTTTCTTAGAAGGAATCCACAGTAGTTAAAATCGTCAGGCTGACCAGTACGGCTGTCAAAAGAGTTTAGTTTGTGGCATCGAAAGCCTCTGTCAGGAACGGATATGTCTTGACTTGCATATCATATGAGTATTAGAGATGGCAATATCTCTTTATGTTACATTGTAGATAAGAAAGAAGCCGTGAGGAGACTTCATTCAACCTGAAGAACATTACCGTCAATCCTTAATATGTGAATACATGGAGATAAGGTTATCGTGCCATTGTGTTGCAATTATCATTGAAGAGCTATTGGGGAGAAGTCAAGTTCTGTTTTTGAGATATCGGAATATTGCTCTCGGTGGAAGCACATAACTGTTGTTCGGAATTCATTATGGAATTATCGCTGATTATATTAAGTGTATCAAGTATTAAGGAAAAGTCACTTAGATCCGTGACTGCTAAGGGCAGTGATCAGTTGATCTATGATTCATTAAAGTGGATGAGATCATTTGGTGTCACCTTCATTCATCATGTATTGCTACCATGAAGGCTATGTATTGATCTAAGCGCAAGTGCAGCGTATCGTACCGTATCCACCCTTCGGAATATCTAAGAGATAAGTACTCTTTGTTTTTTTATTGTATTTACTATTCTAGGCTAAAATTCAATTTGTTGAGTTATGCAATTCTGACATTATTTACTTAGGATTATGTGTGACCAGTAAATAGTGATCACTGTAATAAGATTCTTTTCATTACAAGTAGGATCATGTTAATTGTCTTTTGGTTTTGCTGAGATTAGCTCTTCTATGAAATTGAAAGAAAGACATGTCATGATTAATGAATTAATTATCTATTACTGAGGAGATTTTGAGATAGGTATTGCATGGTTGAATAATGTTGATGAATTGTTTTTGTAATTATTAAGAGGCTCTTACATTGAGATATCCTGAGCATCTAGCAATCTGCATCTGGAAAGATTGGATATTGAAGTATTACTGAATGAAGAAATGATCAAGCTTGGAGTCATAGCTTGCAATCATTGGACTACATTAATGGCTCAAGTACAACGTATCACACTATGTCTAGCATTTGGACCTATCAGAATAGTTAAAAAGATAAGTATTCATTGGTTGCTGAGTTATATCATTTATTTATTCTTTGGATCTTGTAATTAAGAGAGATAGTAGATTCTCTTGAATTGTGTTGTGTTCACTAACATAAGATCTTTGGAAAAATTTCATTCATGATATAACTTGTTCGATTCTAATCTTGATATTTCTTTGGATAATTATGGACTGTTAGTAATCTCTATCTAAAATGCTTCCTGGACAGGTTTAGGGGGAAGAAGATGATAAGAGATTACTTAGTGATGAAAAGCTTGAGGCATCTTGTGAAGAAGTCATGTCAACCAAAGAAATGATCAAGAGGGAGTAAACACTAGAGGGACTAAGTTGATGGCTAGAGGGAGTACATCTCCAAAAGTCTTCTTTGCAATCTCTGAAGCCAGGATTGAGAGGGAGTCTCAGTATCAGTGTTCCTTTGTTTAATGAGTTCTTCTTTGAGAGAAGTTCGAGGTGAAATCCCTTGATAATGCAATTCTCTATTGAGAGAGAGTTGAGGTGCAATCCCTTGATAATGCAATTCTGTATTGAGAGAGAGTTGAGGTGAAAGCCCTTGTTTCCACCCTCTGGGAGAGCCATGGTGGATGTCATGTGTGTGACTCCATGATAGTATCACGTGAAGGAATTCGTGATGATTTTTTTTGTTAATGCATTTCTCCTTGAGATTTGAGGTGAAAGCCCTTGTTTCCACCCTCTGGGAGAGCCATGGTGGATGTCATGTGTGTGACTCCATTGCAACATCACATGAGGGAATCCGTGATGATTCTATTATTCTCACCATCTATGGAGGTAGCCATGATGGTTGATATCACGATGAGGTGATATCCGATATCACAATGAGGTGATATCTTATGTTGCTTTCACGATGAGGTGACAAGCTCTTTTATCACATTGAGGTGATATGTGTTGTTTGTGCAGGTGGAAGTATCATCCCTAGCTAAGAGGGAGTGTTGATGTTAGCAGCGTCGGGCTGCATCTTCCACTCACACGTTTTGAAGAAATATTAAATGATAGCCTTACTACTATTCAATATTTGTGGCCGACTTTCTTAAGATATTATTGTACTCTCTTTGGGCCGACTTTATTATTATCTTTTGTAAATACTTGTTTCTACCTTGGCCGACCTACTTCAAGGTTGTGTGCAACATGTATATATAGAAGGTTGACTTTGTTCATTTATCGTCCAAGTTTACTCAAGGAATTGGCATGAAGAGAAGAAGTTCGCACTTGAGTAGTAGAGCATCATATTATAGCAGCAGTCTGATTTGAAGGAAGAACATATTCATTTGTGTCTTCGCATCTAAGAAAGATGCTATTATTCATTGTATCATATTCGGCCATAAGTTGGGCCTGTGTTGTAAGCAGATTTCTGCTCTTATTGTTCATTATTTAGAGAGACATATTTGCTGGGTTTTTCTCCCTCAGGAGGAGGGTTTTCCCAGGGTATCTTGCTGTGTTTTCTGTCTTATGTGTTGCATTTTCTGTATACTTTCCTTCTGTATATCTGCTCTATAAAACAACAACAGTCTATGCTACCACATTTTTCATACATGTCTACGGTCTACCAAACAATTCAAACAGTCCATTGCCTTGTCTATGCTACCGCATTTTTCATACATGTCTACGGTCTACCAAACAATTCAAACAGTTCACTACCTTGTCCATGCATTTGCTTGTCATGGCATTCCATGAGACCACATTTCTTTGAAGCATTTTATCAAACAGCTCATTGCCTTGTCTATGCTTACTATTATGCTTTGATAGACTTTTGCCAAGCATCCATAGCTTGTTTAAAAGCACCCATTTTAGCCATAGCAACAAGGCAATGAACTATTTGATAAAATGCGTTGGTAGACATGTATGGAAAAAGTGGTAGCATAGATAAGGCAGTGAACTGTTCGAAAAAATGCCTCAAAGAAATGTATGGAATTCCATGACAAGAAAATGCAACAATTCATAGCAGCTGCCAATTGCATTTGCTTGTCATGGCATTCCATGAGAGCACATTTCTTTGAGGAATTTTTTTCAAACAAGTCACTGCCTTGTCTATGCATTTGCTTGTCTACTTTAACAAACATAACACATTTCTTCAAGGCATTTTATTAAACAGTTCACTACCTTGTCTATGCTACCACATTTTTCATACATGTTCCAGACTTTGAGTGGATTGCTGGTGATGATGACTTTCTTGAGCCTAAGAATTTTGAGATTCTAGAGGCCAACTTGGATAGTCATCTGGTTGAACGACTTAGGAGAGACTCAGAACCAAGAGCTTCATCATCGGGACTTGCAACCCTCTAGCATAGCTCTATTTGTAGTAGCAACTAGCAATAGTCATTGGCTACGTTTGATTTTTTCAAACTTTGTATTTAGTTTATAGGTTGACTTTGTACAAACTATATTGTAATTGAAATTTTGTCATCTATCAGCATCTAGTTATTAGTTATGCAATGTGAAGTAATGCTTTTAAAGATGTGCAATGCAATGTAATCAACAATATGGATATAAACTACAAAAATCTATTTTCTACAATTCATTAGTTAAACTCTTTACTTTATTTGCTGTCTATATCTCTATGCTATGGAAATGCCTTTCAATTTCAAAAAAAAAAAGTTCTTATCTCTTATTCTACAATTTTTTATTTTTTTTTAAATCCGATTTTTTCCCCATTTTTTCAAAAAATCTTATACTTTTGGTTTGCTGATTTTTTTCCCCAAAAGATTTTTGCTGCTATGGTTGAACCCCTACGAAACTCAATTTTTGTACTTTCTTTTTTCCATTTGTCATCGAGATTGATCATTGTTTAGTTTTAATACAATTCAATTTGTGGTCTTCCCCCTTAGTTGGCAAAGTTGTTATGTCTTGGTCTGAATTTTTGACTAAAAACTTTCACAGGATGATGGAGGTTGCAATTGTTCAGCATGTAATAGTGGTGAAGTTTGAAGATTGTCATGGCATTTGTGAAAAACAAAACAGGTTGTAAGTCATTTTGCTTAATTTATGGCAAGCTGACAACACAGGGAGAAAATTATGCATGACAAAGCAGTTTATGTGACTAAAATCTCCACCCAGGAAGGTGGCTAAACAATATCACATTTCTGCCCAAAGAATGAAAACATGGCAGCATCGATAAAATTTTCTTTCCTGAGGCTTAAAGGGAAAGATGGAAAACACTTGGGCACACTTTATGAGTGGTTCAACTGCTGCAAATCTCTGTCAAGTTTTGGAGAGGTGGGTTTAATTTATTTAAAGCTCTGCCTTAAAGGAAGTGGCAATGGTAATGTAAACTCTGTTTGAATCTCAGCAAGTAAAAGTTGGCTCAGGTGAC
Source organism: Sequoiadendron giganteum (assembly GCA_007115665.2). Taxonomy (NCBI): domain Eukaryota; kingdom Viridiplantae; phylum Streptophyta; class Pinopsida; order Cupressales; family Cupressaceae; genus Sequoiadendron; species Sequoiadendron giganteum. Next base: position 229,383,944 of record CM021109.1, on the reverse strand, counting down.
TCAAATCTCTGTTTCACATTCAACATAGGCAGACATTAGGCTTAGTTCAACCATATAAAATTTATGCTAAGAGTGGCTAAAATACTAGAGGTGCGACTTGTTGGAAACTTCGCTTGGATTAAGTAAGAAAGGTATCTGCATTGGCTCAAGTGCTTTAGTTTTCTGCCCAAAAATATAAGAAATTTGGTGGTGGTGAGCTTGGCACATGCTACTAGTGGCTATGCCACATCAACATTCTGTGAATCACCTAAAAGCATGGTTACTTCAAACAAAAAGTTTGCCCAAAACTTTAGGTGCACTTTTCCAATGGTCCAACCATCAAATATCAAATATCTTTGCTTGGGTCATGGAAACTTGGCTTCAAGTGAAGAATACTCTGCCTAACAAGCTTGTTTAAATCATGTGACAGTTCTTTTTAAGTTAGTGAAAAGGTGGCAACAATGCCAAAGGCACCTGCCAAAGATGGTTTAGCCACCCAATACATCCAAAAGTGCCATAAGTATCTACAAACTGCACCCAAGGCTGATAGGTCTTTTAGTGGCAAAGACACCTGGAATAAGTGTCTGAGTCTCAAGTAAGACATTTTAAGTGACTGACACCTAAGATAAGTGCCCATGAAGATGAAAAGTCAGTTTCAAAGTGACAGAAGTTTCATGGAAGCATGCCTAGCAGTGTTTCTAGCTTTCAAAGGTCACCAAAGGAGTAGAAACAATGTTTTCAATTGACCATATCAGCAATTATTCAAAAATGTACCAGCAGTTCTTCAATATCATCCATTTCAGTTTTCAATGAAAAATTCTTTTGTGACTGTTGCCAGTTTCACCAAACTTTTATCCTAAGGTTTTTGCCATACTTCCATTCAAGAGATTCAACCATGTTTTTAAATTTTTGTCAAAACCCTAGGCAATGGTTTTCACAGTTTGTAGATGGATCATGACAGGTAAGGTTTCCACAACATTTATTAGAGGAAGATTTGTCTTATGATGGTTTTTGATCATTGACAAAGGACCTGGGGTTTTGAAATTTATCAGAAGGTCTGCTGAATTTGAAATGAAAAGTTGCTTTAGAATCACAGAGGATGTTCATGTGCAAATTGCTATTTTTAGCAATGGCTATTTCAGTTAGTGTCTATTTCCAGACAGATGAAGAGAGCCTTTTAGGTGTTTTAGATTAAATTTGCTTTAAAGTTCATTTTTTTCCACCTTTTTAGCAGCTTTTGGAGAGGTTTGCTTTAAAACATTTTTTATTATTATTCTTAAATTTATAAAAGTGTGTTCATTGTAACCTATAAATAAGTGCCTTGAGCACAATATATGAATATGGTAGTTGAGGCTAGGCCTATGTTACAAAAACTGTTGTTTAGTTGGTTTACTTGTGTTTGTAATTCCATTGATTAAATTAAAATTGAGTAACTTTGTCAAGCTTTGTTTGATGTCATTAATTCACTAAGTACTAGCTTTGTATGCGACATAGTAATTTATTTCCTGAAATTGTGTGTTTGTTTCTTGTTCAGGTTATTACTCCTTCAATCCTTGTTCGCACTAAATAATTGGTCTCTATTAAGGTGTTGTTTGTGTGTAGTTTCTTTCCTTAAATATTGGAAAATCTCATTTGCAAGGCATGGTTGTGAACAGTCGGGTGTATGTTCAAGGCAAAAACATAGGCACTTAAATATTTTCATTTTTTATAAAACCCCCTTAGTGAATCTTATGTAGTGTGCATATCTGTATATCTTGTCTATAGTTCTAGTATATGGTCAGTTTAGCTTAGGATCAGGTTTAGTTCAGGTATCAAGGAGCTTCCATGCCTAATTTGAAGAGAGTTTATCCTCACACACTTTTGTTTTGTGTTGCCTTTCAAAAAACAAATTAAAATGCTAACATGATGTCAACAAATGCTCATCTATAGGACATGTTTTAGCAAAAGTCTCTTACAAAGTCTAGGCCTATTATTTTTTTGCAATTGACTTGTGTGTAATTTATTACAAGTGCTAGGCTTATGGGCTTGTATTTCATTGTTGAATGCAAATATGGTTGAATGGTTTATAACAAGTCTCATTGTTGAATGCAAACATGGTTGAACGGTTTATAACAAGTGTCATTGCTAGCATGTGTAAATTAAAGCGTATTGAAAAGTAATCCTATTGAGATATAAATCAACATTATTCATAATGAAATTTGTATTGAGAATGGCCATTACTCTCATTCTTAAAGATGGTCCTAAATATACTCATGGCAGATTCTCACAAGTTGTCGATAGAGAAAATGTTTTTTGTTGGCTACTTATCAATTTAACTTTACCCATTCAATGTAAAATTTATCAAGCAATACACTCGCCAAGATGGGGTCTCAATTACTATTGGGGTATGTCCCTGTTGCTAAGGATGGCAATATTAAGATTTGCCTTCCAAGGTAACATTTGTAAATACATTTATCACAAATTACAATTTACAAGCTATTCATTCATCTATAATTGGTCTAAGGTGACTGGAATGATGCACATTCCATCCATAACAATGAGTCCATGTAGTACTTGTCTAGATAATGAGCTTGCAAATATAAAGTTACATCCTTATGATTGCTTTCTCAACAATATTTTTGTTGGATTTGGATTAAGCACATTTTAAGGTTACATCTGCTAACTGCTGTCCTGACTTGTCTTTTGTTAAAGAGTCAAAGAGGACAATGCTTATTAATATTCATACAATTTTGATGAGATTGAGGGCTTAAATTCAATCATTCCTGCAATTTGTATTCTCTCAAAAAGTTGAGTATAGCACTTATCAATATGTAGATAGTTGTGCTTGTTAATGGGGTAATCAAGAAAAAAGACAGATTTTTGTTTCTTGTAAGAAGTCCCCCAAGTAGATTTGTGAAGCTGAATTTTGTTGGTGCTTCTAGGGGCAATTCAGGCCTAGTTGGAGTAGGCTTCCTTTTAAGGGATGCAACTTGGCTATTTATCAATAGCGGATCTTTCTTTTTGGGAACCAAAACAAATAATGAGGCAGAATTAGAGGCTTTGTTGGAAGGTGTGAAGGATCCACTGCTAATTGGAAATTCAATTGTGGAATATTTGAGGCTTGCGATCTTTGTGGCAAATTGGAAAAGGTTTTCTATGTCCATTGTTACAAGAAAGGAAAAAGGTGTGCAGATTTTATAGCAAATGCAGGTATAGATCAGATGCCATTCTCAGCTTTAATGAGTGAAAGGCCATCTTCCTAAGAAGGTTTTCCTCCAATTATTTTGGATGGTTGCCTTCCTAAATGATTGCTAGTTTCTTTATGTAAACCTCACCATTTTAGCTGCCTTACCTCTGTGGCTTGAGTTCATATAGAATGTTGTAATGCCCACATGCGTGGAGATTTGGAACTCCACTTTGAAATTTTTAACATGAGGATGCACGGTAGAGGATTAGTCATTATTCAATCAGTAATAAATTGTGATTTCTCTCTCACCTGGTGGGTTGCATGGGAGGGGCTTTTTAGTTGAGGAGGGTAGGCTAGTTTGGTGGTAAAGTTTAAGCTGCTTCTTGAAGATTGCTCACAATTTTTTTGTTTGGATTAGTGTAAGGCAAAAATAAAGGAAAATGGACTTGTCATTGCAAGGAAAGGGAAGAGATACCCTTTGTGGTGTTGGTGTATTTGATAGGCATTTGAAGAACACCTCTGTCATCTTTGACCTAGGTTTTCTTATATTCATTAATAAAATTCCAGGGTAGGAAGGTATACCTAACATGTGTCTCTAGGTCTTGGGCTTTCATAGACTTTAAGCAGAAGCCGCTGGTGTGGGTGGTGGATTTTGATGTGCAGGAATGGGTTTTCTTGATGTTGCTTCCTTCATCTGATGTTCCATTTGGGGAATCTAATGAGGAGAACTAGTAATAGGAGGAATGGCCAACTTGGAGTGTTGCATAGGATACTTGACCATGTGAAAAGAATTAAAGACTTTTTTGTATCAGAAGGAAGAATTGGCTGCTTATTGCAAGGATCTTGCACTCTATTTGGATGGTTTGTGGGTCATTTGTAGGGAGGGAAAACTGGTGTCTCCAGGGTCTAGTGCTCCAAGAAATTCCTATCCTTGGAGCCATAGGTGCAAATCAACAACTATACATATTACAGGGAATGAGCTAAGATTGGATCTTGGAGAGGAAGGCTGTTTTGTGTCAGTTGTAGAGTGCTTGGGTGAGAATTTGCCAACTCCAAGTAGTTGCTGGCTGGGAAAGAAATCGATCTTTTGAGCTATCTCTCATTGGCGGTTGTTTGGGATTATTGTTTTTTGCTTCTCTAAAGATGCAGCTAGGTGTAGAGTGGCAGGGTTTAGATGGTTTTTCCATTTTTCTAGTTAAGGTTTTGTAGGTTGGCTTTTTGGTATGTAGGAAGATGTAGTCTCTTTTCACTAGTATTGAATGTGGGTGTAGGGTTGGCTTGGTCCAGATTTTACAATATTCTGATGTAAAAAAGCTTAATTTCATGGTTGAGGGCCCCAATAAAATTTTGAATTTAGTGATTAAAAATATGCAGATAATTCTATCAAATTTAGAGCTTAGATTCAATCGCTAGTTGTGGTAGTAGCCTTCTATAAGGGATTATATAGTGCAATGTTAGCTTCATGCACAATCCTTGTTTATCTATGTTAATGATGATAGCTTCGGTCAGATATGAATGACGATTGATGTAAGCATCATCGTCATTCATAAATGATCAAAGATCATCACTCATAAATCAAATAAATTCTAAGGAACATTTAAATCGAATCTTTGAGCATATATATAAAATTCGATATTACACATGATAATATATTCTGCATTTATTAAAATCGGAATCCTCTTAAAACATACGCCATCTTATAGAAGGGTGTATATGTGTTAATGTATACATAACAAATGGTAAACAAATCTGTTACAGGCCGCACCCTAAAGGACGCGTCCCATGAGTGGACGTGTCTCCACTCGTGGAGACACGTCCTCTCACGAGGCGTGCCTCTTAGGGGCGGGCTCTTCCCTTATTTATGGTGGTTCCTCATTCGATGTGCAAACATAGAAATCGAACAATGTTCTGCAATCAGCACATTTAATAAGAAGTTCAAATCTGGAAATCAAAAATCTGAACATAGAAGATAAATATTATTTGTCTTAGAAATTTTCTTATACAAATCTTTTGACCTTAGTTTAATCTTAGTGTTTCTCAGGATCCCATTTGTGAAGAGATTTGATTACATTTACAATCTACACATTTGTTAAATACTTTTGGTTGTTTTCATTTAATATTATATAACACTAGCATGGAGTCTAGGTTTTTTAAGTGTTGTTAATTAACTTTGTTAAACAGTGATTTTTTAGTGGCTAATATTCGCCAATTGGCTAATAGTTGAAATTTGGGAATCCAAAATTGGCTAATAGTTCGAGCTACAATGTGACTTGAATTGCCACATTTTTTACAAAATTTTATTATAGTCTTATTTAAATTGCCAAATAATTTATTTTATTAAAAAGTTTAACTCAAAAATTCACCACAATATTCGATACATGATTAGATCATATTCACCTAAATTTTATAAATTATAGTAGAAATCTATATTAATTAGCCAATAGTATATCATAATTATTAGTTGCTTTAGGATCATATTTCTAATCTTTAGTTTCCACCATTGATTTATAATATAATCTAATGGCACTTATTGTATTCCACGAGGTAAAATGTATCCATCATTTGTAATGCTCATAAGGCCCATAATTATGGGTCTTATGAGCATTATAGATTGTGGGTAAATTTCACCTTACAGAGTACAACAAGGGTTGTTAGATCAATGATCTAAAATCAATTTTGAGCCCCATGAGAATTTTAGATCATGGGTACATATTACTTTGAATCTAATACAATGAGGGCCAGTATATTATATTTTAAAACAACGGTGGAAAGTAAATATTATAGTCTACCCCTTCAACCCATCAATAATTTCCACCCTCAGGCCCCTACTTTTCCATGAGAACTATTTTTAGATTGAATAGATTCGCCATCATAATTAATACATTTTCATATTATTTTTCAAGATTCGCCAAAATTTTCTACAAAATTTTAGTGTTGTAAAAAAATCGCCAATAAAATTAATTATTTTTTTGAAAGAAAGGAAAGATTCACCAATAGAAATTAATATTTTTTCCTAAAACAATCAAAGATTCGCCAGGATTTTATATCTTTTTTTGAGAGGAGTTTCTTAAAGTTATCACTGTTGTTAAGTAGCTACAAAAATTGAAAGTTACAACATACAAAGACCTATAGTACGTAGTGGGTCAATGGTAACCCACAAGAAAGACAATGTTGAGTTGAAGTGTAGACATAAAACTGTTGTTCGAAATTTAGCACTTGGAATGCTAAAGCTAATGCAATATTTATGGTTGATTCAAGGATATAGAAATGTTTATACTGTTGCATTTAAGATATGATTGTTGGATTTGGTATAAATTTATAATGTTTAAGTTGACTATGTGTAGCTTGAGTAGAGAAATTTTGGATTGCTTTCCATATGTAGAAACCACCTTTGAAGAAATTGATGAGGGGTGGCTTATTTCAAATGACACTGTTGATGGATGTTATTCCTTAGTAGACGTTTCTGAGCATTCAAGTAACATAGATGCATGACAAGTGAATTGGAGAAGAAACCATTGATTTTGGAAAGCAAATGTACATACCTCATTATGGTGATGGAAGATCATACACATGATGAAAACTAAGTGTGACAATTAATAATTTTTGGTGTGTGAATAACTCTGCTATTACTTTGTAAGTTTCTAGACTCTGTGGTACTATAGAGAATTTTGCAGAAGTAAACATCTTCAGTTTGTTGTGAAGTATGTAAGCAATTGAATGCCTCTATACTTTTTCCTTTGGGGCTATCTTTGACATCTTGTTACAAACCTTGGTTATACTGTTATAGTGACATCTGATCTTGAGTAATATCAATAAATCTGGAAAACAATGTTTATGGTGAATAAGCATCCATAAATGTCTAGAAATTTAACCAAAGTAGCCAGATACGCCCCTACCCCTCCTTGGGCACGCGAATCCTTGTATCCGATACGAATATGGGTACGATACACCATAGCTACACGTTGGATACCGTACCCACATGTGCCCAAAAGATCTTGATTTTCTAGCCGTGTCGAATACTTTGTGATTTGATTTTCAAAATATCTGACATGAATCTTCCTAAACTTAATCTTAAAAAACTCCAATCATGCAATTTTCTTTTTGTTTTGTATAAACAAAACCTACACCAAATGAGGAAAACAACTGAAATGTTTTTCTATTTCAGTGACCCATTTTTCTAGGTCTTCTTCCAGTGCAACTCTACTATTTTTTTGGTGTTTTACTTTTTATAGATTTTAAAAAGTTAATTGTTTATAGTTTTATATTAATATTTAATATTTATATTATGTTGTTTAAACATTAGAAATTTTTAAAAAATTAAAATTTATTCTTTAAATATAAATAAAATTTATTACTATAAATTTAATTGTTTATTCTTTACTAAATTATTAATGTTTAAATTTTAATATTATTTAATTCATATTTACTTATTTTCTTTTAAAGTAATGAAAATCTCCTCTAATAACTTAGAAAATATACGTGTATGTGTTTTTTATGAATGTCGTATCTAGTCGTATCCATATTTTGGGTCTTAAAAAATGGTCGTATCTGTGACTGATACCATATCCGTATCTGTATCCGTGTCCAAGTCCATGCAACTTTGAATTTAACCCTTTGAATCCCTAAGTTAATCCAATATCCATGATCAACTTGAGGCAATAGAAATATTTATATGGTTGTGTTATACATTATCATATGCATTCAAGATATGTTGGTCAGATTTAGTATAATGTTGTAATGTCCCCATTTTTGGGTTCTCTTGCATTGTAGTTGGCACTGACTTTCTAGGTGTGTGTTAGCTTAATTAGAGGGGTTACTTGTGTTAGATTTATAGGATCAGATTTAACATAAAGCAGAAATTGCAACACCACATGGAACAATGAACACAACAGATACCTGGGAAAACCCTCCTACTTGAGGGAGAAAAACCCAACAAATAATCTCTCATATATATCATATAAAAGTGCAGAATACTGCTTACAATCAGGCCTTGCACAAGGCTGAGTATATACAATGAATGGAGACACTCCTCCATGAATGGTAACACTTCTCTTGAGAATGGATCTGCTGCAAGGGAAGGCGAACTAGTGAAGAATGACAAACTGGAATGAATTGAACTTGATTGATTTGATGAAACAACTTTACCTTGTATATATACAAAACAAGGTGTCTCTTCATATAGGTCGGCCTCCTTTAAGAAATAAAGAATATGATTTTGTAATAAGTCTGACTTGCCTTAATAATCATTTATTATATTAATTTAGGAGAAAATATCTCCCTAAGCTACAAACACTAACACTCCCTCTTAGCTAGGGAGGTATTTTCCAGACATCTTCGTCATGGAGTCTCTCAACATGATGCCCACAATGGCTACACCCATTTGTAGAAAGCTCAAAGGTTCATCACGGAGTCTCTCAATGTGATGTCATCATGGAGTCTCTCAATATGACGTCCACCATGTGTAATGTCCCCCTTTCATCAATGATCCTATCACTTGCTCATCATCCTATTCCGAAGTCTTGTAGGCTCGTTGAGGTGAATCAAGGGGTTCTGTGTTTGGAGGTTTTGTGGTCATTCCTCAATATTTACTATTTATAGTAAATACTATTTTTGGCAGTTAGCAGTTGTCAGTCTTCAACTCATCATATTCTGTGGAGCAGTTGTTCTGAGTTGAGATTTGGCCTTTTAAAAATATTATTCTGATGAAATTCTTCATTTAAAGGCAAATTATTCTAATTTTAAGTTGACCCCTTGGCCTAAGGAGATAACTTAAGTTGTGTTTAAAAGTGGGACTTGAAGGGGGACGCCTTCATGAGGAAAATTAATGACTTTTATTAAAAAGTCTTTCTTGCCTTTAAAGTGGACGCCTTCTTGAGAAGTTTATTTCTTTTTTGAAATTAAAATATGTGAAGTCTTTTGGCGTCCCATCTGAGGGGATTGAAGAGTCATCCCATCTTCTTTAAAAGTGTGGCTTTGCTCCAGCATTGTTTATCTCATGTTTATGCCAAACTTATGATGTCGAAATGACTACTCATTTTGCACTTCAAGGAATGCTGACCTCCTAGTACCATTCTCAATTTCGTGTTTGCAAGATAACACCTAATTGAATTATTGTTGCTTCTCAAATCAGACTAGCAGATAGAGTTCAAAGATGAATTTTGGAATGTTTTACCAGTTTTGCAGTTGTTGTTTTGCACACAGTTGAAAGTTGAATTTGTTCACAACTGAGTGTATGAATTTAATTTTGTTCTGGGCATTTGATCATATCATTCCTAAGGTCTGGGCGACCATTTCCAGCAAGTTTCAGATTTTATTTTTGAGTGTGATTTTATGTGGCAAAATCGCCCCTCTCAAGGTCGTACCATTTAGAGTGCATTGGGAATTGTGCTAGTTAAATAATGAAGGCTTTTCAGTGCTGTTTCTTCATCATGGCATGGGCGCCTATCCTCTAGAGGTGCTTTGCATTTGATTTCACGCAATTTGGAGGTATATTGCCTAAGTTATGAGCATTTGATTATTTCTGCAGTTGTTGATAACTCATTTCCAGACTTGCAGATTTCTAAAACAATATTATTTCAGTTTGCTTTTTCTATCTATCTTCATCAATTCTCGTTATGATATGATTTGTAAACATTCTATATCTTGGTGCTTGAAATGTTGTGAAATCCTTGTAATTTGCAGCTCTCTTTAAGTTTGTAAAAACTGTTAACAGTAGTACTATTTCAGTTTATATTTGCTGCATTATCTTTCTAATTTCACATTAAGCACCCCCTGGATGGTATACCGCCAGTGAGGATAATTTGAATTGTAAACTCTCTCATACCCACTATCAAGTGGTGAATCCCCACTCCTAAGTGGATGCCTGCCGCAACAGAAGAAGTGTTTTAAATTGTAATCTTTTCCCCCCACTGTTTGGTGGTAGCGTGGAAAGTTCCTCATGGCTAGTTATCCACGTATTTCATTTCAATTCAGCAATTAGCACTCCACCATATGTTAGCACCTCGCCTGTCAAAGGATCTTTAGTGCACATTCTTGGTGTAGAGTTTAGTCTCTCTCTTTCAGTTGTAATCTTTGATTCAATAGATCCTAGGGATCCTCTGACCATATGCCCGCCCCTCCTCCTTAAGTGGTTTTAGGGCGCATTCTTGGTTAGAGTTCTTTCATGCACGTTTTGGGTTATGCTAACCTTAACAGGTGCTTGGTTACATTGTAAATGTTCATTGAAAAATCAAAAAAATTGAGAGAGCATATTTCACCATGGCTACTCCAATGTGTGGAAAGAAACACACGTACAAGTGTCCATCACGGAGTCTCTCAATGTGATGTCGTCATGGAGTTCCTCAACATGACATCCACCATGGCTACTCCCATGTGTGGAAAAACACAAGTACAAAGGGTTCATCATGGAGTCTCTCAATGTGATGTTGTCATGGAGTTTCTCAACATGACATCCACCATGGCTACTCCCATGTGTGGAAAGAGCAAGAGCTCGCACCTCACATTTCTTCGTCTCAGAGAAATATACACTACAAGGGCTTTCACCTCATACTTCTCTGTCCCAGAGAAATATACACTACAAGGGCTTTCACCTCATACTTCTCTGTCACGGAGAAATATACATTGCAATAGATATTCATGATGATGTGACTCCCTCGGAAGCTCCAAGTACTTGCATCAACCTCCTGACCTCCTCGTCCAAGGTTGCCTCTGTTGGTTTGTCAGACTCCCTCTGAATGTTAATTCCTCCTCTTCGAAGAAGCTGATCACAATGACAATCTGTATGGGTTCTTCCTCTTCAAGAGATGCTTCCAGCCACCAACTCAATCCTATGGCTGCAAGCTCGTTCTCCATTCTTCAGCTTGCGTGACTTCCTCACAGGATGCATCAAGCTCTTCTTCTCTTGAATGCAATCTCTTATGCTTCTCGGTCCGTCCTGAAAGCATTTTAGAGAGATTAATAAAACTATCCCAAAGAGAAATGCCAATGCTAGAATCATACATGATTCACTATTCCCAATTGCATGAAATTTATTCATGATACAAGCATAAAATACTTATCTCTTTATGTTAATTCTGTTGTAGCCATATTACAACTCGAACTCAATCAATTTGCAATGTATTCATCTAAGCACAACACTTGGAAGATTCACAGCAGCATGATGACCTCTATACTGACACGACAGATATATAGACTTCCCTTTAGTTACTCTACCCCTGAGATGTATCAACCTGTTCCTTTAATTCCTGCAACAAATAGAAGGCTCGGCCTAGGGCATGTCTCCTTCAAAGTAGTCAATATTTATCATTCGATAGAATGGCTCAGCATGACTGTATATTTCAACTCTACAGGTATTGCTCCATTCCAAACTCCCTTTGTACACATATACAACTACTCACCTTTGGTACTGAGCAAACTTAACTGAAGATCCCTTTAGAGAGAGATGGCGCAACTCTAATCAGTTGACGACTTTAATACAGTGTCGGCTTCAATGAAACTACTCTAGAGACGTCCACATGACTGTTAGAAGGTTGCGCCCAAAATTACTTGAAAGTCACGATTCTTCAAAATGTGCGAAACTCCTCTGGATAGAATGCAGTGCCAATCCTCCTTGAATGACCATGAACTCTCCCAAGTGAAATTCGATGAATATTTGACTAATTTAATCGCCCAAAACAATATGATACTTCTAAAATGGTGCGATCACCTTGTATTTATTTTTGTTTCCAATTCCCGTCTCTTGATGGTAGCTTTGAATATGGTCTTTGACCATTCAAAGCTCACACGTTGCTCCAGCTAAAGCTTCCATGACAAAGATATTTGTTTGGTCGCCTCTTTCTCTGTATATCGACAACTCCCCTCTAAATGGATATTATATTCAATTTGAATGTCAACTGGATTTAACTTTATTCACCTTTGTTGGTGTGGTCACGCAAGCAACACCCAATCCTTTCTATGTTTGTCTTTACCTGAAATCGATAATTCAAATCTTCAGCAACTCTTGATTATTATCTTTGTCCGACTCTTGACTTTGACTTTATATTATTTTTAATTAAATCTCTATCTCTAGAAATTGCGCCTGATGAGAGTTTCACATTTTCTTGTATTCCCATCAAAAACCAAACATATGCGATTTCCTTAGAATTTGTCTTTATCTTTCATCTCTGACAGGCCACGATCGAGTTGGGTGCTTTACCAAAATCTACGACCTGGATATCTCTGATGAAATACGATTTTAACAAGAGAAATCGATTTTTTTAATGATTGCAATCTATCTTCAAAAAAATTCTGCAATAAGAAATCATCCTTCCAGACAGAGTTCGATTTCCCACAACCTGCATTTTTTGCTTAGACAAGACTAATCGGATTTCCCTGAACCCGCTTTGGTACCATGTTAGATTTATAGGATCAGATTTAACATAAAGCAGAAATTGCAACACCACATGGAACAATGAACACAACAGATACCTTGGGAAAACCCTCCTACTTGAGGGAGAAAAACCCAGCAAATAATCTCTCACATATATCATATAAAAGTGCAGAATACTGCTTACAATTAGGCCTTGCACAAGGCTGAGTATATGCAATGAATGGAGACACTCCTCCATGAATGGTAACACTTCTCTTGAGAATGGATCTGCCGCAAGGGAAGGTGAACTACTGAAGAATGACAAACTGGAACGAATTGAACTTGATTGATTTGATGAAAAAACTTTACCTTGTATATATACAAAACAAGGTGTCTCTTCATATAGGTCGGCCTCCTTTAAGAAATAAAGAATATGATTTTGTAATAAGTTCAACTTGCCTTAATAATCATTTATTATATTAACTTAGGAGAAAATATCTCCCTAAGCTACAAACACTAACAACTTGATGTTACTAGTGAGCTTTGATGAGCTAGAGGACTTAGATGACGCTTTTCAATATTATTTCCGACTTTTGGTGTGTTCTCCAAGAATCTTGTAGAGAGTGTCTATTTATAGTAAGTCACCCAGTTGGGTCTGTTTATCATCATTCATCATTAGTATAACTCCTATGCAATCAATTTTCAATTCCAATGCATTTCGACCGTTTCTGCAATTTGGATGTAATATTGAGCTATATTTAATTAATTTTACTAAGGTTGCTATTTTAATTAAAATATTTTAATGGGCACCTTAATGTTATAGCTCTTGGAACTGGGATGGAAAGCTTTGTTGGACTAATTGCCCGTGTCTCCCTTCAAATCTAGGACATGGACTAACCGCCTTCTGCAGATCTGTTTATCTCTGGTGTTTGTATTGGGTATTTACAAGGTCAAACTTTTGGCATAAGGTTGATCTTTTGGTGCAACGACAAACGTGTTCCAACAAGCTTTAAATGTTGGGATGTTGATAAAGTGACTTTGGGTGCCAAGAATAATTAAATAATGAAATAAATCACTCTTTGGAGATATAAGTCTTATTTAATTAATAAAGTGATTTTATATTGTTTATTTCGGAAAGTTCCCGGAAAAGGTTATAGAAGGGGGTTTGTGAGCTCATTTGGTATTATGCAGATTTTTACTCTCTTTGATGAGACCCTTGTGGTTTGGGAGATTGAATTTTGTTGATCTCAACCTTCTTGAGGATGAAAACCAAAGTTGAAAAACTCGCAGCAAAAGCGTAGAACTCGCGAGAAACTGCGTGGCAAATGTCTAGGCGAGTAAATCGCTTAAAAACTCGCTGCCGTGTTTTCATGAAAACGCACAGCGATTTTATGTCCAAAATGCGCAAAAAAACGCAGCTAAAAAAGCTTTAAAAACTTTGCGTTTTTTCTAACCCTAATTTCTCTGCCTTCAACCTAAATAAAAAGGTCGACACCATTCTTTTCATGCCGCGACGTAGGAGAAAAAGTGAGGGTAAGAACGACAACAAACAGAAAAACACGACACGCAGGAAAATATTTGAGGCCAAGAAAAAATCCGATGGCGGCAAAAATCTGTTTCACTTTGTTGAATGCTCTCTTCCAGGTATTTTCACATGACTGTAGTCTGTAATTTTTCTTTCATTTTATTTTTTTTAATAGTGATTAAATTTTTAGTGAAACAAAAACTATGCGTTTAAATTTATTTATTTTCTATTTTAATAATTCTTATATTTTATAACTATTTTCTTTGCTTTCAAATTTTCAATATAGTTTTTGAGTTTACATCTAAAATAAAATAAATAAATAAAAGAGTGTTATTCCTTTTATTGAAAGCAAAAAATATTATTAAAATTTAAAATTACATCTTAAATTTTAATAATGTGTTTAAATTTAAAACATTATTAAAATTATATCTAATTTTTTTATCATAAATATTATATTTTTAAATTATGTTTTATTTATCATAAGTTAAAACAATGATAATATTAATAAATACAAATATGATAATATCATTGTACTTTAAAAATGACTTAAATTAAAAATAATATAGCAAGGCAATTTGAAAAAAAATATTGAAGTTCTAAAATTTTAGTTGTATTTGAGAATATAGCAAGGCAATTTAGGATAGATAATTGTTATTGATACTGAAACTTGAAGTTGATATGTATTGACAAATCGAACTTGTTTTTTGGTCTATGATAGATGATTGATATGTATTAAGGTTTTAAACTCTAATTTTGATTTATATATGATGAAATCAATAATATGTTTTAAAAATTTAGTTTATATGTGTGGTTTTTAAGAATATTTTAAAAAATTGTGTATTTTCAAATGTTCGATAAATTTACCGAGTTATTGCCAAGTTTTTCCCCGAGCTTTTGCCGAGTCTCGGGTTTTTGAAAATTTTGGGTCTGCCGAGTTATTGCCGAGTCTGAGTTTTTCAACTATGACGAAAACCCTTTTGGAGAAGATTAGCCTCAGTGGTGAAAGATCCTCCTTGGTTAATTCGGTGTGGCTCATTCAGAGTTACAGATTGCACGGAAAAGAGATTTGTAGGTATGAATGTAATCTATTTGGTGATTATTATTGAGTTTTCAAAGGTTGATTGTGTTGGTAGTGATTGCAGATGACTTCAAACTGGCTGTACCTTTCACATAGCAGGCCACCCCCCTTCAAAATGGATTCCTGATCTGATGTATTGATTTTTGAGTTGTGGGTATCTTTCCTATGGCTTTCCTAGAGCTGGGCAACCCTTCTTGTGGGGGTTTTGTGAGGTGAAAAGCTGCCATTTATTTTCTAAAGAAAATTGCCTCTCCTGGCAGTTCATACAAGTACTTGTGGAGCTTACATTGAATTTGTTCTTATTCTGGTTTTCAATGTGGCTGCAAATCACCCTTACAGTGGTGCCCTGTTCTGCTGAAGTGACTGGAGGTGCAAGAATGCATTTTGGAGTTCAAGAAAGGAAGTTATGAATTAAACACCAAGCTGCCCTGTGCATAATCAGCGCCCAGTTAGCTGTTACAGTTGGTATAAGGTGCATAAAACTCACTAGAGGTAGAAAATATGCAGTTTGGGGCTGATGTTGGCAGGTTTAGGTATCTCATGGAGTGTTAATTGATGTTTAGAGTGATTTTTGAAATTCTTGCTGCATCTGGACAGCTTATTAGGAGAGCTGGTAACTGTAAATCGCTTGGTTGTTGACTGATTGCGCTCAGAATTTCACCTACAGCAGGGTCTGTTATGGTTTAGAATGGTTATCCTATGAGGTATTGGCATTATATTTATATTATGTGATGATTGATGACTTATGGTGTGATTCCTAGTGTAGTTTGAAGCCTCAAATTTGTAACAGCAATGTGTTTATGGAAAGAAAATCACAATTGTCAATTTGCAACAGCTGATAAACTGTACATGCAGACCTTACAATGTTATATTTTGTTAATCTGTATGTTACATGTATAGTTTGAGTCATTGCTATGATTCCAATTGGTGAAGATTTTTCAAAAAAAATATAGGGGTGTTCTTACAAATGTTAAAGTTGCCTTTGGTTAACTTGAGTGAAGAATTCTGGACTGCTTTGAGTAACTAGAAACTGCCTTTCAAAGAAATTGGTAAGGAGTGGCTTATCTCAAATGACACCATCAATGACACTATTGATGGACATTATTCCTGAGCATAGAATTCTGAAAATTCAAGTAACATAGAAAAAAGGAAAGAAATTATACTAATGCCCAGGAATGGCCAAGAATAGGTCAAAGGGATTGGAATGTACAATAGGTACAACAACAAAAAACTAGGGCAAAAGGGGTCCTAGACTTGTAGCCAGTATGATAAAGCAAGAAAAACAGAAAAATAAAAATAAATAGATATTCCAATATTTTAAGTATAAATATATGTGTAGTGGGAGGACCTTGCACCTGCAAAGCTGTGGAAGTAGATGAAGAATATCCTAGTGGAGAACAAAAATCCTTAGGTGACAGTATTCTGGGATGTATTAGAGGAGCCATTGATATTATCATTCATCACTGTAGGAGTACCAATGTAGAGTCTGAGAATGCTCATTGAGGAAAATCTAGGGCTAAGGAGCTAGGCTGGACAATCCTAGGAGGTAATCAATTCCACTTAGAACCTCTCCTAACACTCAAGGACGAAGAACTGTTGATGATAAGAAAGAAAATGGTAATATGAGCTTACCTCTGACGTCTGTGCCATGGAAGAGGGGTGTGAAAGGGTCCCCAACATTGAGAAGAGATAGAACCATGACTATCAGAATGAAAGTTAGGGTGCTGAGGAGCCTTAGCCATAGCAGACCACGAGGATGAACAATGCATCACTGATCTGTCTCTATCTATATGAGCCAATACTCAATAGTATCCAAAGGGAACCTAATGCTTCAAACATCTGACTAGTTGAAAGAAGGAAGTAACATGACAAGTGAATTGGAGAAGAAACTTCAGGTTTTGGAGAGCAAGTATTATACCTTATTATGGCGATTGAAGCTCATGCATGCGATAAAAAACTAAGTTTGACAGTTAATAGTCTTTGGCATGTGAAAAACTCTGATACCACTTTATAAGCATCTAGACTTTGTGGTTATACTATATAAAAATTTGCAGAAGTAAACATCTTCAGTTTGTTGTGAAGTATGTCAGCAATTGAATGCCTCTGTACTTCTTTTTCTGGGACTATCTTTGGCATTTGTTACAAATGCTGTTTAAATTATTATATAATCATTTAATCAAGTAATATTAGTAAATCTGGAAAACAATGTATATGGTCAATATATATTCATTTTTGTCTCAATGGTGGTTGGAGTTTGATCTAATCTTCTCTAAATACAAAAATCTAAAAAAATATTCACCATAGACTTATTAATAATCAGTTCTATAATACAAATTTTTTGATGTATGCGAGTGAATATCTAGAAAATTTCTGGCTACTAGAGCATTATTTAAGAACTTAAAGTGTTATAATCTCCATCAGTAATGGTTCTTCTGGCTCATGATTGAGACTAAGCATATGTTTGCAAATTGTTATGTGGTGAAACAAGATAAAATTCATTAGCATATACAATAAGGTGATTTAAGAGAGCTTAACTGTGTGATTCTTTGTAATGCCCCCAAAATATTACCTAATAATTAATAAGCTATTGTTGTATTTTTGGACAGGAACTAGTTATTATTACATTAATGCGATTAGCATTGATGATAATTATGTCATTGCCATTGTTAATGAAATAACTAGTTCAATATTATTATAAAGGATTGTTTGAAGTAGGTTGTCTATAGCAAGTGATCGACAGGGTTAGTCAGTAATGGATATTAAAGGTATAAGAGATTTTTGGTCTTTCCTCTTATTCCTATATTTTAAGTTATTATACTATTTCAAAATGTTAGTCCTAAAATCAATTATATATGTAAATGATCCTAACAGTTAGCAACAATAAAGTACCAGTTATCAAAATGAATATCAATAGATGGGCTATTATGAGTATGGACCTGCTAATGATCATTTAGAAAACATTTGTATATTAACAAATTATAAGTTTGACATGCTAGTGATGCATGATCAAGGGAAGAAATTAAGGGAGTGATCGAGTTGAAGATAAGATTAATTCCACCTAGCATATCAAATTACCACCATGCATTAATAATAGAACAAAAATGGTTCAGAAAAGGGAAGGTGTTGTGTAATGGTGGAATGGTTAGATTGAGCCACTAGTTTTGGCACTGACAGGTGGAGCTCAATGCACAATGGTTTTTGGGGGTTAAGGTTTGTGTTTAGAGGATTAGTACAAGTGGCACTCTCTTGGAGCAGATGGTTGGTTTTCAAAGAGTAATTTGATGCAGAAGCGAAAAAGAATTATTTTGTATAGCATTAGGGTTGGCATGCATATCTATGCTTTTACACAAAAGTTTTGTGAGCCCCACTTAAAAAAGGAGTCGAGTGTTTAGCCTTCTGAATGTGGGATGGAAAATCATGTGGAACATATCATAGTGTTTGGGAGATTGATTGAGTGAAAAATATCCCAGAACTTGCTTGACTTTGTATTATTTTGAGATTTTGTATTGGAGAGAGTGAAACTTCAATAGAAAAGGTGTGTCAATTGAGGATGTTGCTGAAGGTTAGCATATAGTGGTCACAGATTATGACAGGTACATGACTGTTGTAAATGACCTCCACAATTTGATGGCTAGTAACCTTGTATCCATTCGGGCACAAGAAACACTTGATCACCTTTATCATGTCCTGATATGATGCTCCCTTTGGCAGTTGAGAAAGGGATTGATCATTTTGGAGATTGAATAGGAAGGGAGGCGGTTACTGTTTAAATTGTGAAGGAGGTCATTTGACTGGAACTACGGAAATTGAATACAGGCTTGCTACTGAAGGTATTGAAGCACCTTAAGAGATCAATAAAGATACTTTGAAAACTTTAGTTTTGACTATGCGATCAAGGTCTATGCTTAAATAATGTCGCAGAGGGCACAGACATTGTAGTCCACTAAAGACAGAGGTAGGCAGAACTCGGTTGGATTAGTCATTGTTTGATTCATTGCTTTGTTTTATACTTTCCTTGAAATTATTATGTCAGTTTGAGAAAGCACAGCCAAAAAGAAAATTGTCAAGAATATTATTGATTGAGGAATGAGGTCCACAACCCAGCAAACTAAATATTGTAAAAGCAATTCAGATTGTAGGAGAAGTTGCCAAGGCCGTGGTCTACTGTTCCTGCCCATATCCTTCCCAAGCTTCATGCATTTGTCATTGAGGTGTATAGAGAAAGGTTTCAAGATTTATAAACTATGTTTAATCCTTTTATAGGCAAAGTTTGAAAAACATGAATCCATACACACCTGGGAAGCACTACTTCACTGTGCTGAAGAGCAGGGTTGTTTCCAAACCCCATATGCATGAGACGAGAGAAAAACATGTCTTTTAAAAGCAAGCCTCCTTAGCCAAGTCCATGTTATTAATGTTTAAAGGGAAACTGTCACCCAAGCATCAGGAACTGTGTGCCATAGATGAATCGTTCAAGCTTAGTGTGGCTGTGAATGTTGGGTTGGGACTGATTTTATTTTAGGTAGCAATCGATTGCAAGCTTCCTTAGTCTGATTTTTTCATGATACTATATTTATATGCTCAAATCTAGAAGCAATGTTAACTTCTCATGATTTTAAGACTTGTAGATGATACTTCTGTTTCAACAGGAGAAGCTTCATCAATCATGCAAAAATATATCTAGTTTACTCAAGTCTATGACAAGACTTGCCTTACCATCTTAATTAGCTTTATTGGTTTTATGTATTCATCTGTATCATATCAATCATACAAAAGTAGTAATCTTTGCTGCTATGGAAGCTTTCATTCTGTATGATTCAAGGCCAATCAAGTAATGTATCATGTTATTTGGACTCGTTTAAGATGCCTTCAATTGGTATGTGCTGATTGTGCTGGTAGCATGGATCACAATCATGTATGATTTTGTGTTGGTAGCTCAGATTTATCCTTCACACACACACACACACACGCAAATGAATGCATACACACACAAACACACACATGTGAAAGATGATGACAAATATTATGATTTGAATTTTTGACTCTTCAAATTAAGTTTGGTTCAAATTACATATTGATCTAATATGGAACAAATATGGTTGAATTTGTTTATTATGCTTGGTGGCATTCAATGCTTGAAATAGTTAAAGTGAATTATATTATAAATGGATTTGATATGTCGTGAGGTCTTGTAGGGACTGTATGATTTCGTTTTACTACTGTTCTGTGGGTGGCAGCTGTTAAAGTGTTGTTCGAGAATGCTGTTAACCTAAGAAGGGCTGCATACCTGCAAATTTGAAAATATGAATTCCAAATGTTTAGAGATTTCTATGTCAGTTGAGTATTGAATCTTGATGAGAAGGTTAAATTTGTGTAATTGATGTGTTAATAAAAGTAAAAAATACAGTCCTCTAAGAGAACTACATTACCTTGATTCCCCAGATGGGATAGGTAGGCAGTCCAAGGTGATGGACTCAGGTGAATAGGCCAGATCTAGGGAATTTGTGTGAATGTTCTTAGAACTTGTTATTTTGAACCCAAGTGTGTGAACTTAAGTGTTGTATCTATGAGATGAGTATGGGGACATGTTAAGTGTGTTTTAGAACAAAAAGAACAATGTAACATGTTAATGGATGCACTTAGAAAAAAATAATTAGTTGAAATTTATGTAATTAAGTGATTTGTTTTATGATCAAATTGGAGATGTCATTACATTCTTGGTCAATCTTATTTGACTTCATCTTATTTTTAACAAATATCTGTTCTAAATGCTATTTTATTCAATTTTATCTTTTTAAATGTCAAATGGTCCTTAATAATCAAATGTTATTAAGGCATTTCATCTAAACATTGTCAGTGGACCAAGGGCAAAAGAAAGAGATCTTGGTTGGGGACAGCATAGGCTGAAGAGGCCATCATGTTGAACTGCCACCTGGATCAGTTTTCCTGTCTCTGTACCCATTGGATATCCTTTGCCTTATTTTCCAGATGATCAATTTCAGATCAATCAAATGGTCCAAAAGGCCAATGAACAAAAATCCATCATTAAATTATCAGGAAGAAAGCAACGTGAGTTAATCATGCTGACAGTGCATTACAAAAGGACAACTAACAAATGTCAATCAAATTGATGGAAAGGTCAATTAAACAAAGAATTCATTTACATAGTAAATAATTAGCGATCAAGCAATGCATGTGAATCATGTTGATAGTTCCATAAATAGCTTACAAATGCCGCAATTAGTTAGGGTAGTTTAAATTGACTATCACTTACCATTATAGGGTATATGACTGAGTGATATCACAAATCACTTATGATTTATCATGTTAAGAAAACTACATAATGGAAACTCTTCTAAGAAGATCAATGCACTTTTAATCGTATACATTTAAGTGGTGAGTATCAAGAACACTATTGCCTAGTACATGCTAAGAGGTTCACTCTTTTTTATATGGTGTTGAATAGATATGCATGGTATATTCTCACTAAGCTTAATTAGTGGGTTGACATACAACCTTAGACTTGGCTAACATTTGGGTCTTAGTTGTGTAAATTTTACAATATAGAATAGTTGAGTGCATAGATTACATACTCTCCAAGTAGCCGAGTAATCTCCAAAATATTTGCATGCCAAGTAATTTCTGCTTTTACTCTCGGGCAGTATGCAAATGGATTTTCTCCCGTCAAATTATCGAGCAATCGCTAGTAGCTCGCAAAAAACCCACAAACTTGGCAAGTTTGTGTGTGTATAAATATGTTTGTGTGTATATGCATGCAAACTTGGCATCCTGTGTATGTTCATAGATACGTATGTGTGCACTGTGCAGTCTTGAGTATACACATACATAAATATCCACACACATTTGCCAAGTATTTGCCGAGTATTTGT
The DNA here is from genome assembly GCA_007115665.2 of Sequoiadendron giganteum. NCBI lineage: Eukaryota > Viridiplantae > Streptophyta > Pinopsida > Cupressales > Cupressaceae > Sequoiadendron > Sequoiadendron giganteum. The sequence goes on along the minus strand of CM021109.1, from coordinate 229,361,960 downwards.
CGAGTATTTCCCGAGTTTTCTCCGAGTCAAAATTTTTGGGCTTGCCAAGTACTCTCCAATTCCGAGTATGTAAACTATGGTTGAGTGGTCCTTATTACTTCTAATGTTATATTTATGAGATTTTTGGGGATACTTTTATATGATGAATCATTTGAAAGAGAAAATTATTATTTTCCATATGAGAACACACTATCCCCAACAACTTTTGTTCAAAATGTAGTTTTATAACAGAGGTTCTTCATTTTATTTTCATTAATGAAGTAAATTTAACATATAGAAATGGATACCAATTTGTGTCTTCTTATAAACAAACCTAGAAGGCTAGATATATCAATTTGTGGAATTGTCGAGGGATGATACATAAGAATGCTACTATGACGAGATAAATAAAATATGGTAACATTTCCTCTTATCCTAGCTATCTTAGAATAAATTGATATTTGAAATTCAAGCTGAAATTATTCATTGGGTTATATTTGACTTCTTTGCTTTGGAAATGATTGAAACAAGATATTTATTCAATATTGTCACTACTTTTATTTTATATATTGGGACCCTACAGGACACAAGATCTTGTGGCATTGTCCGGAGCCCACACTCTAGGAAATAAAGGTTTTGGAAATCCTACATCTTTTGACAATGCGTACTTCTACACACTTTTGGAAAAACCATGGTTAAAAGCAAGTAAGTAAATTTTTATGCCACGTTGATTAAATACTACTTAAAATATACTACATATTTGAGTTTTTCTTTATGTGATTTTTAATTATTATTATTTGGCAAATGTTTTTCTATCTATCATGATTTCCTAAGAAAGTGAATGCAAGAAAAAAATTCAGCATTCAAAACTTGACTGAAATGGCTAATAATAACTACTAGTATATGCAATATGTTGCATTAGAAACTGAGAAATTGCAAATATATAGTGTAGATGATGGTTTTACACTAAAATCAGAATATCCCATAACTAAAAGTAATAACATATAAGTTTTAGTCATTTTGTTTGGACCAATTGTATGAAAAGACTTAAATGAGGTATAAATTGGAGGTTTTAAAACATGTTTTTATCTCAAGAATGAGAGTATGATGTTTGATTGTCCATCTTGTGCATTCTCTAAAGTGCTACAGTGGTATTCTTCTCCCAAATCCTGCTATTGTCATCCCAAGTTACAATTATGGCTTGGGATTGAGTTGCTAAAAAAACAATCTTCTCTTATACTCTCTTCCTAGCTAGTATTGACATCAATTAAAAATACAATATCTTTGGACAAGCAAAGCCCATCAAAAGATCACCTACTCAAATTTATCCACTATTGAGTGTACAATGTTTGAATGTGCATCTCAAACATTCTCTAAAGTGCTATAGTGGCATTCTTATCCCAAATCCTTGCATTACAAATATGGATTTTCATTTAGTTGTTAAGAAAAAATTATTCTCTTGCGGTCTTCTCCTAGCTAGTAGACTTCATTTGGTGATATAATATCTTTAGACAAGCTACGCCTATCAAGAGATCACCTACTCAAATTTATCCACTTGCATATCCCTAAAATAATTGTGAAATCATCATTCCTTGTTAATAAGAGAATGAGTACTACTTGAAAGTGGACAACTATTTTAGATCCAGTTCCTATTTTAGGATATGGTAAGCCAGCAATTGCTTCTAAGAATGCTATGATTTGTTTCTCTATAGTTTCTTATCTTGGCCAAGAAACCTTCAAGGCGTGGGTGCAAGAGTAATGGAAACCTCCTAGCTCAATGGATATCCTTATGACGACCAAAGATAATTCTAGGGCAATATTTGTTAGGAGTATTGAGAAGCCCCTCACTTTCAACCCAAGAAATGATTTCTTGAGGACAATCACTATTTGGGTACATCTTCCTCTTCTAATAACCACTTTTGGAGGTAGATTTTTTAATTTCAAATAGTTAATGGTAGAATTGGTTGAGGCATCAAAATTTACTTTTCTCCTTGGGATTTGGAACCATGGTCAAATTTGTGTGAATATTAAGAACACCCTTCCAAATTGACTATACCTCAAATTAGAGGGGATGGAAATTCTTCTCGTAAAGGAAAGTCTTGTATTGATGATCTAGGATGATATGTGATTTTGATTCACATGCACATTTAATGGTGTTACTTCTTTCCAAAAAAATTCTTCACCACAAACTTAAGGACCTCTCTTGAAACACATTGTCATGTCCCCTTCTGGTTGACATCTCTCCGAGCACAAGATTAGCCTATCATGCGACCCTCGTAGGTTGATAGACTGGATAGAGGGTCATGTTGGAGCTTGGCTGAGCTTCAGTTGGCAGTTGTTGATCAATTGGCTTTCGTTCGGGCTCGTTCGGACACGTCTTGCATAAATTGCTATTTTTAGCAGTTATTGGCAGTCAGCGTGGGACCCTTGCTATTTTTAGCAGTATGGATTGTTGGTGTTCAGAATCACTTCAGTGTTCGTCAGCTTCAGACGGATCGGACATCAAATGAATAATGAGAGGGATATTAATATTTAATTGAATTGATTAAATATTAATTAATTGGGGATTATAATATAAAGTTATAATACTTAATTATAACTTAAGTGATTTTGATAAAGGGGTCGCCCATCTTGAAAGGGGGCCAAATTGGCGATTATATTTTATTATAAAAATTTGGCTGAGGACTATTGAAAAATTAAAAGTAAAAGTTCGAACTATTTTAATATTCCCTATTCTTAAGGAAATCGCACTTTTCAAGTGTATAAGCCATTTGCATTGGAAATCGAGCCATTATGTGATTATTGATATTGAAATTGGTCAAGTTTTGTCTGAGCACAGAACCTTAGGGTTTGAAACTCGAAATTCATTGGGGAACGAGCCATCTCCATTGAAAGCAGTTCAGAGGGTGTGAGATATCACTTGATTTATTGCCAGCAGAGAAATTTCTTCACTTAGAGGAAGTTGCAGAGCATCATAGTTAATAAATACTCAGGGGTTTTGATTAGCACTTCATCCAGCAGAGGTTATTGCATAGAGGCGCCTATATTCATCAAACCTGGAGATTCTCCTTAGGGCCGTACATTTTATTTATTGCTGCTGTGTATCAGGCCGTACCTTTCTATACCAGGCCGTACTACCTTCAGAAAGGACGTATCTTCTCCTTGAGGCAAAACGCCTAACTTGGGATCAGTCTGTCACTTCCATCTTGGGCGCCTATATCGCTGGCACTAATCTGGATCTTCAGAAGGAGGGAGAAAGAAGTTCATTCGCAGCCGTACCAATTATTACCAGTTGCTGATTACCAGGTTCTTTCAATAAAATATTGCTATTTCTTTATTGCATGCTACCAGATCATTATTGTATTGATTCTATCTGAGCAATAAAAGATGCGCCTTCAATAGAACTTGCATTTCCTATCTATATTGTCCGTTTAGCATTTTATCTAGATTTTATATCATTTATTATCAAAATCGCAATTTCTCAATTTCATGCAAAAAACCCAAAAACCACAAAAAAAATCAAAAACTTCAGAAAACTTTCAGAAAACAGATAGTATCGGAAACAGGGGGAACAAGGGGTTTCTACAGTGGTATCAGAGCTAAATCCTGCCATCCTGAGGGTTTAGCCATCATATGCAGCCAAACGAGTTTGAACCATACAGGTATTATACACGCAGACGTGCCTTGATTGACAGGCAACGGAGTTTGAGTAGACAGCCAGGAAACATGGCTGACAGGAATGACAGGGCTGACAGAGCAGATATACCTAGAACAGAGGTTCCTAATAACCCTAGAGATCAGGACGATGCCGAGGTTTTAGACACTCTCAGAGACTTACGAGCAGGTCAGCGGCAGTCTAACGATGTGCTACAGCAGTTGGCAGTGGCAATCCAGAGGTTAGGTATACAGAGGAGACCGTCACCACAGCGTGACGATAACAGGAGTGATGCAGGATCTCGGAGAGCACCTAGGACTGTTTCACGGACAGCAGACAGGCCCACTAGGCCTACTTTTGTGAGACAGGAGCCCGATGAGGCTATTGCAGGTGAGGAGCATGAGGAGTTGTTCGTAGATACACTTATGGCAGCGAACGAGGAGTGGGAGTTAGTACCACCTGATGTCAGAGAGAGGATTTCCTTTGACCGATTTGTTACACAGAGGAGAGAATATCGCAGAGGACGACAGGATTGGAGACCTAGACATCAGAACAATGACCTAAAACATGCTACAAACAAACTCAATCTAGCGATGTTCGATGGTAGTGGCAAGGTGACAGCCCAGGCATGGATTAGTAAGTTAGACACATTCCTCACATTACGCCCGATGGCTGAGAGAGATGCTATCCGTTATGCGACACTGCATCTTGAGGGAGTAGCTTACGATTGGTGGCACCACGGTATGGTGACCTTACAGCATGACAGGATCACGTCATACCAGGAGTTTGTGGACAGATTGGTTGAGCGGTTTGACAGGAAGGATCCAGAATCCTACTTCAGAGACTTGGCTCAGTTGAGACAGAGTGGCAGTTTGGAGTCCTATATTGGTGATTTTCAGAAGTTATCAGTCATGGTTCCGAACATTTCAGAGAGGCGATTGGTAGTACTCTTCCTGGAGGGTTTGACAGAGCCACTGAGAGGTTGGATCAAAGCCTTTGATCCTCCTTCTTTACAGGAGGCGATGAAGAAAGCACGAAGCATGGAGTTAGCAGCACCTTCTAGTAGATTTAACTCCAGAGGTTCTTCATCATTCAGAGATAATAAGGGCTTTAACAGAAATAAGGACAAATCTGATTTTAACAAAGAAAAATCAGACTTTAAAAACGATTCAAAAGGTAAATCAGCAGCACCACCTTTGGATCGTGAGGCCCTTAATGACCTACGCAGGAAGAAGCTTTGCTTCTACTGCAAAGGACCGTATGACGCCAATCACGATTGTCCTCTAAGACCTAAGGGCAAGGCAAATCGAGTGATGTGGGCATATTATGAGGACTCAGAATCAGAAAATTCCGAACAGCAGGAGAGTTCCGAGGATTCAGAGTCAGAGGCTCCAGAGCCTAGAGCTGAGACAGAGCCAGAGCTTCAGATACAGGAGGCACGCCTATCTAGCATTCAGCAGGAGGGCTCATTCAGGATTCGGGGTGTGTTAGCAGGACAGAGGGTCATCTCCCTTCTTGATACAGGAGCCACACATAATTTCATTGATGCTAGGTTTGTTGAAAAACGCGGACTCATCACTGAGGAGTTCGAAGGGATTAGAGTTAAGGTAGCCGACGGGCACACGCTGAGGTGTGAACGCATGATAAAGGATCTCCCTTTACGCTTGAACAATTATGAGTTCAAGGCTGATTACTATGTTGTTAATATGGGGGATATCGATTTGGTCTTGGGAATGAAGTGGCTTCATTCATTGGAGGAAGTCACTCTTCGTCTCAAGGATATGGAGATCCGTTTTGATGTCAATGGGAAGACACACATATTAAAAGCAATACGGGACAGCGACATCAAAACAATTTCTTTTCGTCGGATGGAGCGGCTCATGCGTCACGACATGGTAGAGTGGGCTGCCGAGTGTCATTTAGCACCTATACAGGAGGGACAGCAAAAGATAGAATATCATCCGGACATTCAGAAGTTGAGGATTAAGCATGATAAGGTGTTCAGTGATATTCCGCCAGGTAGACCTCCAGACAGGGGCATAGAGCACATTATTGAGCTCGAGGAGGGCGCTAAGCCCGTGATGATAACTCCTTACAGGCATCCTAAGAGGTTAAAGGATGAGATAGAGAAGACAATAAAGGAGTTACTTGCTATGGGTCACATTCGACCTAGCAAATCGCCATTCGCTTCTTCGGTTGTCTTGGTTAAGAAGAAGGATGGAACATTGCGCATGTGCATTGATTACAGGGTCCTGAATAAGAGGACAATTAAGAACAGGTACCCGATACCGAGGATTGACGAGCTTATTGATGAGCTCCATGGTGCCTGTTACTTTACCAAAATTGATTTACGGTCGGGTTATCATCAGATCAGAGTCCGTGAGCAGGACATAGAGAAGACAGCCTTCAGATGTCATTGTGGGCACTTTGAGTTCGTAGTGATGCCATTTGGGCTCACTAATGCGCCAGCTACCTTTCAGTCTACGATGAACAGGGTTTTTCATTCATTACTGAGGAGGTTTGTGTTAGTCTTCTTCGATGATATTCTCATATACAGCAGGACATGGCAGGAGCACTTGGCTCATTTGGAGACCGTATTGAGTATTTTGGAGAGGGAGTCCTTGTACGCCAAGGAATCCAAGTGTGACTTGGGGATGACCAAATTGCTATATCTAGGTCATATTATCAGTGCAGATGGAGTGCGTATGGATCCTGAAAAGATCCACGCCATTGTTGATTGGCCTACACCGGCAAACCTGACACAGTTGAGAGGGTTTCTCGGTTTATGTGGGTTCTACCGCAGATTCGTGAATGGTTATTCACGACATGCAACCCCGATGACAGATTTACTGAAGAAGGGGGCTTTTGTTTGGACTTCTGAGGCATAGGAGTGTTTTATGAAGTTCAAGGAGTTGATGACCACATGCCCTGTTTTGGCACTACCTGACTTTACGAAGCCGTTCGAGCTTCAGTGCGATGCATCAGGTGAGGGCATTGGTGCGGTGCTTATGCAGGACAAGCACCCGATTGTGTATGAGAGCCGCAAGCTTAGAGGACCAGAGAGACTGTATAGCATATATGATAAGGAGATGCTCGCGATTATGCATGCCTTAGCAAAGTTTCGACAATATCTTGTTGGCAGCAAATTTTGCATTAAAACTGATCATAACAGTTTGAGACACTTCTTGGGGCAGCGAGATCTCAATGATAGACAACAGAAGTGGGTCAGTAAGTTGCAGGCTTATGACTTTGATATCTCATTTATCAAAGGTACACAGAACGTAGTGGCTGATGCACTTTCACGTAGACCATATTTGAGCGCTATGGTTCATATCTTGGAGGATTGGAGGCATATGATAGTGGCAGAGTATGCCAAGGATAGTTGGGCCTCCAACATTGTTGAGGGATCAGCAGTTGATACAAGGTATACGCTTGTAAATGACTTGATCATTTACAAGAACAGGATATTTTTGATCCCCGGGTCAGAGGTGAAGAACATTGTTATGCGAGCCTTTCCTGACATGCCTACAGCAGGACATCCCAGATACTTCAAAACCTACAGGCAGATACGGGAGAGGTTCACGTGGAAAGGACTCAAGGCGGATGTTCTTCAATACGTGCGTGAGTGCCTTGTTTGTCAGCAGAACAAGCAGGAGAACATGTACCCGGCAGGTTTACTACAGCCACTTCCGATTCCTGACAGGAAGTGGGAATGCCTGTCGATGGACTTTATTACGGGCTTGCCTAAAGCCCAGGGGCGAGATTGTATTTATGTGGTTGTGGATCGGCTTACGAAGTATGCCCACTTCTTTCCGATCACCACGACCTATACAGCTACACAGGTAGCAGAGGTATTCTTTCGCGAGGTATTCAGACTTCATGGGTTGCCTCGGAGCATCGTGAGCGACAGAGATAGTCGGTTCCTGAGTAACTTCTGGCAGGAGGTATTCAGACTTTGTGGGACCGAGCTCACTCCGAGCACTAGTTACCACCCGCAGACTGATGGGCAGACGGAGATTGTGAACAAGTGGGTGGAAGGATATCTCAGAAACTACATTGCGGGGCAGCAAAAGGCATGGGTCAAATGGATACATTTGTGTGAGTATTGCTATAACTCGACATTCCATATGACCATTCAGATGTCCCCTTTCATGGCGTTGTACGGGTATGAGGCGCCGAGTTTCCTTGATTTGCTACTGAGCGACAGTAGAGTGCCGAGTGCAGGAGGTTGGTTGCAGGAGAGTCAGGATACTATGAGGGCTCTCAAGGAAAATATAGCCAAGGCACAAAATCAGCAGAAACAGTATGCGGATCAGAAGAGGACGGAGAGGCATTTCGAGGTTGGTGACATGGTTTACCTCATGCTGCAGCCCTACCGTCAGTCCACTCTTAGGAAGAGTGGGTCAGAGAAGCTTAAGCCACGTTATTACGGTCCTTTCAGGATTCTGAGGAGAGTTGGTGAGGTGGCTTACGAGCTTGAGCTTCCAGCAGAGAGCAGGGTACACAATGTATTTCATGTATCACGCCTCAAGAAGGCGTTGGGACATCGTGTGGTACCATCTGCAGTTCTACCTCCCTTGGATGATGAGGGAAAGTTGATCTTAGTACCTGAGTCCATCCTGGAGTACAGGGAGAGACAGTTGCGTCGGAGGACTATCAGGGAATATCTGGTGAAATGGAGAGATTTGCCTGTTGAGGATGCTACATGGGAGAGCGAGGATATATTGCAGCATCCAGAGTTGAGATTGCTTGAGGACAAGCAATTTCAGGAGGGGCGGACTGTCATGTCCCCTTCTGGTTGACATCTCTCTGAGCACAGGATTAGCCTATCATGCAACCCTCGTAGGCTGATAGACTGGATAGAGGGTCATGTTGGAGCTTGGCTCAGCTTCAGTTGGCAGTTGTTGATTAGTTGGCTTTCGTTCGGGCTCGTTCGGACACGTCTTGCATAAATTGCTATTTTTAGCAGTTATTGGCAGTCAGCGTGGGACCCCTGCTATTTTTAGCAGTATGGATTGTTGGTGTTCAGAATCACTTCAGTGTTCGTCAGCTTCAGACGGATCGGACATGGGATGAATAATGAGAGGGATATTAATATTTAATTGAATTGATTAAATATTAATTAATTGGGGATTATAATATAAAGTTATAATACTCAATTATAACTTAAGTGATTTTGATAAAGGGGTCGCCCATCATGAAAGGGGGCCAAATTGGCGATTATATTTTATTATAAAAATTTGGCTAAGGACTATTGAAAAATTAAAAGTAAAAGTTCGAACTATTTTAATATTCCCTATTCTTAAGGAAATCGCACTTTTCAAGTGTATAAGCCATTTGCATTGGAAATCGAGCCATTATGTGATTATTGATATTGAAATTGGTCAAGTTTTGTCTGAGCACAGAACCTTAGGGTTTGAAACTTGAAATTCATTGGGGAACGAGCCATCTCCATTGAAAGCAGTTCAGAGGGTGTGAGATATCACCTGATTTATTGCCAGCAAAGAAATTTCTTCACTCAGAGGAAGTTGCAGAGCATCACAGTTAATAAATACTCTGGGGTTTTGATTAGCACTTCATCCAGCAGAGGTTATTGCACAGAGGCGCCTATATTCATCAAACCTGGAGATTCTCCTTAGGGTCGTACATTTTATTTATTGCTGCTATGTATCAGGCCGTACCTTTCTGTACCAGGCCGTACTACCTTCAGAAAGGACGTATCTTCTCCTTGAGGCAAAACACCTAACTTGGGATCAGTCTGTCACTTCCATCTTGGGCGCCTATATCGCTGGCACTAATCTGGATCTTCAAAAGGAGGGAGAAAGAAGTTCATTCGCAGCCGTACCAATTATTACCAGTTGCTGATTACCAGGTTCTTTCAATAAAATATTGCTATTTCTTTATTGCATGCTACCAGATCATTATTGTATTGATTCTATCTGAGCAATAAAAGATGCACCTTCAATAGAACTTGCATTTCCTATCTATATTGTCCGTTTAGCATTTTATCTAGATTTTATATCATTTATTATCAAAATTGCAATTTCTCAATTTCATGCAAAAAACCCAAAAACCACAAAAAAATCAAAAACTTCAGAAAACGTTCAGAAAACAGACAGTATCGGAAACAGGGGGAACAAGGGGTTTCTACACACATAGACATACCATGAAGTTTTAACTCCACTTATGCTACATATCTTTGATAATATCAACCATATTCTTTTCAATTCTATAACATTTCATGAAAATGCCAAATGTGATAGAGGATGAGTAGTTGTATTTCTTGTAACTACCAAGATGTTCCTTCAACTTTCATTCTTTGATAGTTTACACCAAAATAATACATATAGGCACCTTGTGGCATACATCCAACCTCTCATATTGGTTTTGTAGAGTACAATCTTGTGGTTTACAATTCAAGCATGGTATCTTCTTCTTTTGGGATTTTCTTTTTGAGAAACTTTGATTAACATTTGCATTCGATCATTCTTTCATTCACTTTTGTTTGTGACACATTTATATATGTTTAAAAGGTGTTGTCCCTTAGGCACATGTGGGCCCTAGATAAGTGGTATTAGAGCATGCAATCATTCTCTATATCACATTATAGTGGTATTTTCTCATTTGAAGCTTTCTATGCAATTTTTATGTTTGTTCACATGAGGTTCAAGTACAAGAAGATTTGTCTCAAAACGTGTGACCCTTTGTTGTATAATCCTTAACAATTGCACCAAATGGCATGCAAATGTACACCATAGATGCCAAATTGATAAGTGTTTCAAAAGATGATAGAGAATGCTTTGTAATGTGAGAGTGATTTAGAGCAACATTATGCACAAGAAAAGGAAGGTATAATATATCACTTTGCCCAATTCTTGTATGTTCAATCTCCTTCCAACTTATTGAATTTAACCAAAACATATTGTTCGAAGGTCAAACACCATACAAGGTACAAGTCAATCTAGATATTGAGGAAGGGGACATTGATAACTTTGCTCAACTCCTATATGTTCAATCTCCTTCCAACCTGTAGACTTTAGTAGTAAATAGACTATTTGGAGGTCAAACACCATATAAGGTACAAGTCAATCTAGATATCCCTTTTTTAAGGTAAAATAGGTGTAGTTGATCTAGATAAATGGCTTAGCCTTATTTCTTTATACTATGCAATCAATTAATTATCTAATCAAGAAAAGGTAGCCTTGCTCTTTAAAAAGTTTCCTTATCTACGAAAAAATGATGGAATAACTAGTTCACTATCCAAGAGAGTGACCTTATACCTATAATATCTGGAACATGGTTTTGTTGAAGCTTTGAAAGAAACATTTTACCTCATTGAAAAATATAACCACAATCTAATTAAATATTACCAACTCAAATAAGGTCATGATCTATTTGCTCAAGAATATATTAACATATTCCATACCCTAACTTCAAAGTTGCAGTTTCAAGAGTTCAAATAAAATCTCATATTGAAGTATAAGTTAGGCTTTAGACCTTATATTCAAAAGACATAGAATTCCTCCATATTTCCCCATTGAGAGAAGCCTATGTGTATATTTCCACATTCTATGTAAACACTAAGAAAAATTCTAAGAATGAAGATTCAAAGTCTTAGTATAAGTCCTAGAATAAGAATCTGAAATCTAGAGTCAAATAGGACACAATGCAAGGAAAAGGTCCCTCCATGTCATTTTGAGAAGGAGAATATATCTCCTAAGGAGCCAATATAGTGGTGCACACTACACAATTTCAACAAACACTAAATTGATTAATGTTAGAGTAGAAATCCTTTTGTTTGCACAAATTGAAGCATATATTTCTACTTCAAGAAAAGATGATAAAGGAAAATAAATGATGGACTGTGTGCCAAGTGCCATGGAAGGATTGTAAACATTGTCTCATCTCATCTTTGCATGCTTCAAGTTCAAAATAAGCAAAGTGATTGTTCCATTCTCAAATTCATGTTAATGAACAACTTATACACTTCATTATTGACAGTGGTAGCTAGAAAAAAAATGTTTCTCTAGAAGCGGTTTGAAGATGGTACTTGTGATGACACCTCATCCACAACCATACACCATTGGATGGTCTAGCTTGGGTTTTGAGAAGCACAACATTCATTAGTAGAGGTGTTTGATGTTTTACTTGGGTAACTATATCACTTCCAATGTCATGCAATCTATGAATAAAATCCTAGTATGCCATCATAGATGTTTTTTAGGATAAATACCACATATAAGTAGTTACTAGGATTTGACTTATTAGCACCAAGTAGTGTAAGAATTTGATTAGTTCTAGTAGGTAATTTGTGCTCTGGATGGTTAGACTTGAGTGTAAGAAATGTTTCTTTGAGGTACTAGTTGACATTGTACTTCCCTCAACACAACAACAATAGTTGAATAGAATGTTGTAATCACCTATTGGAGTACAAAAGAAATGTATATTGAATCATACTAATGATTTAATTCCAAGACCATCTCTTCCTAATGCCTTTGTATACGACTGCACATTCTTAGGCAATGAAGAAATCAAGTATAAAATCCATTAACTTGTGAAAAAAAAACACATCAAAACCAATTCTTTGCTTTTCTTTGTGACAACCTAAAAGTTCTCACGACAAAGGATTTCACAATCAGGGTTTGCATCAACTATACACAATCACTATGAAGAATCACTATCCTTATCCCAAGGTTAAGAGGACCACTTGGAACAACTTTACAATGTCAAATACTTCATAAAAGTGATTGGAAGTCAAGGTACAATCAAATCCAATTGAAACATCAAATTTTTGAAGGACAACATTAAAAGGCAAAGGAGATTTGTTTGATTAATGCACCCATGACATTTATGCAAATGATGAATGACACACTTTAGCTATTCACAAGTTCATTTATTGGTGGTCATCTCGATGATTCCCATTTTTAGCAAAACATTGGAGGAACATTTTGCAACATATTTATCAAGTGATCAACACTTTGAGATAGGACATGTTGTATAAAATTATTGAAAATTGTTATTTTTCCATTCAAGAAATATAATTCCTTGGGTATATTGTTGATGCGCATGGAGTACATGTGGTTTTGACAAAAAATCATGTCATGTAATGGCCTATGCTAAAGACCCTTACAAAACTTAGAAGTTTTTTGGATTTGGAAAAAAATTGTACGATTTGTTTTTTGGATTTTCTAACATCACTTGGCCATTGAATCATGTTATCAAAGGTGGCAGCAAAGCAACTTTCATTTGTTCAACCACACAACAAAAAGCATTTGAAAAGTTGAAATGCAAACTCTATATCATGCCAATGTTTGCATTACCTAATCTTTAACAACCATTTGAGATTGAGATTAAAGCATTTGCATATGTGCATAAATTAGTCCTCACACAATTTTGCTAGGCAATAGCTTACCATAGTGAAACACTACTTCATAAGAAAGTATCACCATATGACCAAAACATTTATGCTATTTTCCAAGCATGTAAGCATTATATATTGGGAAAAGAGACCAACATCCATATAGATCACAATTTTTTCAGTTCTTGCAAACACAAATCAAATTGCAACAAGAGTTGTATAAAAAATGGTCTGGATCTTCAACAGTTCCACTTGAACATCAAGCATAAGAAGGGAAATGCAAATCCAATTGTAGATTGTTTGAGCAAACATTCGGTCCAAGCTCCTCTTTGTGCTTGACATAGGTTGACATGAAACAAACATTTAGCTAGAATTGTACAATTTTTTTTTTAATTGTCTAGAGTTCTATCATACACTAGTTAACAATAAGACTATTTCAAACTCTTACTTGTAGGGTGAAATATTGTATCATTTAGGAAACTTGTGTGTACAACACAAGTTAGATCACCAAAATGTGTTATGGGAAGCTCACTTTAGTAGGGTCATAGGTCATTTTGGAGTTGAAAGCCTCTTTTGGTTTTCGAAGAACGGTCTTTTTAGACTACGTCTTAGATTTGACATAATTAAATACATCAAATATTGTACCACTTGTGTTGTAGCCAAGGTGACTAACAAGACATATGCATTTCTTTGCCAATATTGAACAAGGCTTGGGAATCAATTTTAATGAATTTCCTTTCAAAGGTCCCTACAACTACCATGGTAATGATTATATCTATGTTGTTAATAGATCTTTGAAGATAGTAATTATTTTTTATTGTAAAAAGTCTATTGCAATTATAGTTCAAAAACTCAATTGTACTTTCAAAATTTACAGGTTCACTTTGGCTTATTAGCTATCATCATATTTGTTCGAGACACCAAATTCTTGAGCCAATTCTAGAAAACACTTTGGTTTGAACACCTAGACTTTCTTGTTAAAATAAAACAACAATAAAAAAAACATTCTCCTTTTGGTTTTGCAATATCAATTGTCAAAAGAAAGTTGAAGCACTTGATTCTACTTCTAGATTTGCAATGTCAATTGTCATGGGAATGTTGAAGCACTTGAAAAAAAAGATTATTGAATCAAATACATTGGTCTTTAGCAATTTATTCCACTATTTGAAAGACACTCAATACCAATTAGCCCACATTTAGAAACAGATTGGAGAAGTAGTATTATTAGAGGATCTTGAAATTCAAGAGCATTAGCTTATTGTAGGACCTAAAAATCTTGAATAGAGTGAAGAAAATTGCTATTAACATAAGTTTTGAATAATATGGGTTAGATAAAATCCAAACACAATCTCATTCCATCAAATTGTATTAAACAAGTAACAAATTGTTGCCCTTAGAATCAAATGATATGATTACAGTGTTGGGAAGTCCTAGGAAATACTAGTTATTGTAATTAATAGGACAACATATGGATAACATGGCAACAAAGAAAGAATTGCCTACCATACCACCTATAATGATCAAGAGGAGAATAATCATATGCATTTTCCAATAACAATTTGAATTCTATGATATGGTATTCTCCTTTATCCAAACCAAAGCTCTTGGTCTAGACAAGTTTGCTAAAAGTGTTGCAAGCTAGAATAAATCAATAATCATTGCATCATATCACTTATCAAAGGAAATTGTTAGACCAATGTATCATCCACCTAAAGCTAGATTATATATATTTTTCAAACCACAATAGATAAATAGATGCCTATCACAAGATATCGAATAAAATGGTGATGCAAGATTTTTATTGTGCCATGCCTTTGCAAGGAGCTTGTTTGAGTGATTGAAATTATATATAATATGAGGTTGAGTGTTGTTTTTGCTTGCAAAAGGCATTGAAAGGAGGAATTCACATAAAATTATTTACATTGTCAAAAGTTAAAAGTTAATAATGTATTAGTTTCCAAGCCCAAATTCAATAAAAATAGAAATACTATTATTTGTTATCACCATTAAAAGTGGAAGGAGTAAAATGAATGGTTTGTAGTAATTTCATGAGATAATGGTAAAAATGATGGTGTGCCTTTGTTTACAAAGGATGATATTGGTGTCTTTTGATATAAATGCTAACACCAAGGTCTCTTATTCATGGCTTCACTTTTGGAATTCTTGTTCAATGATATTGACATTGAATTTTTGTTTTAAAATTATAAGTATGATTTTAAGTCAATAAGTTCTTGATTAATAATTGATACTAACAAATGCTTTAATATGACATATTTTAATCTAATTCCCCCCCAAAAAATCTAATATTTTGGTTTTACCTTTGACTAGAAAGGCCTCATTATCATATTTGGTATTCATAAAATTTCAATCCATACATATTTTGCTCATCAATGCTCTATTTATCTTACAATCTTCCCAATCTTAATGATACTCCAATCTAGCTTATTAATCTCTTCTTTGTTAGTAGTTTTCTTCTCATGCTTAATGCAATATTTTAAAAATATTCTTCATAAGTACATGATGACTACATCCATCTTTTAGGAACTTAGTTTTGATTAAGATAAATTGGGAAGGGCTCAAACCCATTACATAATAGCCATTAAGGCAGAGTAGAGGGGTCTCACAAGCAGTGAGACAACATGAAAGCTAAATAAAAGAGACAAAAAACCAAAAACCAACAGGCAACAAAAAAAGAAACAAGACCAACCGAGGACCAACAACCAAAGAGGACCAATTATTGTTCTCCAAGAAGATGGAGGCCTTTTATGGCCTGCCCTGCCTTGGTGATAAACTGAAGTTTTTCTTCGAAAGACAAGGCTTTCAAATTCTTCTTTCCGGTGTTGCCCTCGAAAGCAGGTGGCACAATCTCCACAATATTTCTTTTTTCCCTAGAGTTGGTAGGGGGGGGCTTTTGAATGTCCCTCCTTGACACACTTAGCACTACAACTTTTAAACTCCTATTGAAACACCTGAATGGTGACCATCGTGTTCTTCATTGTTTCCTTGTATTCAATAATCTCTTGCAAACTAAGGAGGATATTGTCTTGGTTGTAGTGGAGTTTGGCAACTTCATTTCTCAAGCTCGCGCACTTCTCAAGAGACCCGATAGCATTTTTAATTTCCCCAACCCCTTTTCCCAGATTGGACCAATTGTCAAAAGCTTGTGCCATGCCTCTTAGCAACTCCCAATCATTTGCATCGTCCTCTTCACCCAATCAATCTTTAGTCTTTTTTAGCACTGTAGTTTCCAGGTTTTGAATTTTATCCTTAGTTGTAATCAACTTGGTCAACAACCACTTGAGTATGTCATTTTGAATGTTAGTGGCTTTGTAGAGCTCATCTAATTTCTCCCTTAGGGAGGCACAATTCAAGCAGGGGTCAAGGGTGTTCATAGGAGCAGCCTCTGGCTCCTAAGCTTAACCAACATCCAACTTAGGGGAAAAAGGGGGACTGGTAAAAAAATTGTGCAACTGAGGAGAATCGGGGGGGGGGTCTTTAGGGGTAGCATTTGGCGATGTGGACCATGAGGAGCTAGAATTGTCATCTGAAATAGAAATTTGGGAAGGTTCCTCAAATGACACCTTTTTCTTACTAAAGAGAGTAGGGGAATCAGACACAAAGGCTTTTCCTTTTGAAGCCCAAGGGGGGTTAGACCTAGTGACTTTGGGATGATGGAGGGGGTGGAATAGGTAGTCAAAGATTGGGTTACAGGGTTACCCTCTGAAATATCAACAACATTCTTGTGAACAAGGGAAGGGTTAACAACACGAGGGAGGGAAGATAAAGCCGGAGAGAGAGCCACACTATACCAATAGAGTTTGTAAATCAAACCTTCATGAAGGGGTATGGGTTTCCCATTTTCTTGCACAACTTTAATGGATTGTTCCAATGAGGAGTGGATCCAAAAAGTGATTCGTTTTTATGTTGTGGTGGAAATGATTTAACATAGGAAACAAATGAGCATGAAATCTTTTAGAACAACCATCGAGGGTAACATACCTCATTAACACCTCGATTATCTTCTTCCACACAACAAGCAAATCCTCCCTATTATAACCATTCTACAACATGTTGAATTTCTCACCTTTCTTTAAGAATTTTTCCATGTCTATTTGATAGTGTCCTTTAGGTTTTTTAGGAATATTAGCCCCCTTCAGTGAGAGGCCCAATGCCACTAAAATAAGCTCCACAAAAGTAGAGGAGAGGCTCCAAACCTCGACAAGGGCCCCCTTGCAAACATACCTCATTAACACCTCAATTATCTTCTTCCACACAACAAGCAAATCCTCCCTATTATAACCATTCTACAACATGTTGAATTTCTCACCTTTCTTTAAGAATTTTTCCATATCTATTTGATAGTGTCCTTTAGGTTTTTTAGGAATATTAGCCCCCTTCAGTGAGAGGCCCAATGCCACTAAAATAAGCTCCACAAAAATAGAGGAGAGGCTCCAAACCTCGACAAGGGCCCCCTTCCAAGAATTTGCAAACTTCGTTGAGAGGTTAGGGTCGTGACCTTTCGTGGCTTCAATGTATGAGGAGAGCTTTCCTTTTTGAAGGATAGGCCATATCTCAAGGTCACTTCTCAAAGAGTCGCATCTGTTGGGCTCTTCTTGAACCAGTTCCCCACCCATAGCGTTCGACAAGGGAGCAATGGAATAGTAGTTTAAAATTAGCCGCTAATAACTCTAGAAGCTTTAGCAAGCTTGATAAATGGATCTATAAGCGGGAAGCAATAATTATTCTTCATGCAATTGAGATGATATGTGTTATCATTACAATTTTGAGAGATACATATCAATCTTTGGCATGGTGTGTGATTTATAGGCAACTTCATTTATGATGGATTTTCTCATGTGTTACGGGATCAAATGAACATCATTCTAAACTTTAATATTTTTGATGAAGGCCCCTAAATTGGCCATCCCATTCACAGTAGAATTCCCTTCCCAGTAAACGTGCATTATCTCTTAGGAACTTAGTTGGCATCCTTTAAATTTTGTCATTAAGATCCTAAGAGATAATGCACAAGGTAAATGGAAGCCCTAAGGGCTTTTCTAAATCCACAAGGTGGATTCACCAAGGCAACCTTCTTTCACCTTATCTCTTCATATTGATGACCAGGGCATTAGGGAAAAGCATTTATCTATCCCATACTAATGGTAACTAGATGGAATCAAGGCAACAAAGAACATGGAAGCTTTCACCCATTTGTAGTTCACAAATGTCACCTTACTTTTTGGTGAAGCCAACATTTAGGAAGCGAAAGTAATGAAAAATATCCTCTCCACCTGTACTATTGCCTTTGATCAACAGATCAACGAAATGAAATTAGGTGTTTTCTTTTTCAGTGTTCTCTCGTAGATTACAATAGAGAATTATAGGTATTTGAGATCTCACAACGAAACTCTTCTTGAAAAATACTTGTGTCCCCTTATTTGAGGTCTTGTAAGACCTCCCTTTGGTCTTTCCTCATTAAGACATTCAAATCCAATTTGGCATCACGACGAGATAAGTGGTCAAGCTTCACAAGGAGAATCACTATGATTATATCACTACTATTAGCATCGTCGATTTACCTTATCAATGTCCTCAAGGCTCGACAAAGCATTATAGACTTGTGAAATAAAATAGTGAGGATTTCATTTTGTAGATATTCCCATTGATTGCTTGGGACAAAGTGTGCATTCCATTGAGAAATGGTGGTGTGGACATTAGGAATCTTAATTTTCATAAAATGGCCTTTAGTGGGAAGTTAGCATGGAATATTTATCCAAATAAGGATTCATTATGGAATTGATTCATGAGGAAGAAATATTAGTGAGAAGTTAGCATGGAATATTTTTGCAAATAAGGATTCATTATGGAGTAGATTCGTGAGGAATAAATATTTAGATTCAATGGATGAGGAAAGCATCTTCACAACTAGGAATCTTCCATTGGGCTCACATATATGGAACGTCATTGCTAAGAGTTGACATATTATCTTTAAACACCTTACATGGGAAGTCAATAACGAGGGAAAGGCAACTGCAATGGTTATTGGAATGGTCACTAGTTGTTGAAGGAGACAATGGGCATTAATGAGTTGAGAGAAATCATTTTTAGTCAAAGGGGCCTAAAGGTTGTGGACTATATCCAAAGTCATTTTGTTGATGGAGTCAAGGTAAGAAAAATGAAAGATCTCCATCTCATCTTTGCTCCTAAAGAACATGTTGAGGCTCAACTTTATAAGAAAGAGGATGAACTTCATTAGTCATGTCCTAAGGGTGAGTCTTACATTGTCAAAGTTGGCTATGAATCTCTCATGAGTCCCATAGAGGATTTAGATTGGCCAATAAACAAGTGTTGGTGTAAGGATTATTTACCTAGAGTTGCATCCTTTACATGGGTGGCTATGAAGACGAAAATTTGAACAAGAGATACATTATATAAAATTGGTTCACCAAGCTCACATAGATGCATTTTATGTAAGAGGAAGAAACAAATGAACATTTGTTTATCAATTGTGCATTTTCTCAGTAATGCTAGAAGTGGTTGAATGATCATTCGAAAGTCTTTTAATCACTTAGATTCTTTATTGCTCCTATCTAAAGAATGGTCCAACAATACTCCAAAAGTGATTATTTCTAGCCTCTAGACAATGAACCCTTCATTATCAATTTGGCACATTTTGAAGGAATGCAATTGAATATTTTTTGAGGAGAACCCATTAATTTGGGAGACATTTTTGTCCAAATTAGAGGTTTCCTTTTCAGTAATTATTTGTGCCTCCTCGAAGTCTAGTAAGAAGAGTTTGTTTACATTCTAGGATAGACATGTTGAGAATCTGGAAGAATATTTCTCTTCCTCCCATTCATGGGCTTGCTAGTCATTCTCTCCCTTCAATTGACCAAATGTAAATCAAGTGGATACCACTTCCCATAGGAACATGGAAGGTGAATTTTGATGGCGTGAAGGGTAATCCAAGACTCTCTAGGGTGGGATGTGGGGGATTCGAAGAAAATCAAACCCATATCAAACAATGAGGCATAAGTAGAGGCGTTACTTCTAGGATTATAGTTGGTGAAATCATGCAATTTAACAATGTGGTGATATAAGGTGATTCTTAGGTCATTGTTCTCACTTGTAAAAATCACCACTTGGGTAAGTGGAGGATAAATGGCATTTTAAGTGAAGTATGGTTGATACTGGATAATCTTTCAAACTTTATGACTAATCATTGTCATAGAAAGGGAGATAATTTCATGGACCTCCTTTCTAATCAAGGAATATTGATTGGTATGATGAGTTAATCATTACCAATAAAGAGGACAAATGGCTTGACCTTAGGTAGATTTGGAGCATGTGAGATGTAAGCACCACCAAATCACAATTAAATCATCAATGCATATGTATCAAAACATCACATGGAATAGGCATAGGATAAAAAAATAAAAAAATAATTCTTGATGGTTCTTTTGTCTATATCCAGTCTCCTAATTTTCTATATTAGTTGTTGAAGCAAAGTTCAAAAGTTTGTCGATAGGGATACATGCATAACAATCAAGTGTGCATCAAGTTATATCTTTATAAGTTTAGTTTCTTTGGCCAACTATCATAATAGATTTTTTAGTATTTAATTATATATATATATATATATATTAATTGAATGGGAGACAACTCTAACCCTCACTTGACTTAGCAAAAAAATGAAATTATGTAATTATTTGTTTTCATATTTATTTATATTTTGAAATATAGGTTTTATTATATTATCTTACATAAGTTTGTTTTCTCTTATATTTTTATAGTTTAAAATATTATATTATACATACGAGGTTTATTTTTAAAAGTAATAATGATTTTGAATATGTCTAATTTGAAGAATAAATACATACAACTTTGACTAGGGACACTAGAAAATTCATTTTAACTTGGTTTTATAGGTAATGGGAATGAGATGGGAAAGATGATAGGACTTCCCTCTGATCGTGCACTTATTGAGGATGAAGAGTGTCTTAGGTAATACTTTATATTCTAATTAATTTGATGGATTTATCATGTAATCATACAATTTAGGAATAGTTTTAGAAATTTTGTATATGTTTCAAAAATTATATTCTTTAAAATTGGATTAAGTATTTATCTTATGGAGCATTGGTTTTGCAGGTGGATAACAACATATGCTAATGATCAAAGAAGATTCTTTGATGATTTTACTACATCTTACATAAAACTTGTTAATAGTGGTGTAAATTGGAAAAATATTTAGATGCATTTTAAAATTCTAAAAATTATGTAAATTCTTGCTTTTTTATTAGTGAATTTATTAATCTTTTATATGTAATTAAAATGGCTGCCAATTAGATGTATTTCCATCTCAATTTAGAAACACCATTTGAACTATTAAAAATATGTTCTTTTATGTAGAGTGATTAAGCATTCATTATGTATATTAAGTAAATAATAAATGCTTTTGTGAAATTCTATTTTCTAATAAGACTAAATTCTAAATGGTTTTAAGAAAAAACATATATTTGAGGATTCAAAATGGTGCTTCCTACCTAGCTCTCTTCAAACCCTAGTGTGTCTATTACAAACAAATCTAATACTATTCTATATGACACTAGAAAGGATGTCATTTTTTATGAGTCTAGCTAATGGAAAATCATGTTTTATTTTTTATTAGGGGGAAAATAGGTTTTGAAGGGGCCATGAAACTATTTGCAACAAGAGACATCCATCACACAACCAAAGAACAACAAAAAAGTAGCCAAAAAAGATAGGTTATCGCAAAACAACCAAGTTGTCATACACCAAATCTAGCCAACAACAAATATACATTTGAACCCAAGCTACCGATTATGCCACCCTTGGACCCCTTCCTAGTGCTCTGAGCACCCAAAACTTGGGTGTGGGTGGCACACACATGTTTAGAACGACCACATTTCCTTCCTCGGACAATCTTCCATGAAATGTCATCCTTGAAAGACTTGGAATGAGGGGAGAGGGGAGGGCTATCCTCCACTACCCCCAAGAGCAATGAAACAAGAGTTGTTAGCTTTAATGAAGCATCCAAAGACATGATTCCTAGATTCAACCCTTGGCAACAAAGAGTCTAAAGGTGGAACAACCAAAGGGCCCATGGAAGATAACTTATCAAGAGCCTTAGAAGTCACTGTAGCCCTCAAGACCAAGTCCTCGTCTAATGCCTCATCCTTAGAGTCAATAAAATCCCCAATTGTCAAATGCTCATGATGGGTATTTTTCCATTGGTTGTCTCACCTTTCTTACGACAAAAGCTAGAGCAATTTGAAGCTAGGTGTCCAATAGCAAAGAATCTCTTGCAACAAAAGGGAAGACCCTCATAGTCGAGTGTTTGAGTTCACGGTTTGTATCCAACAAGTAGGACAATATCCCCAAGCAGATCTTTAGAGGTGTTAATGTCCACAATAATGCAAGCATAAGTAGTATGGCCATAGTTAATTGTTGTAGCATCTTCTTGTAAAAAACAACCAAGAGTATTGCTAATAGATTCAAAACAAGAAACTTCCAAAAATTGAAGAGGAAGATTGGGAAGTTTGACCCAAATAAGCAAAATATTGAAGGATTATGTAAGATAGTTGAAGAATGGAAACCGAGGTTTGAGTGAAAAGGAGTGCTTTCCCCACAACCAAACCCCACCCTCCAACACATGTGTCCTATCATCACTCGACTAGAAGGACGCCACAAAAAGCCTCAAGTACAGGGATATAGTTCAATCATGTCCTTAATGAGGGGTCTCCAAGCATCCAAAACCCATTTGTTCAAATCTGGGAGAGAAGGCCAAAAACCTTTGAATTTGAAAATGAGAGCATGGTGTTTAAAATGTTCTTCATTATCTAAAATCTCCTAACCACATATAACAAAAAGGGAAGAAGAACATTGCAAGGGTTTCCCTTGCTAGGAAGTGTTGATCTCGACATAAGGCAAGAGCCACCTTTAGGAAAAATAGACTTAGTGGTTTTTGCATAAGAACGCTTTGTACCAAGCACATGAGAGGAGCAAATAGAAACACCTGGACCAAACAATGAGCCACAAGATCAAACAATGAACAAAGACACCTTCCACGCAAGAGAGCTGCAAAGAATAATATGCAATATCCTCAACAAGAAAAAGAGACAGAGTCCTCAAAGGTTATCAAAGAGGTTATGACAATACAATGAGGGTTAAGTGCTATATAGGAGCAACCCTAAATGTTAAAGGGATCAGATCATGACAAGCGTCAAAATTTCATGCAATGAGAAAGAATGATCTAATAATAGCTCTCTAGTTAACATAAAAAAGCACTCCTAAGTTTAGCTTAATTGCATGAGAATAAATTAGATTAATAATCAATTAAAGATTAATTAATTATTAGATAAAGCATGATTACTTCAACACATGAGGGAAGTGGATAGAAACAACCCAACCAAACGAATGTGCCACACTAGACACCACATGAGAAAAATCCATAGGCACCAGAGGGAAGTCAAACTATAGAAGATCCGAGATCGATAGGCCCAAAAGTGGGAAAAAAGCATGACCTAAGATCAAGAACAAGACATGAGCCAAAAGTAGGAATGAAAACCATTCAAACAAAACTCACTTTTGGCTATTGTATTTTGTTGCATTGCGCCCCCTCCCCTCCCCCCATCGACCCCCAATCCCTCTATTATAAGTAAGATGGCCTCTATCACTCCATGTAAAAAAGTGTTGGATGCTAAGTAGAGGCCAAATGTGGCACGAAGTTCACATTGATCAACTCATTGTGGTGTTATTTTGTTTGACACAAGCAACATTAGTGTAGGATTGGCCTTGTTAAAGGGTGTTTGTTCCAAGGGCTTTATAGGTAATGTAAACAAGACTACTACCAAATTGTACTATGCAAAGAAAGTTGTAAGAAAAATGAAGTTGTGGTGACAAATGCCGCCCCCTCCCCTCCCCCCATCGACCCCCAATCCCTCTATTATAAGTAAGATGGCCTCTATCACTCCATGTAAAAAAGTGTTGGATGCTAAGTAGAGGCCAAATGTGGCACGAAGTTCACATTGATCAACTCATTGTGGTGTTATTTTGTTTGACACAAGCAACATTAGTGTAGGATTGGCCTTGTTAAAGGGTGTTTGTTCCAAGGGCTTTATAGGTAATGTAAACAAGACTACTACCAAATTGTACTATGCAAAGAAAGTTGTAAGAAAAATGAAGTTGTGGTGACAAATGGACATATTTCCTTGCTTTGGAGATCATGTACTTCCTTTAGGGTAGGAAGCTTTATCTAAAGAAGCAAGATATAGAAAGCATGATTTAGTTTGTAATTTCAACTAATTGTTGCCAAGTTTGATCAATTTACATACTTGGATTACTAAAATGTGGACAAAGCATCTCAAATGTTCAATAAAATTTTATCCTAGCACTTAAGGATTTTTTGTTTTATTGTTTAAGCCATTGAAAGATTGGGATTTTATTTTAGGCTAAGGTCATTGGTTTCAGGATAATTAGGTGCTTCTTATTAAGCCTATTTTTTGGGCTTTTAACCCAACCATTGAGATTTTTCTAGTCTTTCTCATTTGGGTTTGTTTACCTTATTGTTTGTGCAATTTTGGGTGGATTTGTGTTTCTAGAGCATTCAAAATACTTTGGGTAGATTCATTGCTATTGACCTAACTATGGATGGCTTAATATGTTTCATGATAGCTCCCAACCAACTTGAGACATACATATCTAAAAGTTTGCCTGATGAAGTTTGGTTGTAGGTGGAAGAGAATGGAAACAAGTTTTGGACCATGAAAATGTGTCATTTTTATGCTAATTTTTTTTTCAATTGGGTCATACAACTTCTTACAAGGTTGCTAAGTGGTCTATTGGTGATCCTGTGACGTGGTGGAAAGGAGCTTGCATAAGACACTTATTAGTCAATTAGCAAATTCTAGACAATATGAATGGTTTTGATTTATCTTTCCCCAAGTCTTCTAAGGTTCAATCCTGAGATGTTGCTAACATTGCATCTCGACAAGATAATCTTTCTGTTGTTACTCGTACTATGAAAGGTGTGATATCACATTCTTTGGGGTAGGTTGTTGATACAAATATGAATAAAGTGGAGGCCTCTTTAGAATAGGCACTAGATGTGACATCTATGTAGGTAGGAGTAAATAAAGAACAAGTTCACTTGTGTATCAAGTTGATGATTGCTTTCTTCCAGTGGAAATTTAAAGGCAAATCTCTCTCTCGAATTAGCTACCCCTTCTAGCAAAAACCATTGGTTAAGATGGCTAATTTAAAATCTCATATGGATGAATCCAAAAACTCGGACTCAAATTCACATTCCTCAACCATTCAAAATGGGTAAGACTTTGTGGGATACATTATTGTCTTATGCAAAAGAATGGGGTCTAGTGAATCACTATTAGATAAGATAAATCAACCTCTCAGCTTCATCCACATCATCTAATTTTGAGGATGATAATAATGTTGGTTGGTTGGATGTGATTTTTCAAAAGATGAAACCCAAAATACGTAAGTGAGGGCATATAGTTCTTATATCACACAAGAAAAAATAATTTTCAAGCTATCATGTTTTTCTAAGGTCCTCTCACCCATGCATGGGTTTTGCACAAGAGTCTCATCTTATTTTTAGTATTTATGTTGCTTCTTGTTGGGTTGGGGCCCCTTAATAGGCCCCCAATTTTTTCAATTTGCAAAAAGAATAAACCCTAAATAATTGACATTATACATATAGAAAGTGTCATCTGCTAAATTTATTTAACCAAAATTTGTCATTAAACCTAGATTATTTAAGCATAACTTAGATTGTGTGTTCTCATATGTGAAGTTGTACATATGTATGTATACATATAAATATACATGAATGAATGAGTGAATAAATTGAAAATCTTGATGAATACAGTATTCAACTTGGACACAAGTCAAAACTAAAAAAAATGGAAATCTAAATAATATGTAAGATAAATGAGAAATAATTCCTTGTGAGATTTTATGAAGTTTTAAATATCAAATTATTTATTCACAATATTTGGACTCTTACCAACAGAAGTTCCTTCATAATACCTAGACTTTTTCATTCAAAATATTTGAGAAAAAATAAGAAGTTGAAATAAGTCAAGATAATAAAATAGTTGAACACAAAAATAAAATAAGGCAAGGTCTAGAGAAAATATTTATAGAACACCTTTATTGTTGAAAGAAACCCCTATTAACTTGTTTACAAAACTAATTCAATAGTTTAGGTTTAGAAAAGAACATACACAGTTATAACTTAGTTGCAAACAAGAGGTTGCTAATAAATTTATGAAATTAATTTCTTATCACTTTCTATTAAATATATTTATGACACTTTAGTTGGGAAAAAACTATTATCATTAAATCACGCTTTGTGGGGGAGTATTTAAGAAAATCACATTAACACTTTTATGGGTTCCTCTAGACGTATCTAGTCCAGAGGATGTTAAAATACATCAACAAAATTACGCTTCAAAATCAACAACCTTATAGAAAAATTGCCCAATAATTTTTTATACTTATCACACTAAGGTCTTTGGTATAAGACATTATATTATTGCAAGTGTGTAATTTAAAGAAACATGAAGTAAAACTAAAGATGGGTCAACCATTGATGAATATGAGAGATGCATGCTCTCCAATTTTGAAATAAATGATTGAAAATAATTGAGTACTAATTTGAGGCTAGGAAGGGATATACAAGTGCGATGGAAGGTTTTGGAGAAAATATCAAGTCATCCAAGCATTTTTGTGAGCTATGCTAGGTTGTGCAAGAGAGAGGTTTTGTCAAAGTTTCTTCTCCATTTGTTGAACACATATGTGTGTACATGTGTGATGATATGTGTAAAAGCAATAATATAGAAAAGGGAAACTAAATAATGGAAAATCATTCAATTTGCAACATTGTCTTGGCTTAGGGTTTGTTGGTTAGAGAAACTCCTTAGGAAACATAATCCAATGTAATGCCCTGCCACGTAACCCTAGAGGACGACACAAATACAATGGAAGCGTAACAAATTTTTAATTTTTTTAAAGTGTAATAAACAATAAATAAAGTGAACTATACTTAATGCATACATCCTCTAAGGTACGTGACAACACTTACATTTGAATCCCTTAACATACAAAAGTAAACCAATCCATAGCATATAAAATAATACTCATGAAATTAAGAACATGCATCCAATAAAATTAAACTCATCCCATAAGATACAAATTACATTAAAGAATCATTCATAGATTGCATTCATTCAATATAACATTTACAAGACTCATTTCCAAAATGAGGAAGATCATACAAATAATGTTACAATTACAATGGTACAAGAATCCTCTTCGAACACAAATGAGGAGTAGTACATATACATAAGAATCCAACTGATCGAAAAGAACATAAGATATGGTACAAAGCAACTGGAACATGCGAGCTCTCCAAACTGGAAGATCCCGCCATCACGAACATAAAGTGGGAACCCAATGGTGAAAGGTGCACGTTCCACCCAACCAAGTGGTTCCCGAAGGCCCACCCCCCATGCTAGGAGATAGTAAAAGGGCTTCCTATGCATAACCAACAACCTCTAGACACAGACAACTCACAATACTAAACCATATAAATACAATACTTAACATAAAGGTTACATTGTTTCCAGAGTAAAAGAAACAAGTATATCAACTGAACAAATAAACCATTGTCATAGAAGGAGTGTCATCACAAAGTAGCATGGGTTATCCTGACAGATCTTCCTAGGCCTTGGCCCCCATCTTGAGTTATCCTGGTAGCCTCTCACAACCCCCGACCCCACATGCAAACCGATGTGGAATCAAATATCTTTCAAAGGGACAAGATAATGATCTTTCCATTCTTGGCCTTCCCGTCTCATCCCAAGTCTAAACAAGCCCTTGAGCCCATGAGCGAGGCACAATTAACAAGTTATGTGTTTTAAGCTACCCTTTCCCCTAATACATTTATTTAATTTTCACTGAGTTAAGTAGCTCTCACATGAGTTATCCTAACACCACTTTGTGCGCCGACCCCCATTGAGAGCCACTCCCCTACTGACAACACAAGGATCTAATCGTTAACCAAGGGTAAACAAAGTGCACAAACGGATAATAAATCCCAACATAATACAAGAGGCAACACATCTCATTCGTAGTAACTGGGTGTTTTAATTGAATCACAACCAAGTGCACTACCCAAGGGAAATCAAAGCGCTGAACCATAAATCACAACAACCCCCTCATAAAATAACATCTGAAAGACTTACACACACAACTAACCGATTTCCCCAACTTACAAGAACAAAAGAAATCATAATTTAATAAGGAATTCAAGCAGGAAATAAAACTACCATTAGGATTTCCTAAATCCAATTTCCATTTCAAAAAAATACAATAACACATTTCCCAAATAAACTAGCTTATTACGATTTCATTTACAAACAATAAAAAAATTAAATACAATTGTTTAATTCAATTTCCCAATTTAAACTATATAGAAATCAATTTCCTCTTTTAAATTATTTCATTTTAAAATCATTTTATTTGTGCAATTACATACACATGTCATAAAATATATATATATATATATATATATATATATATAATTTAAATATCAAAAACTAATTACAATACAAATTAAAAATTATATATTTAAATAAATATATATACATCAATATATATATATATATATATATAAATATATATATTCATGCATAATATATATATAATATATTTTATACCAAAAATTTAAAAAATCTAAACTTATGAAGATAGATGAGTTTATTGGTTGTCGTAATAATTGTAGCGCCGACCTATATGTAGTGTCGGCTCCCATTGAAGGGCGTGGGGTCTGTGGAGGCGTTTCCTCCACAACATCGCTCCCCTATGGGGGCAGCGATGGGGGTAGCCCCTCCCCAAACCCCCATATAATTTCCAATTATAATTTTTTTAAAACTTGCAGATTATAATATTCGTCGTACGAATCTTCAATGGCATTTTTCTCAAAATAAAATTTGAAAGGAATTTCAATAAAATATTAATATGCATATATTTATATATATATATATATATATATCACAATCATAGCCCCAGATGGGCAAATTTTACAAAGGTTTTCAATTTCCTAGCCAAATAAAACTGATTGGGAAAACAAAACAAAACAATAATCTTCTAGAGGAAGATCTTTCCAATACTAACCAAGATTTTCTACAAAATTTGACAGGAAGATTTTTAATCCATCCCTACAGAGGTTTTCCAAATCTTCTATTGTTTTCCTTTTGGGATTTTTTTTGTTTAAAAACAATTTCTTACAGAAGCTCTAAAGTTTTTACGGTAATTTCCAATTCCAAATAAATCAAGCTTAAAACAATTTCTACAAAATCTCTAAGCTTTAACGACAATTTTCCAAACACGACAATCTTTCAAATTTTCAAAATATTTTAAAGCTTCTAAACAAATAAAATGTTCTTCTTTATATAGGCAATCTTTCCAATTTGCATATAAATAAAACAATTAAAGAATCTATTTCCATATGCTTGAGGAAATGATGTTTGAAGTAGAGCTTCGCCTTTAGATTCCAATTTACCAAAGCTTCTTCCAAATTATCCATTTTTCTAGAAAGATTAAAACAAAACCAGAGCCAAAATTTATCGAGAACTTCTTCCCCAATTTTCAACAATAATTTTCAACCTCTTCCAATTTTCAACAACCTCCCCAAAATATTTTTTCTTATTGTCCTGAAGTAGCCTCTTTCCTCTTTTAGTTAAGCAATAACTCTCTCTGTGAATTAATTCCCAACAACAAAGTTTTTTAATTTTTCTAACACATGTCACAAATAAAATATCTTTCCAACCAAATCACAAATATTTCCTCTAAAATATTTACAAGATATTTATGCATTTAATAATTCAAAATTCACATATTAATTTCTAATTAAATTTAATCTAATTAATTTAATCACTTTATAAAATAAATTTAACCTCAAAGATTAAATCCCTTTACAAAATAAATTAAATTTAATTAATTAAATCAAATATAAAGCTTCTAATAACATTAATCAAGATTAATTAAATAATCACTTTAAAACATTCTAAGCATTAAATTCTCACTAAACATACCTTGCAAAATAATAAAACAACAAGGCAAACAAAAAACAACATGACAACAAACATAACCAATACAAGGACTAACGACACATTGTGACTAGGGTTGTGGTTTGATGAGAAAAACCTATTACTATCACCCAATCAATTATACCGTTGGGCAATGGACACGCTCAAACCTGTGAATCCAAGTGGAGTCGATGTCTTGTACCTGCAATCTTGCAAACAAAACATATGCCGTACATATATATATAGATCATGAACAATCACACTGTGAAGAGAAAATCATGGAATCGTAGGGCGCTCACAAGCAAGTGATGCAATCTCGTCCCCTTCACCAATACAGTGTCACATCAAAACTGACGAAACTAAAACATCGATTAACTACAGATGAGAATATATCAATATCAACTAAATAATCAACTATGCTAACCAAAAAGCATGTTATAATCAATAATCATCCATAAAGTGTACCATCACATCACAATATAAAAACCATCATCGCTTCAATATCAGCGATCAAATAACAACATAGTATCATGGTCTATCAAAGTAAAAGAACTGTCTAAAAATATAAGCAAATCAAAGGGGTGCTACATCCAAACTCTCAAAGAACACTCATGTCAATTTTCTTCAATCAATAACATTATTATGGGAACTTTCAGCAAAGGTTGGTTTTATCATAAAATGTTTAGCACGATGTGTATTACATGGTGTAATTTGAGGTTATAGTATTTTTTCTCCAACCTCTTTACAATTAAAATTAGTCACATACCATGTCTCATGTGTAATAAGTTAATTCTTGTGAGTGGTTCACGTCCTTAGATGAGTGTAATTGAATTTTTTTATGGGACACATTTGGCTTCACATTTTGATGCACCTATACCCTTTTAAACATCATTGAGTGCTAAATGCTAGGACAACTTATAATTGTCAAAGTAATGGCATATTTTGTTAATATTTTGGATCCTCACAAAACACTATGTTGATATTAAAGAGAACAAACAAATATGAAGAATTACAATTTCTTATTTTTGTTTAAATTGTAGTGCATATCATGCAATACTAACATAAAATTATACCATGAAATGCTTGTGGCAAATGAGCCAATGCAACCTTCCACAAGTAGATTTGGAATAAAAAGGTAGATTACCATTAATTGTTCAGTAACTTTCATACACAAAATTGATCTCAAACAATAGGTCCATGCTCTTATATATATAAGGCAAAGGGTAGGGTAAGATTTGAGGAGTAACTATCTAAAAATAAATAATTTATTTTAGAGATAGTTAATTAGTTTAACTCAATTACAAAAGAGTAGTTAATTATTAAATCATATCTAATTAAGAAGGAAAGAGCACAATAAAAAATAAATAACAATGAGAAAAATCCAAGAGAGACAAGATTGTTGTAAAATGCCACTTAAACCTTCAAGGAGAGTGTTGAAACGATGTTGGACTTCTCACATAAGAGTAACAATGCTCAAGAATGTTGTAGAATTGCTAGATATTAATAGTAAGAATATACAAATTTGATAGAATGAAAAATAGATACTAATATATCTCAAAAGTGAAAAGGAGGGAAATATGGGTAATTCTAGGGGTTGGAGAGTTGTTTGAAATTATTCCAAATAAATTACCACTGACTTGGGAAGGTAGCAAGAGGTGAAATTCTTGAAAATGGCTATTAATTGAAAAATGTTCTAGTATGTTAGCACATGTGGATGTCTACACGTCGCACTAGTGTCCAAATATTTTTCTCTTTGAAAGGTCAAACAATGGGAGATTACAAGGTTAACACATCTAGAACATGAATGTACACAAAAATACCACGAGAGGTATGACCTTGGCACCATGGATAGAAAAAATACTAGGGCAAGGGCCAAATGACCCTTAAAGTGTGTTGGGGGAGATGGACACTAAATTGGGTCCAACACATAATGTAAAATTGCAAGTGTATACAATTTTTTCCATAAAAATTCATTACCAAAATTATACTTATTATTGATATCCCTCTAATCAATCATATTTTGCAACTTTTCACATGTAAAAGTGTCATCCTTAAGGTTGGTCTCAATATTACAATCCTTATCCTTCTTGTTCCTCTACCCTAAGCACATGCTTAGAATGCCCAACAAGAGAAAAATACATATTAGTAATCAGTCATATATATAATTATAACAAATATATTATCATCATTTTGGTTCATATAAATAAAAAGTATTATAGTCTATAAATTCTATACATTTCAATTTACCATTTTTTAAACCTATTTCTTGAAAAAAATCCTAAATTAATAACATTTATACCAACCAACTCCCATTTTCACACTTGTGTTGGGGGAGATGGACACTAAATTGGGTCCAACACATAATGTAAAATTGCAAGTGTATACATTTTTTCCATAAAAATTCATTACCAAAATTATACTTATTATCGATATCCCTCTAATCAATCATATTTTGCAAATTTTCACATGTAAAAGTGTCATCCTTAAGGTTGGTCTCAATATTACAATCCTTATCCTTCTTGTCCATCTACCCTAAGCACATGCTTAGAATACCCTACAAAAGAAAAATGCATATTACTAATCAGTCATATATATAATTATAAAAAATACATTATCATCATTTTGGTTCATATAAATTGTCATGGCCCCTTCTAGTTGACATCTCTTTGCAGTGTAGAGTTAGCCTATTATGCGACCTTCGTAGGCTAATGAGGAGATTAGGGGATCTTGTGAGGCATGGCTCAGCCTCGGTTAGGAGTTTCTTTGCTTGGCTTTCATTCGGGGTCAATCGGACATCTTTTGGCTAGACTTACTATTTTTAGTAAGTCATGGGAGCACCCTGCTATTTTTAGAATCTCAGTTTAGTCACATGTGGATTTAGTCTCTTGATTCCTGGCTCAAACGGCTTAGCAATCAGATAAGTAAATCAAGAGATATTAAAATTTAAGTGACTTAAGTGATTTATTTAATATTTTAATATTATTATAAAGTTATAAAGTAACTTTAATATAGTAAAGTGCGTTAAGTGAATAATTTAATGTGGGAATAAATCTTTTATCCCACATTGGCCAGGATGGTGTTTGAGCTCTCCTAAGGAAAGAATAAAAAGAGACTTAAGAGCTCATTCTCGGCATCCATTGTTATTGTTATTGATTATTGCTTCTTGCTCTGAGCTCTGGACAAGGGTTTTCAGTATTCGCCATTGAAGAACGTAGTTCTTCTATGTGTTCATCATTTGAGCCAATGAAATACTTGGTGAATTTGATACTTCAAAGAGAATCTCATACAGAGGTTCTAATTGTGCTCCAACAGTATGTTTTCAGTATTCTTCTATTTACAGAACAAGGGAGAGAAAGTTGCAGCCATGAATAGTGTGCATGAATAGTGTGCATGAATAGTGCACATGAACAGTGCACGTGAACAGTAAAATTGCAGCTTCATCAACAATCAGCAATCAGCAGCGTGGTTGCATTCTGGAGACAAACAATCAGGTTTTAATCATTTCGTACAAATACTTTTTATGTATTTTTTATCAGCAATACGCTGTGTTTCAAAACATTAGCAGTCATATGGGAATAAATGACTTTGATCAATATTGCAATCGATTTGAATTTTAGTTCAGATAGATTAGTTTTCAATTATTGTTTTTGCTTTGTCAAAACCCCTTGAAAACACAAAAAAATCAGAAAATAAAACACATCAAACGGCGTAGTGGATAGAGCCTTCGAAGGGTTTCTACAGTGGTATCAGAGCAGTTTCCTACCAGCCTGAGGGATTTAGGTTTCATATGCAGCCACAAGAAATTGGACCTCACAGGTATTACACCCGCAGAAGAGCTGAACAGGAAAGGGATTGGAGAGAAGACAATCCATTTACAGAGGTACTAGCAGTTGAAATGGGTAATAGGTTTGCAGGCAGTCCACCTAGAGGGAACAGAGATGAGGAACAAGAAACTAGAGAGTTCCTCAAAACAATGGCTACAGGACAGCAGCAGATGGCTCAAGCTATACAGGCACTTACTACCTTGGTTGAACGTATTAATCCACAGGATAGACGAAATCCAGATCAAGGGGATAATAGGAGTGCAACAGGTTCACTTGGAGGCCAGAGGACTCGTTCTTAGATAGCAGATAGGCCAACTCGTCCTACCTTTGTTAGAGATGAGCCAGAGGTAGCCCCAGTAGAAGAAGCAGGTGAGGAGGCGTCCGCAGATGTCCTTATGGCTGCGAATGATGAATGGGAATTACTAACTCCATAGGTGCGTGAGAGGATGACTTTTGATAGGTTTGTGAATCAGAGGAGAGAACACTATCGTTTAGTTAGACAAGATAGAAGGCCCAGGAATCAAAACAGTGAACTTCAGTGAGCTACGAGCAAGCTTACTTTGCCTTCTTTCGATGGTAGTGGCAAGATGACTGCTCAAGCTTGGATTCATAAGCTTGATACTTTCCTAGCATTGAGACCTATGACAGAGGTTGAAGCTATTAAATATGCCACCTTGCACTTGGAGGGAGTAGCACACGATTGGTGGTCTCATGGGATGATCACTCTCCAACATAATCAGGTGACAACTTATCAGGATTTTGTGGATAGGCTCGTGGAGAGGTTTGATAAGAAGGATCCAGAAGTTTACTTTCGAGACTTAGCTCAGCTGAAACAAACAAGAAGCTTGGATCTTTTCATAAGTGAATTTCAGTGATTGGCAGTTATGGTGCCAAATATCTCAGAGAGGAGATTAATAGTCCTATTCACTGAGGGCTTATCGAAACCGTTGAAGGGTTGGATTAAGGCTTTTGATCCTCCCTCACTACAGGAAGCTATGAGGAAGGCACGTAGCATGGAACTTGCAGCCCCATCTAGCAAGTTCAATTCTAGGAGTTCTTCTTTTAAGGACAGCAAGGGATTCAATAGGAACAAGGAAAAATCTGATTTTAAGAGTGACTCTAAGGGTAAATCAGCAGCACCCTTCGACCGAGAAACTCTTAACGATTTACGCAGGAAGAAGTTATACTTCTACTGCAAGGGTCCTTATGACATAAATCACGATTGTCCTTTGAGGCCAATAGGGTTATGTGGGCTTACTATGAGGGTTCGGATTCTGAAAATTCTGAACAGCAGGAGAGTCTTGAGGAGTCAGAGGCAGAGGCAGAGGCTTTAGAGCCTAAGGGTGAGACAGAGTTTCAGTTCTAGGAGGCACGGTTGTCTAGCATTCAGCGGGAGGGATCTTTTAGACTCCGTGGAGTCTTGGCTGGTCAAAAGGTTATTACCCTTTTGGATACAGGTGCCACCCACAATTTCATTGATGCCAGATTTGTGGAGAAGCGTGGGATAATGACCGAAGAGTTTGAGGGTCTTCAGGTTAAGGTGGCTGATGGTTACACTCTCAAGTGTGACTACATGATTAAGGATCTCCCTTTGCGCTTGAATAATTATGAATTCAAGGCTGATTATTATGTGGTTAACATGGGTGATCTTGATATAGTCTTGGGCATGAAGTGGCTCCATTCTCTTGAGGAGGTTACACTTCGCCTTAAAGACATGGAGATTCAGTTCGAGGTGGAAGGAAAAACTCACATATTGAAGGCCATCAGAGACAGTAGTGTTAAGACTATTTCCTTCCGACGGATGGAGAGACTCATTTGTCATGACCAGATTGAGTGGGCAGCAGAGTGTACCTTGATGCCTACACAGGGGGGACAGCATAAGACCGAGTATCATCCTGACATCCAGCAGTTGTAGGTTAAGTATGATAAGGTTTTCAGTGACATTCCACCAAGGAGACCTCCAGACAAAGGGATAGAGCACATCATAGAGCTTGAGGAGGGTGCTAAGCCCGTCATGATTACTCCTTACCAGCACCCGAAGCGGCTTAAGGATGAGATAGAGAAGAAAATCAAGGAGCTGCTTGCTATGGGTCACATTCGGCCGAGTAAGTCGCCATTTGCTTCTTCAGTTGTTCTAGTGAAGAAGAAAGATGGTACCCTACGTATGTGCATTGATTACAGGGTATTGAATAAGAGAACAATTAAGAATAGGTACCCCATACCCCGTATAGATGAGCTTATTGATAAGCTCCATGGAGCCTGTTATTTTATGAAGATAGATTTGAGATCGGGCTATCATCAGATCAGAGTCCGTGAGCAAGATATTGAGAAGACCGCCTTTCGTTGTCATTGTGGGCACTTCGAGTTTGTGGTTATGCCATTTGGGCTAACCAATGCTCCAGCTACCTTCCAGTCCACCATGAACAGGGTCTTCCACTCTCAGTTGAGGAGATACGTACTCGTCTTCTTCGATGATATATTGATTTACAGCAAGACATGGCAGGAGCACTTAGCTCACTTAGAGACTGTACTCAGCATTTTGGATAGGGAGTCCTTGTATTCCAAGGAATCCAAGTGTGACTTAGGAATGACTGAGTTATTATATTTAGTCCACATCATCAGTGCAAAGGGAGTGCGAATGGATCCTGAGAAGATCCGTGCTATCATAGATCGGCCTACTCCTGAGAACCTTACACAGCTGCGAGGATTCCTTGGGTTGTGTGGTTTCTACCACAGATTTGTTAGTGGTTATTCTTGCCATGCAGCACCTATGACGAATTTGTTGAGGAAAGGTGCATTCATTTGGACTCTTGAGGCACAGGAGTGTTTTATGAGGTTCAAAGAGCTTATGACTACATGTCCGGTATTGGCTTTACCTGATTTCACGAAGCCATTTGAGCTTCAATGTGATGCTTTTGGTGAGGGCATAGGAGCAGTGCTAATGCAGGACAAGCACTCGATAGCTTATGAGAGCAGGAAACTCAGAGGACCAGGGAGGATTTTCAGCATATATGATAAGGAAATGCTGGCCATAATGCATGCCTTGGCAAATTCAGGCAATACCTAGTAGGTAGCAAGTTTTGCATTAAAACTAATCACAATAGCTTGAGACATTTCCTTGGACAACGGGATTTGAACGATCGCCAGCAAAAGTGGGTGATCAAGTTACAGGCATATGACTTTGACATTACCTATGTCAAGGGAACACAGAATGTTGTTGCTGACGCTCTTTCTCGCCGGCCTCATCTGAGTTCTATGGTGCATATTATAGAGGATTGGAGGCATTTGATTGTGGCAGAGTATGCTAGGGACACTTGGGCATCAGGTATTGTTGAGGGATCCATAGTAGACACCAGGTACACACTTGTAAATGGGCTGATCATTTACAAGAATAGGATTTTCTTGGTCCCAGGTTCTGAGATGAAGAACACCATTATGCGAGCTTTCCATGACGTACCTATAGCAGGACATCCGGGTTACTTTAAAACATACAGACATGTACGAGAGCAGTTTACATGGAAATGCCTTAAGGCTGATGTTCTTCAGTATGTGCGTGAGTGCCCTGTTTGTCAGTAGAACAAACAAGAGAACACATTTCCGACAGGATTATTGCAGCCCCTTCCGATTCCTGATAGGAAGTGGGAATGCTTGTCAATGGATTTTATTACGAGCTTGCCAAAAGCCCAAGGACGTGACTGTATTTATGTAGTTGTGGATCGATTGACGAAATATGCTCACTTCTTCCCGATCACCACCACTCACACAGCTACACAGGTAGCAGAGATTTTCTTCCGTGATGTTTTTAGATTACATGGTTTGCCATGGAGTATAGTCAGTGACAGGGATAGTCGGTTCTTGAGTCACTTCTGGCATGAGGTGTTCAAACTTTGTGGGACCGAGCTTACCCCGAGCACCAGTTACCACCCGCAGACCGATGGTCAGACGGAGATTGTGAACAAATGGGTGGAAGGTCACCTTAGGAATTATGTTGCAGGGCAGCAAAAGGCATGGGTCCGATGGATACATTTGTGTGAGTATTGTTACAATACCACATATCACATGACCATCCAGATGTCCCCTTTCATGGTGTTGTATGGTTATGAGGCGCCTAGCTTTCTTGATTTGCTTCTGAGCGACAATAGGGTGCCCAGTGCAGGGGACTTATTACAGGAGAGCCAGGACATTGTAAAGGTTGTTAAGGAGAACATAGCTAAGGCACAGAATCAACAAAAGCAGTATGCGGATCAGAGGAGGACAAAAAGATCTTTTGAGGTGGGAGACATGGTATACCTCATGCTATAGCCCTACTGATAGTCTACTCTTAGGAAGAGTGGATCAGAGAAGCTCAAGCCACGATATTATGGTCCTTTCCGGATTACCAGGCGTATTGGAGAGGTGGCTTACGAGCTAGAGCTCCCAGCTAATAGTAAGGTCTACAATGTTTTTCATGTATCACGCCTCAAGAAGGCGTTAGGACATCGTGTGGTACCTTCAGCAGTATTACCTCCCTTAGATGATGAGGGAAAATTGATTTTAGTGCCTGAGTCTATTCTGGAGTACAGGGAAAGACAACTTCGCAAGAGGACTATCAGGGAATATCTGGTGAAGTGGAGAGATTTACCTATAGAGGATGCTACGTGGGAGAGCAAGGAGATTTTGTAGCATCCGGGGTTGAGATTGCTTGAGGACAAGCAATTTCAGGAGGGGGCGGACTGTCATGTCCCCTTCTAGTTGACATCTCTTTGTAGTGTAGAGTTAGCCTATTATGCGACCTCCGTAGGCTAATGATGAGATTAGGGGGTCTTGTGAGGCATGGCTCAGCCTCGGTTAGCGGAGTTTCTTTGCTTGGCTTTCATTCGGGGTCAATCGGACATCTTTTGGCTAGACTTACTATTTTTAGTAAGTCATGGGAGCACCCTGCTATTTTTAAAATCTCAGTTTAGTCACATGTGGATTTAGTCTCTCGACTCCTGGCTCAGACGACTTAGCAATCAGACAAGTAAATCAAGAGATATTAAAATTTAAGTGACTTAAGTAATTTATTTAATATTTTAATATTATTATAAAGTTATAAAGTAACTTTATAATAATAAAGTCACTTTAATATAGTAAAGTGTGTTAAGTGAATAATTTAATGTGGGAATAAATCTTTTATCCCACATTGGCCAGGAAGGGTGTTTGAGCTCTCCTAAGGAAAGAATAAAAAGAGACTTAAGAGCTCATTCTCGGCATCCATTGTTATTGTTATTGATTATTGCTTCTTGCTCTGAGCTCTGGACAAGGGTTTTCAGTATTCGCCATTGAAGAACGTAGTTCTTCTATGTGTTCATCATTTGAGCCAGTGAAATACCTGGTGAATTTGATACTTCAAAGAGAATCTCACACAGAGGTTCTAATTGTGCTCCAACAGTACGTTTTCAGTATTCTTCTATTTATAGAACAAGGGAGAGAAAGTTGCAGCCATGAATAGTGTGCATGAACAGTGCGTGTGAATAGTGCGCATGAACAGTGCACATGAACAGTAAAATTGCAGCTTCATCAACAATCGGCAATCAGCAGCGTGGTTGCATTCTGGAGACAAACAATCAGGTTTTAATCATTTCGTACAAATGTTTTTTATGTATTTTTTTATCAGCAATACGCTGTGTTTCAAAACATTAGCAGTCATATGGGAATAAATGACTTTGATCAATATTGCAATCGTTTTGAATTTTAGTTCAAATAGATTAGTTTTCAATTATTGTTTTTGCTTTGTCAAAACCCCTTGAAAACACAAAAAAATCAGAATATTAAACAAAAAATAAAACACATCAAACGGCGCAGCAGATAGAGCCTGCGAAGGGTTTCTACATAAATAAAAAGTATTATAGATTCTATACATTTTAATTTACCATTTTTTAAACCTATTTCTTGAAAAAAAATCCTCAATTAATAACATTTATACCAACTAACTCCCATTTTCACACTTGTGCTAGGGGAGATGGACACTAAATTGGGTCCAACATGTAATGTAAAATTGCAAGTGTATACAATTGTTTCCATAAAAATTCATTACCAAAGTTATACTTATTATTGAATCCCTCTAATCAATCATATTTTGTAACTTTTCACATGTAAAAGTGTCATCCTTAAGGTTGGTCTCAATATTACAATCCTTATCCTTCTTGTTCCTCTACCCTAAGCACATGCCTAGAATGCCCTACAAGAGAAAAATGCATATTAGTAATCTGTCATATATATAATTATAAAAAATGCATTATCATCATTTTGTTTCATATAAATAAAAAGTATTATGGTCTATAAATTCTATACATTTCAATTTACCATTTTTAAAACCTATTTCTTGAAAAAAAATCCTCAATTAATAACATTTATACCAACCAACTCCCATTTTCACACTTGTTCTAGGACAAAAAAGTGCACTAGAAAATAGAAATTAACCAACAGTTATGTGATGTCAACTTATATTTGAGGTGAGGGTGAACAAGTAATAGGTTTGAGATTTGTTCACGTGACTATAGGTACAAGAAAACATGGAGATATTACAATGAGAAATAATTCCATCAAAATTGTGAAGCATTCATAAACAAACATTATGAACAAATCAATCTTCCACTCTCATTTGTATTAAATTAATTATTTCTTAACATATTTAAACATCACGAGAGTGTTGGAAGTGAATTTTACTTGGGAAAGCTATAATTGACCCCTAGATAAATATGGACAATGAGTCTGTTATCTCAAGTAGTTGTATATTGCTCCTATCAAAATAAAGTAAGTAAATATTAAAAAGAAATTAAATCTAGTTGAAAGCAGCCTTAAGAATAGTAGGTCCAAAATGCAAATAAGTAAGATTTGCCTCAAATCTTTATGATTCAAAAAACTAGTTGAAATACTTGAATACATTTGTTATAAACAAGGAAACACACTAACATTCCCATTTATCCTTCAACAAATAAAGGTTGAATGATCAAACCTTAGGAAAAGAGTAATGTAGGTGAGGAAACAAAGTGGGACAAAGTTCATGAAGGCCTTGAGAATGATTACTTGTCTTTGAAACAACACAAGAATATTTAACTTTAGGAAACATTAATTATATTCAAGGGACATTTATCACTCAAATAATCTCTTAGGTAGATTCAATTGTTGTTGAATGTTTTAAGCAACGTTTGCAACCACAAAGCATGTCAAAAAAATACTATGGCTCCATTGAATGTTTCAAGTAGATATTGATTTGACAAATATCCTTGAAGGAAACACAAAAGGAAACTAACAAACTAGAATAAAATTAGGAGTAATTCCACATCCCAACTAATGAGGTGAACTAGTACTTTGAGCCTTATGCATTGCTTCACTTACCCACTGTAAGCATAAATATATTTGTTGCTCTCTTGCATTAGAATTTTATTCAAAACTATATTTAAAATTGATTCATAAATGTGGATGCTTCTCACCGAAGTATAACATATGTCATTAAAATGTTTTGAGTGGATTATAGAGCAATGCAAACTCTTGGGAGCATTATAATAGTAATGATTTAATTTCACATTATTCTTTGAGGTTTCATGGGAGTATTTGTTGGAGTTTTCTTACATTAGTTTTTGTTGAGGTATATATCTTAGCCCCTCTTGTTGTGTGATGTTGTTTTAGGTTGTTTAATTGTTGAATTGTTCATTTTCCCAAGTGTTGAGGTATGCATAAAAATTTCATGTCAAGTTCATTATAAACATAATTTTCTGATTATAACAAATAGAGGTAAATTAACTACATAAAAGTTAGAGCATCAACATACTTCTATTACAACATTGAATTTGGGGATGGGGGGAATCACACATTGGTTTTAGAAAATAAGTGTTAAATTGGATTTACAACAATGTAGGAAAAAAATTAACATTCATGTGGAATAGTTTTATTTAAAATAAACAAATCAATTACAAATCAAGTCCTATTAGATTAGGTTTTCATATGATATTGTGTAGAGTTTGAAAAATACACTTAAATTTATATGTATTAGATTTATATATTTTATATTTGATAAATAATTCCAAGATTATTTAGTTACATAGTTCAA
Source organism: Sequoiadendron giganteum (assembly GCA_007115665.2). Taxonomy (NCBI): domain Eukaryota; kingdom Viridiplantae; phylum Streptophyta; class Pinopsida; order Cupressales; family Cupressaceae; genus Sequoiadendron; species Sequoiadendron giganteum. The sequence goes on along the minus strand of CM021109.1, from coordinate 229,319,938 downwards.
TAGTTAGGACAACTATTAAAAAAATAAGTACGCCAAGAAAATGAAATTATTCAACAAAGTCTACAAAGAAATTGAAAGTTAAGAAAGATGGTTCAACACATGGAAATGAACAAAGAAGAGCTACAAAACAAATTGGAAACCATACAAACTTTGCATAAAAGCCATGGTTAAGGTGAATTGTATAAACAAATCCTTAGATAATAGGCAATTGATTCCAAGAAGAATGGACCAATTAGAGGGTAGGAACTCTAAATATGGGGAAGCTGCAATAATAATTGGCACCCAAGTGTCACATCCCACATAGTCAAGCCTAAAAAATGGTAGTCATTGAGAGTAATGGCACGAGTATGTGTGCCACAACATGAGAAGAGGATAAGGAGACAAACTTTCAATGCATGTATGGGCATGTATGTATAGAGAGAGAGGTCACCTGCCACAATAGGATGGTAGTATGGTATTGTGAGCATGATCATAAACTAAGCTATACATGATTAAACTACAAGAATTAACCAAGATCTAACTAGTTAAGTCAAGCTCCCAGTGAAATTCTTAAAAACATTAAACTAAGAAGCCATTAAACATGAGATAAACTGAAATTCTTAAAGGAAATCTAGATAAATGCATCAAACCTCATCCCATTGGGGAATTGGTGTTGCATTGATGTGGAATGCCAGCCCTTTCCCAATCCCATGGTTGAAACAAGCTTGAATATGGATGTCATTGATGGAAATTGATAAAAATGGATGCAAAGATTAACTAAAATGGATGCTAAATGATGAAATGCTCATGAGGAATGATCTAAAATTCACTATAGTGTAATTACTCTAAATGAATGTGGACCCTTTTCTCATAGAAATGAGAACTATTTATAGGAATAATAGTTGAATCAATGGATGAAAATTAATAAGAGGAGTTGGCATGGATCAAGAATTCAATCCATGGATGAGATTGCAAGTTGGCATGGATTAATAAATTTAATCAATGACTCAAATTGATTTGAAGAAGCACAAATCCTAAAATTTAGGAGGTTGTTGCAAGATATTTCCATTTTAGGAGGGAATTGAAATGGATGGGAATATTTCTTCGCAAATGGGCGGATTAGAGAAATTAGTTAATTAAATAATTAAAAAATTATTTAATTATGCATGATGGATGAATTTAGGGATTTAATTAAACAATTAACTCATTTAATTAAAACAAAGAATTAATGACATTCAATAAATAATTAAGATTATTTAATCAAATGAGAGGACTTAAGGGATTTAATTAAATAATTTGCATTATCTAATTAAATAGGATGAAAATTAGTATGAAAGGGATGAATTAACCTAATAATGTCGATTATTCGATTAATAGAAGAAAATGATGAATTTAATTAAATAATTAAGATTATTTAATTAAATGGTCAAAAAGAGGTGAATTAGGACGAAAATGGTGTTAATAATCCAAATTAGATGTGCAATATTGATCAAGAAGATTTTAAGTGTCTACATTTTGCCACTCTTTAAAGCAAGGCACCTATTATATTGGTTCAAAGAACAACACTTTTCATAACATTGTCGCTCAAGTCAAAAATTAAAAAATATATGATTTTTCGGATGCCCCACTATTTCCCTAGTAGAAATTTATGTTGGTATACTGCCCCCTCCAGAGATCGAGTGAAAATTTTATTTTTTTAGGTCGAGATCACGACAAAGATTTAACATAGGTTCAATTGCAAAAATAAGCTCTAGGATGCAAAAATAGGCTTAGGACACTAAAAACTGCCTCAAAATAGGCTACATAGTTTAAAAACATATTAAAATGATTAAAAATCCCACTCCCACCCTCTAATTAGGGCAAAAACCCTAATTTTTAGGCTTAAATAGGAGTGCAAGGGTCATTTTCAAATCATTTACACACATTGCTTTAGAGAATTGCTATTGTTTTTTCTTTGACACCTCAACACTATGGTTGATCTCACGCTCCCCCAGCACCTCACAGATTGGATTAGGGTTTTCTCATTTTGTACGCTTTTATTTTGAGTTGAATTAGGTCAGACAATTGCATCACAATATTTTGATGTCTTTGTCATGGTTGGTGACGCAATTGTGTCATTGCCATGCATTTGTCATAATGTGTCACTATGGTTAGTTTAGGTATAGGGTTGCTCTTGTAGGATATACACGCTATTGTAAAAGAGGCACATAATGTATTATTTTGGTCCAGCAATGCAATTGTAAAATTGCGATATGTTTGTAAGATAAAATTGCAATGAGGGATTTTTCCCTAACGACGCATTTGAATGCCACTACACAATTGGATATAGCAATGTAATTATAAAATTGCGACACAATTGTAAATGACCAGATCTATGCAATTGTAAAATAGGCGAACAATCATAAATTCAGGGTTTTAGACTCAAAATTTTGTTATAGTTTAGCAAATTTGACATTGCTCACTTCATGCGTGTAGGAAACTATTTGATCGCTCATGTCTCGAGAGCACAAACCCAACATTCTTTCTCATGTTTTCTATTTTGGTGACGACAAGAAATCCTAGGTGTGATTGGATTGGGATTTGTAGCACACATGCCAAAGATTTGGACCCATTTAATGATGATGACAGCTTTGGTGGAGCGCTGGCATAGTGAGAGCTCTTCATTCCATCTTCCCACTGGAGAGGCCACAATCACATTTGAGGACGTGTGGCATATTTTGCAAGTTCCCATCCATGAGGAGAGGGTTATTTATGACACCGATGCCATGATGGATGCTATCTATAACGTTCTCAGGGTAGATGTATTATGGGTAGATAGCCATCTGATCAACCTGTGATAGTACTGAGGATAGGTATTGAATTTGACATTGGTTATAGGAGCATTGATTTTTGGAGTACTTGTACAGACAAGGCAGAGGGTTTGACTTTGGTTGGGGACTCGCCTGGGCGGGGATGGTACAGAGGATGACTCTTTACACTTGGGGCCCAATGATTCTCGCCACCTTATGCCATGACATGCGTCAGGTTGTTTACCTAAGAGGATGGAGTTTAGCGACCGACGTTACATTGTTGCATATTTGGGCTTGGGAGCACATTTTTATGCTTAGACCTATCATTACTCTAGCCAATATTGATCCAGATCAACCTATAGTTTATCGATATGGAGCCATCACCACCCTGCAACACACAGGCACTACGAGGATTTCATATTGGAGGTGAGTGATAGATGACATGATGGTATTCAGATGGAGGACCTGGATCCAGGCACATCCTTGGTATGATGATCATGACCAGTTATTTTATGCTCAACAGACTAGGTACATGCTTGGATGAGAGCACCACATGGTAGAGAGGTATTTTCCTGATCAAGTGGCGAGGCAGTTCAGGGAGTTATAGGATGTAGTCCTCCTACATACAAAATTATTTATGCACAAACTACCAGAGAGACAACTTAGGGACAATAGACTCCTCCTCAGGTGGTGATTGATGATTTCAATATCTAGTTCCCCGACTCTGGGTATATTATGGTGGTCCTTATGATTCAAGTACCACTCCTACCTATGATGCATGGTTTTTACAACATGCCCCAATACGGTTGATAGATCTAGCAAGGGGACATGTTCCAAGCAGAGGTAGAAGACAGAGATAGGGCGCCAAAGCATAGCAACCTCCCCGTGATGGGCATGATAGATAGATGCATGGTGATGGGCACCAACAATATAGACAGCAAGATTAGGGTGATAAACATTAGCCTAGTGTGGGATAGGTGCCAACATAGCCCCCTTTGATACCACCTTTACAACAGGCACCACCACCACATCGGTATCAGCAACAGTAGTAGCCATAGGGTTCGAACCCTCACAATGCTTAGATTCAGGCCTTGACAGCTGAGAGGGACGAGGCCCTCAAAGATAGAGACACTGCTTGATAGGAGCGAGATAGCACTCACCAAGAGCAAGATACATATAGAGTAGAGTGTGATTAGGAATGCCAGCAGGTACAATAGTTGACTATTCAACTTGCTCAAGAGACAGGCCGCAGACGATAGCTATAGGTTGTTTCTATTCAAATATAGGGGCAGGTCGTCTCAGCTCACATGTATGGAAATGCTATGGCTAAGGCCACATACTATCGAACTTTATACCACAAGGATGTACCCAAAGATTGAAAATAGCTAGATTTTTCACGCAAGAGTAGGGTTTCTCCTAGTGGCTCAAGTGGACCTTCAATTTATCAACCTGTGGGTAACGACCATCGACAGCCTTCAGGGGGACATCAGGATCAATCCCATCATGAGGATTGTCAAACTTGAGGATAGCCACATACAAACACATTTTTGATATATAGCCCTGATTTGATATGTATATACATTCATTGGTTGATTTTTATAGCCTCATGTATACTCATTTTTTTATGATATTACACAATGACTTAGATTTTGTATCATGACAGTCGATTTTTTATGATATATATATATATATGAGATGACTTTCAATTAAATGCTTATGATTTGATGTTTTATTTGTATGCTTTATGTATGTAATGGATGCATATGTTTATGTTATTGATGTAGATGTTTATGATGATGTGTACCTTTATTATGCATATGATGTGATGTTATATGGATGTATGCAATGTATGGTTTATAATATGAATGTGAATGTGATGGATGATTTTATTTTTCAGTATCTTTTCTATATGATATGCAATGATGATGTAGGATGTTCATGTTATGAGATGGATGTATTTATTTTTGTGTATTTTCTATACAGTATGACATGCTTATGATATGATTATGATTATGTAGGATGTATGCATGCTAATGATTTGTGGATGTAGGATGGATGCATTTATTATTTTTGTTGACTATCATGATGCCATGTTAGCATGGAAAGAAGATAGAAGAATAGGATGGATTAACCATTGATTCTGAGATTGATTAAGAAGTCCAACAAGCCTATCATTCTTCAAGAATTCATTAGATATACATGACGAGAGTGATGAATTGCTTGTTTTAGGGATTGGGATACTTCATCATATCATTCCTTATTTTTGATATAACACATAGACACGATGTATCAAGGTATTGATAACCAGGATGGTGTTGTATCTAATGTGATGGAATTTGACTCTACAAACAGATAGGATCATCCTTGCTCACACTTGAAATACATAAACCTCGTTGGAATGTAGTTTAGAAGTTTAAATTTTTTTGGATCAAAACATATGCAATAGTCAACAATTTATTCAAAACAACCTCCCTACACACAACAAAGTAAGTATTAGCCAAGGTTATATTACAATAACATTCAACAAGCACATCAAATGAAAGATAATGATCAATGCACCATTCCTTTCTCTCTAAATCATTTTGATAGACATCATTGGGAGGTCCTTGGAATGAGTCAATAAGATACACCATAAGAAAATATCAAAATGAAAAAATAATCAATGTTATTCATATCTCTTGCCAAAGTAACCTAACTAAGATGATTTCCAATGATGATTTTCCATTGTGGGAAAGATGTATCCTAGGACATGTTATCAGATGCTAAGGCTAAGACTAATTGTTTGATAGGTTGTTGATACAAATTTTACCAACTTGTTTACTCATGATCAAGACTTTATATTTTTACTTTTAGGTTTACACTTCATGAATTGCCACACTTGTTTCCACTTGTTTTACCAAAGGTTGAAAGTGGCGCTCAATTTATTATGGATGAAATTTTATTGTGGGTAAAAGAAAAATGGGATAGGTGGTTTTGGATTTTTTTTTAATGTTTTGGAATATTTCATGTTTTTGACGTTTTGCAATGTTTTGAGACTATTTTTTTAATCTTTTTGGTTGTATGTGAATGTTTAGGTTTTCCAGTTATTTGAGGTTGTTTAGGATTTTTTTTTAATGTTTCCCAATGTTTTGAGTTTTCAAAATTTTCAAATGTTTTTTTGTTTTTTGAGATTTAGACTAGGACCTAAAGGGAAACTGACCTAGTGCCTCGGGGGCTCATCAATGATGGCCTTGTCTATGTTATACAGCAATAGACAGTGTAGTTTGACTGACTCTAACCAGCAACAGTTTATTGATGAGATATGAACATTGATGGATTGTCAGGTTATTATGACGGACTCCTAAAGGACTAACCTAATGTTTCAAGGGCTCATCGATGATGGCTTGCATATGCTCAAGCTATGACACAACGTAATTCGACAGCCATGTTTTTGAATTTTCACCTTTTTAGACCTGTTTATGGATTTTGATGTGATTTGGATGTTTTTGGATTTTTTCTATATAAATGTTTCGAATGTTTTTGGATTATTTGGATTTTACGTCTGTTTTTGGATTTTTTGGATTTTACGTATGTTTTTGGATTTTGAGATTTTATGATTATTTTTGGATTTTTGAGATATTTTGCAAATGTTTGTAGATTTTGAGAGATTTTATGAATAACCTTAATGGAATATACAAGAACCCAATCTGATGCAAGTATAGACAAATGAACCCAATGTGATGTGATAGACTACCTCGATATAGACAAGACAAATTGACCTTAGGAATGTGCCAAAAGGGGAACATGATACTTAATATTTGGCTATGATATGGATGTGAATGGGTGATGGAATAAATAGGATAAAATGGGATCAAGGATGAATGCAATTGGGGGCGAAGTAGCATAAGCCGAACAGTCAAGGATGGATGGAAGATGCTTATTTACACAAGGCACATTTTTGCCATGTTTTCATCAAGGTACTTTCCCAAAGCGCCATCGAAGTGGTTTTCGCTAGAGGATGATTTTTTTCTTTACTATTTTCAATCTTTTTTTTGGATTTTATAATTTTTTTGAGTTTTTTAGGTTTTTGGATTTATACCCTTCAAGCCTAGCCATAAAACTTCTTAAGATGCAAGCTATTGATAGGCTCCTACAAGGGTTCTCCTTGAGGTGTTGACAATTGATGGGCTCTAGAACCGTAACTAGCTATGACAATGAATGGTCCTAGCCAATTAGGTTCAAACTTCCCTTTGCTATTTGGATCTAGCATATTCTTCTAATTCTCCTTCAGTACAAGATCTCCCACCTGGAAGGACCGAATCTTGATCTTCTTATTATAGCTCCTTTTCAGTGGGTTCTAATAAGCTTGCCAATGATTCAAAGCTTCAAGATGACACTCATCCAACAACTCTAGCTCATTCAACAGGGACACCCTATACTCTTCATTGGTAATAAGATTTTGCAAGGATACTCTCGGCGATGGGAGATCAACCTCGATAAGTAGGATAGCTTCAGTTTTGTAAACTAGGGAAAAGGGTGTGGCACCTATTAGTGTGTGGATACTAGTTCTATAGGCCCACAAGGTGAGGTTCAATTGCAGATGCCAGTCACGACCACCTTCATTGATCGTCTTTTTGAGAATTTTTAGGATGGTTTTTTTTAAGCCTCAACTTGATCATTGCCCCGTGGATAGTAAGGGGTAGAAAACCGATGTTGGATATTGAATCTTTGGCATAACTCATAGACATCTTGATTTTTGAAAGGTGTTCCATTATCTGAGATAAGTACTTGTGGAACACCGTAGCAAAAAATGAGGTAGTTCAAGATGAACTTAGAGACTTATTTACGCGTGATGTAGGTCATAGGGATCACTTCAACCCACTTCATAAAATACTTAGTGTTTGTAATGATAAACTTGTGACTGTTAGATGAGGTAGGGGTGATATTTCCTATGAGGTCAAGTCCCCACTGCGAGAAAGGCCAAGGTGTAGTGATTGGTTGGAGTTCTTGAGCTAGAGCATGGATGAGATCTCCATGTTGTTGACATTGAATGGATTTCTTGACATATTGATGAGCTTCCCATTCCATGGTAGGCCAATAGTACCCTATCCTCAACAATATCTTAGCAAAGGTCATATCACTTGAATGTGATACATAGACGCCTTCATGTACTTCTTTCAATGCAATCAATTCTTCCTCTTGGTTAAGACATCACAATAATTTCCCTTCGAGACTTCGATGGTAAAGGGTATCACCTAGGAAAACAAAATGAGATGATTTCTTGATAAAGGTTTTTCTAAGGTTTAGAGTAAAATATGATGGGAGGATACCTCTGTGTAGGTAGGTAAAGATATCATGATACAAGGGAGAATCAGGACCAACAATTTCACATACGAATTTGAATTCTAGTACCTCAAATGTTGGGACGAGAAATCACTCGACGAGGAATTCGCATTTAAGAGTGTTATTCGGCATATCTAATACTAACCCAATAGTTGGCATAGCATCAACTGCTTTGTTTTTTATACAAGGTATTTGCTCAAATGTGATGTCAATGAATAAATATTTGAGACATTCTACCATCTTTTTATAAAGCGTGATCTTTTCATGCTTGGTCTAATAATCATCATTGACTTGATTTACAATTAGTTGTGAATCTCCATAAACCTTCAATTCCTAGATTTGCCACTGTATTGCAATTCTCAATCTTGCAATAAGAGCTTCATACTCGTTGATGTTATTGGTGCATGGGAAAGATAGATGATATGATTTACGAATATAATCACATTGTGGGGTGTTGAAGGGAGTGCATGCTCTAGATCCATGTTGTGTATAAGGATCGTTAAAGTACATCTTCCACTAATCCACTACGCTAAGGAAAAATACTGACTCGTCAAGAAATTCAAACACCAATAGATTATTTGCATAGATAGGTGCCTCTGTCAGTTGATCTGCGATAACATTCCCCTTGATAGATTTTTGATCCACATACTCTATATCAAATTATGTTATTGTAACGCCCTACTACAAGACCCTAGAGGACAACACACTACTACACATAAAAAAGGTACAAATTGTTTTTGAATTAAAAGTGTATTAAAGATTACAAATGAACAATAACTCGTTTTCTAACCTAAGTTCTATAAGGTTTGTGACTACGCTACTAGAATCCCATAAACCATATTGACAAGAATTAAAATTCATAGCATTAAACCATACCGACTAACATTATGAATTATCCATATCATGTCACCAATAATGTATAATAAAATCCATCTAGTTAATTAACATATGCAATAGTCATCATCATATTATCCGTTATAAAAGAGATTCTAATATTGAATTGAAAGAGAATATAACAAGAATGGTAAACATATCTAAATATACATAAGTTAATTTATGCCATCTCAAACCACATTCAGGTATTATGATGCACTAATAAATTCCTCAAGATAAGATATATCCTAAGAAGTGACTTCTCAAGATACCTAAAACCTAAGAAGTCACACCTCAAGACATCAAATCTTGAGTACTTCTCGATTTCAATGATGCCCTCAAGGTTCACTAACAACATTACTCATCGGAATTAAAACATATATCTATAAATCCTAATGTCATAAGTAACATCATTAATCATAACAAGTCATCCATAGCTACCATTCAAATCAATTTCATTAGCTTTATCAATTACAATAGAAATTTCCACAATAAGTTACAATGTTACATCATTACATCGTGAATAGCAATATCTCCTTGAACACATGTGAGGAGAGTACATCAGAAGTATAATACATGATACAAGAGAGTAATGATACAATACAAGTACATGGAATGTAATCCGTATGCAGTAATCTTCATATCCAGGAGTAGTCACCACGAACACGAACAAGAGAGTGAACCCAATGAAGTACAAGGCACATTCCACCCGACCACGTGGAACCCTAAGGTCCACCCCTCATGCTAGGAGATAACAGAATTAAAATACATTCAATTCAATCATTTTTCTAACACTGTGTTTCATTTACGAAAACACCTATTCGAATATAATATATATATACTTATATGAGAATATTCATAATGTTGTTTTTACAATAACCAAACAGATGTTGATAATATAAACGTAAAATTTCTTGCTCATTATTTCTTCCCACTTTGACTATAATTCTCTTAAGCATTCTCAGCTACAACAATGAATAAATGTCTTCATTCTTTATTTAGGTGCAAACCTATGCCCCTCCTTTGATTTCTTTCAAATTTCACTTCTTATTCTTAATCATTAGTATGGCATGCAAAATTATTGTTGTACTCTACCATAGAATCTTTTACTTAATCTATAAGCTTGATAGATCGAATCTTTTATCCTCCAAATTGGGGCTATGAAGTCTATGTTGAAGATCGACTACTGACATCTCATTTTCTCTTCCCATTGATGCATGTGGGTATACGAAGTCCCTTCTTTGCAATTTATGTCTTGGTTTATGTTGTGCAAGTATTGCCCTTTATGTACCCAGTAATTGTGTAGGATACAAGAAAAGCTTACAATGTTAGGATGCATTTCTGCGTGCTTCATTTATTCAAGATTTTGAGAGCTTCACTGCAAAATCCATTTTCAGCATATCTTGCAATGATGGTGTTTCATGAGACTACATTTCTTTGAGGCATTTTTCCAATGGTTCATTGGTGCAAGGGCACCGTGGTCATTTTATTTTATTCATGCATTTAGGTATCTAGGTTGGTGATTTAGGTTTTTTGTCACTTACTTGATGTAATAAGGTAGAATCAAGACCATTTTGCAATGTTTGGTATCATATAGGGTCATTCTTAGGTGTTTGGTGAAAGTTGTTAAAGAAGTGTAAAAGTTGCTTTGCAACTTGTCAATATTGCTTGTAAGTGGAAGGTGAATAGTCATATTGAGTGAATCTTGTTTGTAACCAATGAGTTATAGTTGCATGATGTTATTTTGGCTTCACAAACTTTGAGGCAACATTATTGAAGCAATTGGAGGACAAAAGAATAGGAAAAACTCTTTTTTTTGCAATTTTTGGTGTATTTTCTAGAGATTTCTTGATTTGTACGGCCCCGTACAGTAGTTTCATGAACTAAAATTTATGTGAGAAGTTTCTACAGTGAATAATATTTCATTTGAACGTGGTGTGGTTGATTTTCATTAGGATTAAATCCTTTTATAGGCATTTTATTGTAGACCACCTGCAAAACCCTCATTTCTAGGGTTTATAGTCAAAAATGTAAATAAGTGTCCATTCCACCATTATATTCTAGAAAAACTTGGTGGAATTGAGGTTTTATGTTTTTTTTGTCTTTGGGAGCAAGGGATGGAGTTTTGGAAAGTTTAGTCCAAGGTTAGCCTAACATCCTCATGTGTTACGCTAGGTAGAGATAGTGAAGAAAAACAACTTGTAGATGTTGATAGATGTTAAAAAATCTTGATTATGACCCTATGTGACATGTATAGACCATTGGTGAATATTTTATGTGTTTGGAGACTGATTTCCTTGTAGATGCTTTGGGAAAGTGGCCTAATTGGCCTTGTTCTTGGCATAGCAGACCTGGTTAGAGACATTTGTTCCAAAACAACCTATTCCACAATTGAGATATGTGGAATCCAAGCCTAATGGGTGTCTGAAAAGGTGTCAATCCTATGATGAAACAACCTTCTCTAAAATATATGCTTTAAAATGTTGTTTTGGAGACCTAGTTGTGAATACTAGTGGGTTTGTGCAAATCACCATTGTTGAGGCCTTGAGGCTTAAGATCTGATTGAATTGTATTGTATTGTGTCAGTTTAACCTATTCCACCCCTACTCTGCATCAGGTGGTATCAGAGCATAGGTTTTGATTGGAAATGGGAAAGTGAATGAGATTTGGCATAAGCAAGATGTCTCCAAAGAACAATCCAACGACCAAAGAGGTTAAAGAACTAAAAGAGAATTTTCTCTAGAAGGAAAGGCTTTACAAGTATTCAAAAGAAGCAACCCTTTCCAGAATAGCATCCCTAGAAAAGAATCAAAGAAGAGGAATGGTCAGTGGTGACCAAATTGATAAGGAAGATGAGGGTGAGAGTGAGAACCCTCCAACAGATTTCCATGATGAGGATGAGGACTTGGACCCTGAAGAAAAGAGGATGGTTAGGATGCTAAAGGTTTTCAAGGGTGACAATACTCCAAAGGTAAAAGTGGAAGTACCTATGTATGGTGGTAAGATGGACAGTGAGGAAGTTTTGTCTTGGATAGATGTTTTGGACAACTTCTTTGAATTTGAGGAGGTACAAGAGGATAAGAAGGTGAAGTTTGCTAAAACCAAGTTGAAGGATCCTGCCCTAACATGGTGGAACTATTTCCAAGATGAAAGATTCAAGAAAGGCAAGTCAAAGCTAAGTTCATGGGACCGGATGGTAGCCAAAGTGAAGACACAATTCCTTCCTGCGGATTATGCAATACAAACCTTTAGAAAGCTACAAAATTTGAAGCAAAGGGAGTTGGATGTAATGGAATACACTAAGGAATTTCATAAATTGAGCATAAGGGTAGGACATACAAAGGATGAGATAGGAAAAGTTGCAAGGTACTTAAATGGCATTAGACTCAATATATAAGATGAGATTGGTCTTACAACTCCTAGGACAGTTGAGGAGTGTTTCCAATTAGAAACCAAGGCAGAGGAAAGAATCAAAAGAAGACAAGAGTAGCAAGGAAGAGGAAGATGGAAACATTTCAGAGGCAGAGGCAACTATGGTGCAAGAGGGCAGTCACAAAAGCAACAAGGTGAACCAAGCAGCCAATAAGAACATAGTGGAGAGTCAAGTGCAAAGGTAACTTCATAGGAAGGAGATTTGGTTGTAGGGGAAGGTTTGGTGGACAAGGGAGAGATTCCAATACTTTCTTAGGCAGATTTTATAGCTGCAATGAATTTGGACACTCAGCTTGGAAGTGCTCAGACAAACAAGCATCAAATTCTCATGGTGGTGAGCAAAGGACTCAAATTGTACATGGAGACAAACAAGCTACCACTAAGGTAGGTGAGACATTTATGATGAGGAGAAAACTTATCAAGGTTCCAACAACCAAGGATCCTCCACAAAGAAAAGCATTGTTTAGGACTACTTGCAAGTCTCATGGAAAGGTATGCAAAGTAGTTGTTGATTCATGCTCTACGGATAACTTAGTGTCTTTGGAAATGGTTGAAAAACCAAATTGAAAAGGATTCCACACCCTACACCTTACAAATTTTCATGGCTAAACAAGGGTCAACAAGTCTTGGTAAATGAGTAGTCATGGGTAGAGTTCAATATTGGGGGCTATAAGGAAAAAAATCAGTTGTGACATCTTCCCCATGGATGTTTGTCACTTGCTGCTAGGAAGGCACTGGTAGTAGGAAAGAAAGGCCAAGAATGATGGCCATAAGAATGTTTATCTGATAGATAAAGATGGTACCTCATACACTTTGACACCCCTACAAGATGAAGAGGTTAATAATAAAGTTGGTTCTAGTGTTATGGTAGTAGGAGAGAAGGATTTTTTGAAAACTTTGAAGGATGAAGGAGGTCAATATTTTCCATAGTGATCAGATCTGAGTCCAAGTATGTTTTAGCAACAAACAAGATAGAATACCTACCTAGTGAAGTTCAAACCTTCTTGAAAAAATATAAAGGTATTGCAGTTGATGAATTGCCAAGTTCCCTACCTCCTATGAGAGATATCAGTCATCATATTGATCTTATCCTTGGTTCTAGTTTTCTAAATAAGGTTGCATATAAGTTGATCCCTAGACAAAATGAGGAAATAAGGAAACAAGTTCAAGAATTCTTGGATAAAGGTCTAATTAGGGAAAGTTTGAGCCCTTGTGTTGTCCCAATAGTTTTAGCACCTAAAAATGATAGAGATTGGAGGATGTGTATGGAATCTAGGGCTATAAACAAAATAACCATAAGATATAGGTTCCCAATACCTAGAATGGAGGACCTAAAGGATTGCTTGGGTGGTGCATGTTATTTCTCAAAAAATGACTTGAAAAGTGGATACCATCAAATTAGGATCAAAGAGGGAGATGAGTGAAAAAATGCTTTTAAAACCAATGAGGGTCTCTATAAGTGGATGGTGATGCCATTTGGACTTTCAAATTCCCCTAGTACATTTATGAGGCTAATGAATGAAGTTTTGAAATACTTCGTAGTTATATTTGTATTTGTCTACTTGGATGAAATCCTTGTGTTTATCAAGAAAAAAGAGGACCACTTGAAGCACCTTGACATGGTTTTGCAGAGGTTACATGAGGAGAAATTGATGATAAATCTAAAAAAATGTGAGTTCATGAAAGAAGAGCTAGTGTATCTTGGTATTGTCATATCCAAGGGTTCATTGAAGATGGATCCCCGCAAAGTAGAGTCCATTCTCATTTGGCCAACTCCAAGGACAGTAAGAGAGGTGAGAAGCTTTCATTGTCTTACTAGCTTCTATAGAAAATGCATTAAGAACTTAAGTCATATATGCTCACCTATCATTGACACCATTAAGGGAGACAAAAGAAAGAAATTTTAGTGGACTAATGAGGCAAAGAAGAGTTTTGAATATTTGAAAACTAGAGTGGCACAAGAACCAATACTTGCTCTCCCTGATTTCAATAAGGTTTTCACCATAGAAACTGATGCAATTGGTTTTGCAATAGGTGCAGTGTTAAGCCAAGAAGGCAAACTGGTGGCTTTCTTCAGTGAAAAGATAAATGAAGCTAAAAGAAGTTATTCCTCATATGATTTGGAGCTCTATGCATTGGTGTAGTCCCTCAAAAAGTGAAGACATTACCTTTTTCCCAAGGAATTCATTGTATTCACGAACAATCATGCTCTGATTTTTCTAAATAGCCAAGATAAGTTAAGTCTTAGACATGTAAAGTGGCTTGAATACTTGCAAAGCTACACATTCACAATTAAGCACAAAAAAGGCCAAGCAAACAATGTTGTTGATGCAGATTTGAAAAGGAGAAATGTTCAGTTCAAGGTAGGGGATTTGGTGCTTGCACATCTGAAGGAGAGGTTGCCTAAGGGAAAATACACCAAGTTAAAAATGAAAAGGATTGGGTCATGCAAGGTGGTCCACAAATTTGGGGAGAATGCATATGAGATAGAACTCCCTCCTAGAGTTGCTATCTCACCCATATTTAATGTAGCTGACCTATACCCTTTCAATGGATTTGTGGATGTAGGTATAGGTGTTGATGCTGATGGAGATTGGGTAAAATATCTACCCCCTACTGAACCATTGAAACTTGAAGCCATTTTGGACACTAAAGAGGTGAAAACGACAAGGCCTAAGGTCTACAATGAATATCTTGTCAAGTGGCATGGTTTACCATCTGAAGATTCAACATGGATGTCAAAATATTATATCAAGAGGCATGGGACATTTATCCAAGAACTGATCTCAAGTGAAACCTGAGATTCTTTCCACCCTGGGTGTATGGTGTAGGGGCACCATGGTCATTTTGTTTTATTGATGCATTTAGGTGTCTAGGTTGGTGATTTAGGTGTTTTGTCACTTACTTGATGTAATAAGGTCAAATCAAGACCATTTTTCAATGGTTGGTGTCATGTAGGGTCATTCTTAGGTGTTTGGTGAAATTTGTTAAAGAAAGTGTAAAAGTTGCTTTGTAACTTGTCAATATTGCTTGTAAGTGGAAGGTGAATAGTCATATTGAGCAAATCTTGTTTGTAACCGATGAGTTACAATTGCATGATATTATTTTGGCCTCACAAAATTTGAGGCAGCATTATTAAAGCAATTGGCGGATAAAAGAATAGGAAAAACTCTATTTTCTACAATTTTGGGTGTATTTTCTGAAGATTTCTTGATTTGTACAGCCCCGTACAGTAGTGTCATGAACTGAAATTTATGTGAGAAGTTTCTATAGTAAATAAGATTTCATTTGAATGTGGTGTGGTTGATTTTCATTAGGATTGAAGCCTGTTAGAGGCATTTTATTGCAGTTTGCTTACAAAACCCCCATTTCTAGGGTTTGTAGTCAAAAATGTAAATAGGTGTCCATTCCACCATTTTATTCTATAAAAACTCAGTGGAATGGAGGTTTTAGGTTTTCTTTTGATGTTTTTGTTGTCTTTTGGCGCAAAGGATGGAGTTTTGGAAAGTTTAGTCCAAGTTTAGCCTAACATCCTCATGTGTTAGGCTAGGTAAAGTAGAGATAGTGAAGGACAACAACTTGTAGATACTGATATATGTTAAAAACTATTGATTAGGACCCTATGTGACATGTCTATACCATTGGTGAAGAGTTTAGGTGTCTGGAGATTGAGTTCCTTGTATATGCTTTGGGAAAGTGGCCTAATTGGCCTTGTTCTTGGCATAGCAGACCTTATTAGAGAGATTTAAAAAAAAAAAAACCTATGCCACAATTGAGATATATTGAATGCAAGCCTAATGGGTGTCTGAAAAGGTTTTGGTTTTGTGATGAAACGACCTCTAAAAGATATGCTTTAAAATGTTGTTTTGGAGACCTAGTTATGAATACTAGTGGGTTTGTGCAAATCACCATTGTTGGGGTCTTGAGGCTTAAGAGGTGATTGAATTGTGTTGTATTGTGTTAGTTTAACCTATTCCACCCCTACTTTTCATCATTCATGTGTATTTTCTATGTTTCCATAGTTTGTGTGCATGTCTAGCAGGGGACTTACATCCTTTTTTCTTTTGATGGATGACTATGGCATTTTCCAAAGCTCCCATGTTGGTGCAGCAGGGAGGACGCTGGCCCTGGTTGTGGATTTGGCATCACACCTACCAATTACATTTTCTTCAGAGTTTCTTAAGCCTATTAAACAAATCCATTTTGTGTGTATCCTGCAACCACTACCTTCCTCGAGTTGACAGCTGGAGGCATTCTGCCAAATAGTTTATATGCCTTCCCTATTGTTTTTTATTTAATTTCAATGAATATATTTTATGAATTGGGACTTCATTATTTCATGTTCCATGAATTTGTTTCCCTATATCTTTTAATTGAGAATAGTACTTTAAATTATGCACCAAACTATAATATTGAATACTTCAATTCTTTATTAGGAAGGTTGAATGTATTAAGTTTGACTATATTAAGGAGTGCTAAATGTCGCAATTCCTTTGCATTGTGTATGTTGGACATTGTTTTTGCGTTCTTTCCCTGTTTTGCATTGGGCACTCATTACATTGGTAATTTGATATTTATATGATGTGCTTGAATTTGTTGTTTATGTGTTTCAATTTATGTGTATAAATGAAAATTGATAAACATGTTATCTTTTGGTATTCGGTTTTATGTGATTTGATGTATATGTGACCCTAACCTACTCAATCTCTCAACCTCTGAGGGTGTGTCATTTGTTTTGAATGACAACCACGGGATCCAATGCCAGATGTTCGTCCTCTACCTATAATGCATTCCAATCAAGGACATGAGATATATCTGGATAATAAGGTTTGAGCACAAAAACGTGAAACACATCATGAATGCATGAGAGACTGGGTGGCAAAGCAAGACGGTATGCTACAAGACCAATCCTCTCTAACACCTCAAAAGACCCAAAAAAGCATGGTGCGAGCTTAGAGCCTTTTTCCATAACAGATCAAACTTTGTTGCGGACACACCCGCAGGAGTACCTGGTCACCAACTGAGAACTAACGGTCAACCCTATGAGCATCTGCATATTTCTTATGTCTATCATTGGCTACCACCAAATTCTCTCTAATGTGAATCACATTTTGCTCCATCTCCTGAATCATCTCCAGACCAATAAGAACTTTGTCCTCCAAATAATCTCAACTCAATGGGGTTCGACAAGGTCGACCATACAATGCTTGGAAATGAGGCATGCTAATAGAGTTGTGATAACTATTATTGTATGCAAACTCCACCAAATACAGGTAGTCCTCCCAATGTGACTGTTGATCCATAGCGTACATCTGAAGCATATCCTCGAGGATCTGATTGACGAGTCTTCTGCTACATGGGAGGATGCTTCTAGGATGAGAGAGTTATACCCACATCTATTTGCAGGCTTGCAAGAGTAAGCTTGTTCCTAGGGGGAGGATGTAGTGCCCCTCAGTTTACTTTCTGCTTCTGGTAGTTACTTGGATTGTATTTGGACATTATGATACTTGTTGTTGATACTTGGATATTATGATACTTTGATGCACAGTTATGATGATACGTTTATATATGATGTTTTATGCTTATACCATGCTTAGTCGATTAGTTTAATTTTTTATGTGAATTATCATTGATAGGAGTATTATGTGACTATTAGATGTATGTTATCATCATGATTTGATAGTTGTTTATTATGTATTGATGTATTGGTGAAGGGGATGGGGTTCCATCACTCGCTTGTAGTGCCTTGCGACGCTACAATTTTCCCTTCAAAGTGTGTTTGCTTGTTTGTCTATATACACATTCGATCGTGTGGTTTGTTGCAGGTTGCAGGTACCAGGTATCGACTCCACCTGAATTGCCAGGTTTGAGTGTGCCTTAATCCCAATGGACTTTGTTGATTCAAAGATAGCATTGGGTTCCCCACATTGAACCATCATCCTTGACGAGGATGAGTGTCCATTTATTGTTCCCTGTTGTGTGGTCAGTCTGAGTCGTCTTGTTGATGTTTTCATTCTACTTTTTGTTTCGCTTTGTGGCTAGGTATTGTGTGACAGTATGTTCATTTGAATAATGTTCTTGATTAGTTTTTTTGTTGATTATTACGTTAAAATGAAGATTATCGATATTAATAGGTTTTGGGAATAATTAAGATAAGCTTTTATAAAATCAAAGTATTAATTAAATAAAATGTTATTAAAGTATTTATTTGTTTTTTTATAAATTGAAATTTATGGTTTAAAATGAAATATTTAAACAAATATACATTAAATTGTGATATTAGACAAATAAAATTTAAATGAAAGATTAAATTGATAAATAAAATATATTAAGTTGATTTTTATGTGCACATAAATAAGATTGTTTATAAATATTAGGAGAAGTGGTAGAAAATATATGGAGGAGAAATTAAATTCAATTAATTAAATCAAAAGAGTTGCATGCAGCTATAGACGGAGGAGTGTGGTTAATAAATTAATTAATTGTTGAAAAAAAGGGGCTTTTTTTATTCTGAAAAAAACTAATTTGGTTTTCTCTGTCGTGAATATTTTTTGGTTCTTGAAAGTTTTCTTGGGATTTCGGAAACTTTGAAAAAAGGGTCTTTTACAACATAGTTGGAATCGTGAAGTGTATTGAAGCTGTAAGCATGAAATGGTGAGCTCAACATCAATCCTCATTCTGAAGGATGGGAAAATTAGGTTCCTTACTTATCTCAAATCTAAATATGTAGAAAAAGGAAATGGGGCATTGTTCTGCTGGAAATAGACCAATTTCTTATTTAATTCTGAGACGAGCATTTTAGTAAATTCAGCAATCGAATTATTCCAATACAATAGATTTCTAAATTTATGTACTCTTATGTCGTTGAGCTTTATGCATAAATCCCATATTGATCTCAGTTTTGGGAACTATTGTTGTGGTTGCATGCTTGGTCTAATTAATGATTTGTCTTTCGCCCTGTTGAAATTTTGTTTGCACAATAATCTCTGAACCTTGCAAGAATTATCATCTTTTCCTTACCATCGTTTCTCTATGGCTGATTGCCATCATTTCTCACATGTGAAATTGTATCCCCAAACTCCTAACTCTCTGTCTGCTGTCTTTGGTTGAGTCTGGAAATTCTTCCTCTTCCTATCTTCAGATGTCGCCACTAATAGCCTTGCATTATTGAGGAAAATAGAATATCGATGGTAATACCCATGATTATCTCATGCTTATCCCATGGCTTGTGTAGTGTTTAGTTAGAGTTTTTGATCACTTTTGACCCCAACCGCTCGCCTCCTTCTGTTAGTTAGGTTGTATATAAAATTTTGGTTTAAATTTTAAACTGTGATAGTATCCCATTTTATTAGAAAGGATATCATATACCTTGTAATTGCACTAGTTACACAGTTGATAGGCATCCTCTGAATTGATGCATAAACCATAATTAAAAGTCAAGTCTCTGTTCTAGCCAACTATTCTATCGTTCCATATCGGTGTAGAAGCAATAAAACTTATATTCGATTTTCATTACTAATGTAAAATGAAGATTTTGTAGCATGCATGGTGTCCACTGTATATGCATACCCATATCGCTTATATTGTATGCCTTGCCTTTAGTTTCGTATCACTCTTAATAGAGTCGAAGGTTTATGTACCTATCCTAGGCAGAGTGTAATATATGCCTAAGATTGAAATGCATGATGATTTCTTTTGTTATTTGTAAAATATTTGTTGTTAGGCATTGATGTGCACATATTTATGTCAGTCGTTCGATATATATATATATATATTTTGGTACACTTTGAAAAGAGTTTATAAATACTGTGTATTTCATTAGAAGGGATGTTATTTCAAAATAGCAGTTCAAAAATTATTTTGTTTATAAATGTATATATATATAGAAAATATATATGTATACCTTCAAATAATTACATTTATATTATCAGCATCTGTTTGATTATTGTAAAATAGCATTATGAATATTCTCATATATATATATTATTTTTGAATAGGTGTTTTCATAAATGAAACATAATGTTGGAAAAATGACTGAATTGAAAGTGTTTTACCTCTACAATTAAATTAAATGACTAATTTACTTGCATTTAAATAACAATGAGTTTGTTTAATGTACAATTAGACTCGTCCTTTACAAACTTAAGTATTGCATGTTATGCAAAGTTGTGTGTTACTCTTGTCATATGGAATTGTTGTTAGTTGAAGTTTTGTGTTGTTTATTTGAATAGGGACCCTTTCACTATCTTCTAGCACGAGGGGTGGACCTTAGGGTTCCATGTGGTCGGGTGGAATGTGTCTTGTACTTCATTGGGTTCACTCTCTTGTTCGTATTCGTGGTGACTACTCTTAAATATGAAGATTTCTGCACTTGTCCCAGTTCATACAGATTACATTCTATGTACTTGTATTGTATCATGTATTATACTTCTGATGTATTCTCCTCACATGTGTTCAAAGAGATATTTCTATTCACAATGTAATGATGTAACATTGTAACTTATTGTGGAACTTTCTATTGTAATTGATAAAGCTAATGAAATTAATTTGAATGGTAGTTATGGATGACTTGTTATGATTAATAATGTTACTTCTGACATTAGGATTTAGAGATATATGTTTTAATTTTGCTGAGTAATGTTGTCAGTGAACCTTGAGGGCATCATTGGAATCGATAAGTACTCAAGATTTGATATCTTGAGGTGTGACTTCTTAGGGTTTAGGTATCTTGAGAAGTCACTTCTTAGGATATCTTATCTTGAGGAATTTCTTAGTGCATCATGATACTTGAATGTGGTTCGATATGGCATAATTTAATTTATGTATATTTAAATATGTTTACCATTCTTGTTATATTCTCTTGCAATTCAATGTTAGACTCTTTTATAACGAATAATATGATGATGACTATTGTATATGTTAGTTAACTAGATGGATTTTACTATACATTATTAGTGACATGATATGGATAATTCATAATGTTAGTCAGTATGGTTTAATGCTATGAATTTTAATTCTTGTCAATATGGTTTATGGGATTCTAGTAGCGTAGTCACAGACCTTAGAGGACTTAGGTTAGAATACAAGTTATTGTTCATTTGTAATCTTTAATATGCTTTTA